>CM049589.1:23959187-24115307 GCA_027123335.1 Amphiprion clarkii | reverse complement strand
GAAGATACCATGAAGTTACCGGTGGCTCCGACCATCTCCCCAGAGCTTTTCTCGATGTCCTCAATGTCACTATTTTCCTGAACTCCAAGGTCAAGCGTATTAGCCAATCACAAGGAGGCATCACTGTATCATACCAGAAAGGTGAAGAGTCTTCTCTGACCGACCTTTCTGCCGATGCTGTCCTAGTAACAACCACAGCCAAAGCAGCCCTCTTCATAGAGTTTGAACCACTTCTGTCCATCAAAAAGATGGAGGCTCTGAGGGCGGTCCACTACGACAGCTCCACTAAGGTTCTTCTCATCTTCAAGGAGAAGTTCTGGAAGGAAGACGGCATCCAAGGAGGGAAGAGCATCACCGATGGGCCGTCTCGCTACATCTACTACCCCAGCCACAGTTTCCCAGACAATGACACCATTGGTGTCCTCCTGGCTTCCTACACCTGGTCCGATGACTCCCTCCTCTTCAGTGGCGCGAGCGACCAAGACCTCAAAGAGCTGGTTCTGAGAGATCTGGTGCAGATCCACGGTGAGAAGGTTCGGGATCTGTGCACCGGCGTGGTGGTGAAGAGGTGGAGCACGGATCCCTACAGCCTGGGCGCCTTCGCTCTCTTCACGCCCTACCAACACTTAGAATACGCCAAGGAGCTCTTCAGACATGAAGGCAGAGTTCACTTTGCTGGAGAACACACAGCCTTCCCTCACGCTTGGATCGAGACGTCTATGAAATCTGCAATCAGGGCTGCGACCAACATCAACAAGGCAGTGCTCTGGAAATCAGAGTCGGTGCGAGATGAGCTTTAGGATCGGAGTGTTGCAGTAGTGGTTAAAAGAAGCTAATTATATGGAAAATTAATCAGTAAAATCCGAATGTGAAATGTTTGTTTCTTAATCATTTGACCCAGAAAAATGTAACTCGTTTCTACACCTGCTACCAGCTGCATTTACCTTTTGCTATAAATGTGGTGTTTGATTAACTTTAACAAATAACTTAAGTTTCTAATTGTTTTATTATTTTTAGTTTAAAATGTTCTGAGAATGTTCTGCAGAGATCTTCTAATGTTTTCAGCAGGACGTTTTCTTTTAGCTCTCAGAATGTTCCTCTCAAAGGTAGCAAAAACTAAAGAAAATGTCTGGTGGAAACATTGTTAGACTGTTGTGCACTAACATTCTCAAACGTTCTTTGTTGTTCACTACCACTGTGGAACATTCTGGGAACATTTTATAAATTCTGTAATGTGTTCTCGCAATAACATCCATAAAATGTTCTCAGAACAGTACAGGAACTGTACTGTACTGTTCTGTCATCTGAGGTCATGACAGCATCTTTTAAACAACTTTTTAAATGTTGCAATGATGAAAACATTCTTAACACGCTCTTTGAACATTTGATTTAAAAAACATTTTCGTAAAAACAATGCTAGAACATGTACTTAATGTTAGATGATTGTTGTGGGAATGTTGCATAACAGCTGGATTCTTAAGCTGGGGTTTCAGGCCGCTGATTTTAAAAGTTGGAAAATGAATTCATGTTTTATTAAATAAAGGTGTTTTTCAAAATAAAGGACACTTCCTGGCAGGTCTTTCTGAGTTGGGTCCTTCACTAGTTATTGTCTTTGTCAAACAGCCAATCGTGTAGTAGATGGGGCGGGGCTTGTTACACTTTTAACTGAGAACATGGAGGAAAAACTTCTGGCGAAGAGTCATATTTTAACTCAAAGTGGAGCCATCCAACGTGGTGATGTTTTCCTCAACCCAAACACGTAGATTTGGTGCCAAAGTTGAATCAAACAGCAAGTGAATGCTGAAAAAAACATCTCAGAATAATGGTCCAACAAGCTGAAATCTTTTTTTGAATTGGAAGACTTTTATTATGATTACGACTCATATGTTTTTTGGACAAAGTTGGGAGAACACAGTTCAGTTGAATAGAAAACCCATTTTTAGGAGCTAGCATTGGCATGATGCCCAGATCTGGAAGAACAGCTTCATCCAGGTGTTGAGTCCTGGCTGCTGGTTGGTAACCATGCCGACAGGAACCTCTGGCCCTTATCCCACCATATAAGAGGCCAGTGAGAGGCATGGCAGAGCAACACTTTAATTATCGGTCACTGAACATGCCTTTGGGGTGAAGAACACCTGCTTCACATGCATTTTTATCAGCACTTGAAGCACATCTGCAAAGTGTTGTGAAGGTGATAAATCTTATCTTGAATTCTCTGATTGAAATCCAACCAACATATGAAAATTCCACATCTGTTGTATTTTAAGGCTGTTAAACTGAGCGAGCTAATGATCTGAAGGCATTAGCATTCACAGCACACCACTTTATTTACATTAACATGCATATTGTGTTATTGGCAGCAGTGTCTCTTTGTAGTTGTGTCTCACAGTCTTCTACCTGTGCGTTGGATAAACCCAGAATCCACTCATTTACATTCCCATACAACTAAACTGCCTTCTCAAATATGTTTTGAAGGGAATGTAATCTTATTTTGAAATAAACATGATTCGTGACCGTTGACAAACGTGACAAAGACTATATTAGGATGCATGAGGAGTTCAAATACTAAAAGTACGTGGGTAGGTATTAAAAAATCACACTTTTAAGGACTCTTTTCCATGGTAGACGTTCTGTTATGGTTTGGGATCAAAATTACTTTGTTTGGGTTAAAATAAATAGCAGAGATACATTAATTACAAACAGAATGCAGTTTAGTTGTGTAGTTGTGTAGGATGTTGTGTAGACTGGGCTGCAGGTATAAACACCACTTTCTAAGAAGTTTCTCTGAAGGAAAGACTCAGTTTTTGTGTATTTTAAAGGGTCCACAACAGTGTTTAGGCAGAATTTGTTTCAACCACATTCCAAAAATGTGCTTGAAGGATCCTTTGCTTTGTGGAACAGTTTAGGCATCAGAACTTCCCTGCTAGGTTCTTAATTCACTCATAGTGTTGCACCAATCTAAGTATTTCTTTTGTACATGAACACATACATTTTTCATCAAATCGCAATTTTCTATCATTTAAAATTGTTCAGACTCCCCATGTGCCTCTGGGAAACTGCAGAAATAGCTTTATGAGAATAACTTTGAAAATTCTTAGAGAAAAGTTTCTGCAAATCAGTGAGGAGGACTGATTTATAGCACAGTCGGATTCATGTATAATTTTGTTTCAGTTTGATGGAGGATTTTATCCACAGCTGTGAAATAAAATTAGCAAGCAATACATTAACATAACAGACTTGTTTACAATCACTAAAATAACAACTGGTCCAAAATAACCTAAAACCTGATGCAAAAACTGTTCAAAAGTAGTTCAAACTAGTCCAAAATGACAGAAATCGCTTCAAAGTTATTTAAAAAGTCTCCACAATAACAATTCTGTGCTTAAATTAGCTAAAAAAAAAATCTATCATTATGTTTTAAATGTTTACTGCATTCTTTCAAGGTAAAAGTGTATGAGTTGATGGTGAAATAACTTTTCTTACTTATAACCAAAACCAATCCCAGACATAAAGTGTTGCACACTGAGGATCAGCAGCTGAGAGAGATAAATGTGGTCATGAAATTAGAGAAGTTAAAATAACTTATCGCCTCATTGCAGCTTCCTTTTTGGCAAAATTGCCTGAAGACCACAGAGTTTTTGGTGATCATGTGCTATTACTGGTTGCTGTAAGTTAGATAATTTCATGAGAATACGAATAATGAAACTAGAATAAGAGCCTCATTTAAAAAAAAAAAAAACCACGCACAAAGGCTGGTGAGGTGGGAACGAACTTCCAGTATTGCAGCGGAGCTTCGTATTTAAGAGGCTTCACTTCCACATCAGCTCACAGCGGCGTCTGATACTTGAGAGGTAGGAAACTTTTTTGCTGTGTACATATGAAAGAATTCATGTTTTCTCTTGTTTATTATCTTTTGTGTGCTTCACAAAACATTTTATTCTGCAGGAGACTGTGACAAGAATGTTAATGCAACAGCAGCTACATAAAACAAACATATTCATTTTGTCTGGGCCACTTACATTAGTTTTATTTTTTTAAATGATGCTGTTGAACCACAATTCAAAGGCAAAGTCTAATTTTCATTAGTTAATTTTCAGTAAATTTTTATTTATGTCAGTTTCAAGTTACTTCAGTGACCACTGTGGGTTTTTCTTTCTTTAATGGAAGGGAACCAACTATTTTGTCCACAGAAAAGAGGAGCTGCAGTAGTAGAAAAGTAAAATATAGTAACAGGAACATAAAATGAAGAGGTTTAATATGAGATACTGTTATTTATACCACAACAGAAGCTGCTGTTTGATGATTCTCAACTTCTGGATAGTTGTTGTTAAACATAATTCTGCATTTCAACCACATTGAATGGAAACCAGAAGTCAAATGCACCAAAGTGAATTTTAAAAGCTCACATACTCTAAGTTTTATTACCGTTTATAATGTTTCTAGTTTGTTTCTGGGTAAACAGGGAAATGTCCAAATGACTGGCAGGTTCATGTACAAAAACAACTTTAATTGAAACAAACTTTTCAGCGCTACAAAGACAGGTAAGCAAACACAAACCTGGTGAACACAAGGACAGAACAGGAGATAAAGGAAAACACAGGACTGTAAATACAGCAGGGAGTAAAAGACAAGAAGATGATTCATAACAGCAGGTGAAACAGATCGATGCATTCAAAAAGAAGTCATTCAGAAAAAATAAAGAAGAAAGGCAGTTTTAAAATAAAATAGGAAGTAACTGAAGAGGCACATGAAATATAAACACACAACAAACACAAAACAGAGACACAAAGAAGACAGAAACAGAATAAAAGTGCCATCCAGAAGCTGAGACCAGAACATTCAGTGTCTTCTTCCTCCTCAGTCCACCAAACAAAGGTTCCCTGGTGAGATGGATCCACATGTGGTGAAATGGAAATTATGTGAGTATTTTTGCACCAATATTGTGTTTAAACAAAGTTTTAAAACCCGTGTTTGGCTATTCAACCTTAGAGACATTTTAAAGTCTTAAAGACGTTTGTGTAGACAACCAGTCAAAAGGTTGGACACACCTCCTCATTCAATGGTTTACAGTTCATTATTTTATACATTGTAGATTAATACTGAAGACATCAAAACTATAAAAGAATACAGATGGAATTATGTTGGAAACAAAAATGTTAATCTTCAGTACAAATAAATACACAAATTAATAAAAACTGCTGAATGAAAAGGTGTTTATACATGTACTAAAACATATGCAACATACATATTTTTCTACTTACATAAAATCTATGCAAAATTAATGTCAATATTTAGATAGATAGATAGATAGATAGATAGATAGATAGATAGATAGATAGATAGATAGATAGATAGATAGACTATAGATAGATAGATAGATAGATAGATATAGATAGATAGATAGATAGATAGATAGATAGATAGATAGATAGACTATAGATAGATAGACTATAGATAGATAGACTATAGATAGATAGATAGATAGATAGATAGATAGATAGACTATAGATAGATAGACTATAGATAGATAGATAGATAGATAGATAGATAGATAGATAGATAGATAGATAGATAGACTATAGATAGATAGACTATAGATAGATAGATAGATAGATAGATAGATAGATAGATAGATAGATAGATAGATAGATAGATAGATAGACTATAGATAGATAGACTATAGATAGATAGATAGATAGATAGATAGATAGATAGATAGATAGATAGATAGATAGATGATAGATAGATAGATAGATAGATAGATAGATAGATAGATAGATAGATAGATAGACTATAGATAGATAGACTATAGATAGATAGATAGATAGATAGATAGATAGATAGATAGATAGATAGATAGATAGACAGATAGATAGATAGATAGACTATAGATAGATAGATAGATAGATGATAGATAGATAGACTATAGATAGATAGATAGATAGATAGATAGATAGATAGATAGATAGATAGATAGATAGATAGATAGATAGATAGATAGATAGACTATAGATAGATAGATAGATAGATAGATAGATAGATAGATAGATAGATAGATAGATAGATAGATAGATAGATAGATAGATAGACTATAGATAGATAGATAGATAGATAGATAGACTATAGATAGATAGATAGATAGATAGACTATAGATAGATAGATAGATAGATAGACTATAGATAGATAGATAGATAGATAGATAGATAGATAGATAGATAGACTATAGATAGATAGACTATAGATAGATAGACTATAGATAGATAGATAGATAGATAGATAGACTATAGATAGATAGACTATAGATAGATAGATAGATAGATAGATAGATAGATAGACTATAGATAGATAGATAGATAGATAGATCGATAGATAGATAGATAGATAGACTATAGATAGATAGATAGATAGATAGATAGATAGATAGATAGATAGATAGATAGATAGATAGATAGATAGATAGACTATAGATAGATAGACTATAGATAGATAGATAGATAGATAGATAGATAGATAGATAGATAGATAGATAGATAGATAGATAGATAGATAGATAGATATACGATAGATAGATAGATAGATACTTTATTAAGGGAAACTCAAGTGTTCAGCAGCTTACATCCAACATAAAATAATAAAAAGGCAGGTTAGTAACATTAACAATAAAGGTTACTATATACTCTGAAAATCTTGCTGTACAATACTATACTATAAAAATAAAACAATTCTAATTTTAAAATCTATAGAATATTAAATGAAATTAAAATTCAATATACAGTATTTACACATGCTAGTACTTTGGTATATCTTGACTTATTTTGGTATTTTTTTTATTTTCCATGACATTTTCTAAATGTTTGTACTTTCTTTGCTGCTGTAACAAATTTCCATCCATCCATCCATCCATCCATCCATCCATCCATCCATCCATCCATCCATCCATCCATCCATCCATCCATCCATCCATCTAATTTTTATTGTGTTAACTCTGCAAAACAAACCAAAATGATATTTTAGAAATATTTGGTGTGAAATACAGTGAATTACAGATAAATGAAATCACAGAATTAAAAACAAAACGAAACATGTAAACATCACCTTGTTGCCAGATTTTCATTGGTTTTCTGGGCTGAATTTGGTGCTGCAGTCATTGATGTAGTATCTGTCCACTGTGCTGCCTCCAGCTGCTGTCGCTCTGCTGCTGCTCTCTCTGCTCCACATCACTGCAGCTGTCAGCCTGAAGCAACATCTGGCCGACTGTCTGGAGGACAAAGACTATGAGGAGCTGCTGCACACGGTGAAAACCGGCCTTCCACACATCCACAAAGGTCACCATGTAGTTGTAGTTGGAGCCGGCATGGCTGGACTGACGGCCGCCAAGCTGCTGCAAGACGCCGGACACAGAGTACGTACATGCAACAGCTTCAACGCTTGCTGGGACGCCACATGTTCTTGGAGCTATGTCAATATAGTGGCAATAGTAGCAATATTATATCATTTTCAGATAATTTTACTTTAAAATTGCAATGAGACGCTTGTTGCTAACCAGTTTATTTACCTGTCTGAGCAAGGTGACCATAGTGGAGGCTAGTGGTCGTGTTGGAGGACGGGTGGAAACCTACAGGAACAAAAAGGAAGGCTGGTACATCGAAATGGGAGCAATGAGGATCCCCAGTTTTCACCAGTAAGTAAAAATGTTTCTTCAGTTTCTAAGTTCTTCTTCTACAGCATCACCTAAATTACCTTCTACTGTTTATTTTGCCAAAATGTTTGCTGCTTCAACTCCTAGTTGATTCTGGGTGTTATTTTTCCCCTATTCCAGTCACATTTTCCCTCAATTTTCCTCAATACGTGTCTCAAATTACTTAAAACTCCCCAGAACGACTTGAAACTAATTCAAACTGTCTAGAAATGTACTTACAATGAACAATTTTAGTGATTTTAAGCAATTTTTAGTCCAGCCTCTCCAGACTTTTCCGCTCTACTTGTCTATCCAACTGTAGCTTCTTCAGAAAGCAAACCTAACTGACCTTTTGGTTTTTCCATTCACAAACACCCTTTCAAGTATCGTCCGTTGGTTTGCCAAAGATCTGGGGGTGAAGATGAATAAATTCATCATGGACGACAACAACACCTTCTACCTGATTCATGGGCTGCGGAAGAGAACATACGCGGTGAAAGCGAACCCCAACATCCTCCAGTACAATGTGCTACCAAGTGAGGAAAACAAGTCGGCCGACGATCTGCTGCAGCTCGCTTTGCAGAAGGTATGTAAGAAAAGGAAACGGGGCACAGCGGGGGTGGCAGGAGTGGACGCAGTGGGTGCAGCGGGGGTGGCAGGAGGGGACGCAGTGGGTGCAGCGGGGGTGGCAGGAGGGGACGCAGTGGGTGCAGCGGGGGTGGCAGGAGGGGACGCAGTGGGTGCAGCGGGGGTGGCAGGAGGGGACGCAGTGGGTGCAGCGGGGGTGGCAGGAGGGGACGCAGTGGGTGCAGCGGGGGTGGCAGGAGGCGACGCAGTGGGTGCAGCAAGGGTGGCAGGAGGGGACGCAGTGGGTGTAGCAGGGGTGGCAGGAGGGGACGCAGTGGGTGCAGCGGGGGTGGCAGGAGGGGACGTGGTGGGTGTTGCATGGGTGGTCAAAACACCGCTAATGGTGAGGTGGGTAGCGGGGATGCAAAGAAGCACAGAAATAGTGGCAAAATTCTCCTGAAAACATAATCAAGAATGCAGTTTAGTTGTACAGAAATGTAGTTTTGTGGAGGCTGAGTTGCAAGCAGACATTTTATTCCTGAGTTGCTTCTGTAGAAATCTCACTGGAATCGTTGTTTGGAATCTGGTTGTTCAGATTTTCTCAAATCAGTTTCTAAAAAAACAGGTTTGGACGAGCTTTGTGAACAAGGCATAAATGGTTCTCTAGTTTAGACTGCAGAAAACTTGAAATTGTAAAAGATCTTTTCTCCAGGTGAAAGATTACGTTGAAGCTCATGGCTGCAGAGCTGCGCTGAAGAAATATGACCACTATACTCTGAAGGTAAACCACAATGTGAAGTGCAAACAGTACAACTTTTTTTCTGTTCAGTTTGTTAAAGATTCAGCTAAGAACACACAGTGTAGAGAACACTTGCTTTTGGTTCTACAGGAATACCTGAAAACGGAAGGTGGGTTGAGTGCAGAAGCAGTAAGGATGATCGGAGATTTGCTCAACGAACAGAGCCTCATGCATTTAGCTCTGACTGACGTGATCTACCTCCAGAGCGACGTCAGCGACAAAACCACGTAAGATTCGTCATTTAACACCTTAGGAACCCCAAAACCCACCCAAATTACAGCATTTATCCGAGCCAGGACACAGCTACAGTTGTTTTGTTCTAGAAATGTTCTGAGAAAGTTCTCCAGAGTTGTCCTAATGTTTTTACCGGGAAGTTTTCTTTCAGTTCCCAGAACGTTCCTCCTAAACATAAGATAACTAAAGAAGTTCTGAAGACTTTTAGCAGCAGCACTGTTAGACCGTCGTACCTGAAAAAAATGAATGTTGCAGTGAGAACGTTCTTACTTTGTTTCCATGTACAACTGCGAAACATTTGGGAGAATGTTTTATAGAAGAATGCGTTCCCTCCACAACATCCCCAACACATGCTCCACTTTCAATACACATTACAGGAACATTCTATAAAGTTCCATGTACAAAGCATTCTGTGATCTGAGGTCTCGAGAACATTTTTTTTTATGTTCTTTTGAGAATGTTCCACCTTTGTTTAATATATCACATTTTAGAAATGTCTTATTAAGAACATTCTGGTATCAGAAGTCTCAAACACAGTGAAAACATTTTTTAGACATAGATATAGATAGATTTAGATTAGTCCTGATACACTAACTCAACAGTTCAGCAGTCAGACTCAGATTTCCTCTGGAATATCTGAGGCTGACCTCTAGAGGCCAGATCATTCTAGAGGCCATAGTCTTCTGCACTTCATTGTCATTTTAGCTCTAAAGTGAAAAACAAAGAGGCTCTGGTGGACAAACATTTGTGGTTAATTTGCTTGATTTAATAACAAAAAAATCTGTCTCCTGTTTTTAAAGGTATGATGAAATAACTGGGGGGACAGATCTCCTCCCCAATGCTTTTCTCACTGTGCTTGATGTCCCGATCCTCCTCAACTCCAAGGTCAAACGCATCAACCATTCCCACAAGGGTGTGACTGTGTGGTATCAGGCAGGTGACCAGTCCGATTTGACGGCTCTTTCTGCCGATGCTGTCCTAGTAACAACCACAGCCAAAGCAGCCCTCTTCATAGAGTTTGAACCACTTCTGTCCATCAAAAAGATGGAGGCTCTGAGGGCGGTCCACTATGAAAGCTCCACTAAAGTCATCCTCACCTTCAAGGAGAACTTCTGGAAGGAAGATGGAATCCGAGGAGGGAAGAGCATCACCGATGGGCCGTCTCGCTACATCTACTACCCCAGCCACAGTTTCCCAGACAATGACACCATTGGTGTCCTCCTGGCTTCCTACACCTGGTCCGATGACTCCCTCCTCTTCAACGGTGCGAGCGACCAAGACCTCAAAGAGCTGGTTCTGAGAGATCTGGTGCAGATCCACGGTGAGAAGGTCCGGGATCTGTGCACCGGCGTGGTGGTGAAGAGGTGGAGCACGGATCCCTACAGCCTGGGCGCCTTCACTGTCTTCACGCCCTACCAACACTTAGAATACGCCAAGGAGCTCTTCAGACATGAAGGCAGAGTTCACTTTGCTGGAGAACACACAGCCTTCCCTCACGCTTGGATCGAGACGTCTATGAAATCTGCAATCAGGGCTGCGACCAACATCAACAAGGCTGCACACAAGCAGTCGGCTAGAGTTGACCACCAAGATGAGCTCTAAGGTCCTGGGTCTGCATTCTGTGGCAACCTGAGTATTGTTCTCAAATGTTAAGTTCATCTTTGCAGCTTTGCTCAGTTGTGGAGCTGTTGCTATTTTCATTTTCCAAGCCCAATCTTAGTATCAGTGCCAATCACAGGCATTTTGCAGCGATATGTATCAGCACAAACCTAATCCTGATTCTGTTTCATGGAAAAAACAAGCAGTGATGATGAAACGGCTGTAAAATGTTTGACCCAGATGCAGGTTTGCTGGCCTTGTTTATTTCAGCTTAGTACATTGTAGTCTTTGTCACGATGCTCCTTTACTACCTAAACTCCCAACGCAAAAATACCTGCTCCCCCTGGTCTCTGCAGTATTAAACAGTAAGAGGCTCTGCTTGGTGGCACAAACCAACTACTACAGCTGATCTGTAACACTTGAAGTGTGTATTATCTCATAGTAGTTGTAAATGTCTCGGAGATAACTTGTGCCGTCTTCAACCAGCAGTCTAAAACTCAGCACAGTTTATTAGCTATAATATATGACATGGAAAGCTGTAAAACTTCACATTTCTGATGCTTGAACCTGCAAATGTTTGAAATTTCTGCTTGAAAAACATTAAAATTGTTGCTGAATGTTGTCTTTTGATCAGTTAATCTTGAGACTAAGCTTGATGATGATGATTCTACCACCATGCGGCTCTAATCCTCACCATGCCGGTGGTTTCAGAGCACTGAAGAACCGAGTTAACCAACTAACACCACTAATGTTCCTGCAAGCCCAGTGTTATTGTTATTTCTTTTTAGATTATCCAATTGACCACTAAATTTTCTTTCCTCTTTGAATATTATTCGACTCAAAAATCAAGTAAAATTCTGATTCACCCAAAATGAACAAACATTTCTGGTGTTAAAATCATGCCCAGTGTGGTTGTACTTCACATTATTGTCTCTAACATTAAATACAGTTTTGTCTCCTAGATGAGACCTTCATAAGTTATCACACAATAAAACTTATGACACTATGATCTTTGAAAACGTAGAAATCTTTTATTCGATATTTTAGAGAATGTTTTACAGAAGTAGAAGAAGGTAAGTGACACTATAATAAATAGCGCAAGAGCTGTGCACCAAAACATACATTCAAAAAATTATTTTTTTCATACATGTACAAAAATCTTGTAAATTTAAATTTAATCCCTCTGAACAACCTTGTAACGTAACTACACCCTAAGATCAAATGAGATTGCTGTGGAACATGAAAAGAAAATGATAAATAGACCAACATTGACTTCAACTTTTGACACAAAGAAATGCACAAAACAGTCCCAGTGACTCAACCTCCATCTAAATACAACAGAATTAGATAAATGGCAGTTAAATACAATAGGCTATAAGATGTAAGTTAATAATGTAAGACTACTAAATCACAAAAAACTGGGTGATGGTGAAAATAAGGGTGGTTTGCGGATGATCTCAATTCATTGGGGGTTAGGAAGCAGACAAAATTGATGTTTACTGTTACGTTATTTGGAGCAGAAAGAAAGTGTAAAGACTCAGGTTCTCTAAATTCAGTTGTTTGGCTTTAAAAAACATCAAAATAAGAGTGAGTGGTTTTGTGGAGCAAAATGTTCCTTAATCAGGTGTGCAGAGTTAACTGGAAACATCAGATTAAAAAGCAGTCGTCTACTTTTGTACTTTGTGAATTGTTCCTTTGCTGTCAGTTTTTCAGCTTTTTGCCTTGTCTTGTTGTGCAGCATTTAGAGAAGTGTGTGTTTAATTCTAAAACTCAATAAAAAAGTAAGTGCTCCACACAAACTCTCACCATTACCCATCAACATAGAATACAAAAATCAATCATGCATAAATATTAGCAAATGAGATTCCATTTTCCTACAAGACAAAATATAACCGAGGTACCAGAACTGCATCACGTGGATTTTAACGATATTAATTACTTCAAAGAAGTAAATCCACTAATATGAACATTTATCATGAGAGTGAGTACATTAATTAGTTGAAACCGATGTTGCTCGACGGTACTAGCTTGTGGTAGGAATGTGTTCTCAAAGACAAGCAATTGTCTTTGTATCACCTATAAGCTGCGATTTTTGGTAATTTAAAACAAAACAGAGACTGAAAACTGCAGTTATATTCTCCATATACGTATAAATGTTGAAAAGAAGGGGGTCAAGCTGCAGATCCCCATTGCAACAACAGCTTAGGGCTTTTTTCTAATCAGTTGGCTTCCTCATAGGGGTCAGGAGACGTGGAAAGATGTGTCTGTTGTGTCTTTGGTGTCTCCAAAATATGGACGGTCCATCACTCTGTAGGAGGTAGGGGACTCTCTTTACAGGAAGTTGCACCATTTCCCTCAGCGAGTTCAACTGGTGATCTTAATCCCATCAGAAACAGGCTAGAGTTACCCCTCTGTCTCTGGTTTGAGTTACCTCCCTTTGTGAAACGGAAAACTCTGACTTTCCCTCATTTCAGGGTTAACAAACTCAGAGTTTTCACTAAACCTCCTTTGTGAAACTGATCCCTGGTATGATTCCCCTGTTCGTTTTCCTTACAGCAGATATGTTTCCCCATTCTGCATCATGTCAGGGTGGCACTTTCATTGTCGGTGCAGCTTCAAACTCTGCCCACAAGAGGTGCTGGTTAGCTGATGTGACATCTTCCTCTACGTTCCAAAGACACTAAGGTATGTTGACTATAACTTGCATCATAGTTTTCTGTTGAACTGAGAAAAGCTGCACATTTCAATAATTTGGGTCCACAGTGCTCAGAACAGAATTCTGGTAGGATTGCCTTCTATGCAGATGACACCATTATGTTCTTTTGTGACTCTAAATCAAAAAGTTCTGAGACCGTTTGTGGTTCAAATGCACAGGCCATGTGCAACGGGAATGATCATGAATCAGAATGTCACGTGATCACACTATCAACATCAGGACCTGCGTTTCAGATATTTTTATGACCACTTGCAATGTTTAACTTGCATTTTCACAAAAGAAAGTTTCGACAGTCACTTCAAGAGAATAGTTGTGATGAACTTAACAAATGAAATCTCTTGACTTTTCTCTTGTAGATTTTTCTTCTTCTTCTAGGTGTTTTGTAGGTTGGATTTATTTCCAGTTTGCCTGTTTCTTTTACTCTGTTTATTACAGCTAACACAGCCTATACTACCACCGTCTGACGCCACTATGCAACCTAGTGAAATTTTTTGCTCAACTGGATTACAACACAACTAGGACCCTGTAGCATGATCTGATCCTCACCCTGACTCAGTGCTGTGTTTACATCCTGGTAGTTTTCCTGCTCTGTGCAGAAACAGCAGAGGTAACACCAGACTGCTGGGCAGGTTGAACCAGACTGTAGATGTACCCACCACACACAGAACATTGTCGTTAAATGCTGGAGAGAAAGTCACCAAATATACAGCCAGATTCCCTCCAAATCTCACCAACAGAACTCCCATAATGACAACAACGGTCTGGAAAGCCTGACGCTTCGATTTGTCGACCCGCACCCTGTCTCCGCCCACCTCCCCTGGCCGAGGACGAATCAGAATGCAGAGAATCGAAAGGCTGCAGAAGGTTACAGTAAATAAAGATAAGACCATTAGACAGATATTCACAATGATGACCCGAGGATAATTCATGAACAAAATCACAAAAGCCACTCCTGCAAAGCACGCCAGCCAAATGCTAACAGTGCTGATGTATCTGATCCGGACCCCTGCTCCCTGTTTCAGTTTCATGTAGGTGATGGGGTGAACAACAGCCAGGTAGCGCTCCAAACAGACCAGGATGGGGAAGAACATCTGTGCACTCCAGGGAAAACTCCAAATGAGCATCCCCACCAACATTATCTCAGGGAGACCAATCAAACTGCTCACACTAATAATGACAGAACCCAAGATTCCAATGAGCTCCATCACAGCCATGTTGTAGGTGAAGAAGTCGGAGTGACTCATGACGGCTGCAGAGGAACGCTGCTGTTTCCATTGCTGGAATCCCAGATAGAGGACGAAGACAGAGGGAGGAAGGACGAGGACGATGTTGGTGATGTTGGAGATAGTGGTTGTGTACAATAAAATGAAGTAGTCAGCGCATAAATTGTTAAATATGGAGGAATTGAAGGAGGTCGTCTGAGGAGGAAGGGAGTCATTGTTGGGGGACGAGAAGATGACTGACATTTTCACACAGTGGAGGTCTGAGGAAGCAAAAAGACAAAAAAAGGAAGGAAAACTGTATCCACAGAAATGGAAAAAATAAAATAAAATACAAGTGTGACGAGGTAGCAGCAGTGCTTCGGACTAAACACTAGCATGGTGAAGTTGTGAGTAATCTTCAGCATCTTTTCTTGGCATGTTAGCATGCTGACATTTGGTTTTTAGCACAAATCAGAGCTGACTGATGACAACATCATTAGTTTTGCAAAAAACATGAGTAAAAATCACCTGATGATGGTGCTATGTAGAAAGACAAAGGATCACCTAATATCAGTCTATTCCTCTCATGCATCAGTAGATGTTCAGGTCGCTGAGTTTCCTTAATATCATTGACCACCAATGGTTGAGTTAATTTTGGCTGGTATTACATACAGCATACATTTAACTGTGTATTCAAGTTTAAACTCCCATAATAAATCATGTAACCAAAACATTCCACGGAGGACCTTGTGAACAAACTGTTTCTATAAAAATCCATCAAAAGTGAAATTTTTATAATGTCTTTTGTTAATAGGCTTCCAATCTGGAGAAATGGCTTCAAAATAACCATTTTTACTGTTCTGTTTAAAGGTTAAATCCTGAAAATAAAGAAATGCTTGCAAGTTATGACCAGGACTGATGTTGGTGGGAAAAAAATCAAAGTAAGTGAAAACAGAAGATAATAGTAGCTAACCAGATTTTTATGGGATTTTGACTCAGATATTGTAGCCGTTATGGTGCTGAATGTGAGAATCTGAGACTGTACAGAAAAATAATAATGCATCAGAGTGGAATGTAATGGTATGTGTTTTTGGGGTGTTTTTTTTGCTGAAGTTATAATAGAAGTCTACTATTTTTATCCTCATGTTATTACAACATCCTGTAATAACCCATTTTGTTGTACTGATAACTGATTAATGAAATAATTTGATGTTATGATGACAGAGTTTTAATCCCTGTACAATCTAGAAGTTTAAACTTTATTCAAAATATCTTTAACAGCGAGTTTTCTTAAATGTTTCACGTGATAAAAATGTCATTTAAGTCCATACCTATCTGGTAAAACTACAAGATGAAACATTTCAATTAACAACAAACAACAAAGCCATAAATTGAAATAATGAAATGTGATTATACCAATGAGTGTTGTTAATTAAAATAATTAAGAATAAGTCAGTATTAAAGTCTCTACATTTTGAACACTGAAAACCTAAATCTTATGTAACCCAGATGAAAACAGTAGTATAGCTGTCGTTCTCCTGCATTATTTTGGCCTTATTGGGGTTCGGCCAATCCCAGAAGTCGCGGTGACGTCATTACGTTGTTCCCCTCAGCGCGCTGTGTTGTAATTAGTGGCTGCAGCGTTCAGGCGTGCAGGAGCGGTGGGGAAGCCACGCACGAGAGAGCTGCAGGTGTGTTTTCAGCTATTTTCGCTATTTTAATTGTAATACTTGTTTTAAACTCACCGGTTTAATGTTAACTCTTAGGAGCCCCTTATCGTAGCCAAATCAGAGACGGACGACGGAGTGAGAGAGTAGATGCAAATCGTGGAACTGGTGAGTTTTACTATGGCTTTGTTGATAGCTTAGCGTTAGCTTGTCCTAGCCTTAGCCCGTTAGCCTAGCCTCCGCCATTGTTTGCCACTTTTCAATGCAGTTATGCCCTGTTTCTACCAAATGTATTGCATGTATATGGAAGCCCTGTTGTGCCAAGAAATATTAAGTGGTTGTTTTCCGTCTTTTGTGTTTATTCACTGTTTGCATATTTGCACAGCAGTATTGGACTGAAGCACCTTATGCAAATCATGCACGATAAACTATGCACTTTATTTAATATTGTTCAACAATTTTCTATTTGAGTTTAATTGAACTATTTATGTGAATTTAAAGCAAATTAGTGACTATTGACTATGAATTTTGACCAATGTGATTAAATATATTAATACATGTATATTTATATTTGATATTGATTAGAATATTTACATTTTAGACTATGGACTCTAGTACATTTAGTCCTATTTATTGATTGTGTGCACACTGAAACTAATCTACTTTTAGCTACAAGCTATTGGTTTATTTGATTTAGAGATTTATTGGGAAGTTTGGGTCTGTTCTCCAGGCCAGGTCCTTGATTGATGGTGAGCTTAATGGAGCCCTGAACCTAAAGCAAAGCAACTGCTGAAGAATCGAGTCGCACCTCTCCTGCCAGGCTGGTAGGGGGCTCTTTGTGGCCCACAAACTCTCCCCACTCAAAACCTTGAACTGTCCGTCTTGCCCACATACACTCTTTTTTCCCACAAACCCCTCCCATGCGCACTCTTCCTCCTGGACAATCACATTCAACCCAGACGTGGGCTACATGAACTGTGGGTTGGGTTGGTACATTGGGGTCAATTTCCCAAGTGTGGGGAATTTTGTGGACGCATTGGTGCTTTGCATTGACATTCGAATTGTATATCAATGTTTCTGAGTCATGTCCTGAACATGCATAGTTAATGAATTATTTTGAATATTCATTATTGAATGGCCATTTATGAGTTACTGTTTGTTATTCACTGTAAATATTTGCACGGTTGGCTGTCTTGTATGTTTAAAGAAATATTCAATATATGGTACCTGCAAACACAAAATCAGCTTCCTGTCTACTCTCTCCTTGAGCCGAATTTAGTCTTCTGATTACTAGCCTAACGAACCTAACTACTTCTGGTGTTAGTAAACCAGTTCTTTACTACTTGCCTACTACACAGGTGTTACACTTGCTTTGGGGATCACATTTGTTTGTAATAAGAAAATCTTCCACTTCTTCATTAATTTGAGTACGTGTGTGTGCTATTTTAAAATATTACACATAATATTATATATCTAAAACATGACATGGAACACAACATTTTAAGGAGTTAACTTCATGATCACCACAAATGGAAGCATTAGTGGTGAATTTAACTGAAGATGTGAAGTTATGTTAAATCAAAATGGACGTAAAATTGACAAAAGGACAATTTGAAAAACATCAACAGTAGACAAAAGCTGATTGACAATATCGAGTTATATGATGGTGCTTTTTATTCATTTTCCTAAACACCAACTTCAGTTAATAAGCAACAGATCAAGGTAAGTTTTATAAACATGCAAACAAAGTTGGATATTTACTTACGACAGAGTTGAAAACATAAAGTGACGCTCACCTGGACTGCAGAAATGAAGTTTCCCCTTCAGCTCAGGTATCAGTGCTTTTGAGTGTATTAATGTGTCAAAGTGACAGACGGCTGCAGGAGTGTTGTTTTTTCAACACAACGATAAACTAATGAAGGAGTTCATTTGAGGACGGAGCTGCAGGGTCAGTGGAAGATGAGCACCACTGGCCTAGATAGTTTTTGAAATGGAATAACTGGTGAAATCTGTGAGGTTTTGTGTAAAATCTGATTTATTGCAGGAAGGATTGCAAATTTACAAGTAAAGTATTTTTCCTTGAAGTCGAGCCGTGACCAATCATTTCATTACTTTGACAGCATTCAAATAAGCTGCAAACTGAGTCGTGCTACTATTCAAATCAGTGTTGAGCTCTCCGTTTGTGTTCAGGGTCATTATGAGACACATTCAGGAAACAAACAACTGTGGCCTACAAGTGAAGCTGTTCTTAATAGTGTGGAACATGTGGCCTTAACCAGGTTTGTCTTTGAGTCCTGATCTATTGGTGAAATAAATTACACAACACATTACAACCAAGTCAAAGAGTTCAAACACTGCAGACGCTTTAAGGTGTAACTGTGGACAGTGACTGTATAAATGCATTGCAACAACAGATGTCATAAAATCGGCGTTTTTTGCACTTTGTAGTCCACTGCACTGCAAGAATGATGAGCAAATACCCACACAATCCATGTGTAGGAGCCAAATAGAGCTTTATGTTGATTTTCATACATTCTTTCTTGTTATTAGTATGTGGATGTGGATGGGAGAGACGGAGTGTGTGCTTGTGTGTCTTTGGGAGAATGTATGGCCATAAGTGTGTTTACCTCCACCTAGAGGACCAGAGAGTCTAACTCCACCTGGAGGAAGCTGAAAGTAGAGCCCCAGGAGGAAGACTTAAGAACCAGCTGTGTGACTGAGAAAGATAAACAGCTTTTTGACCACGTGTCTGCATCAAGGAACTAGTCCCTCTTAAACATTCTTTAGTTTAAAGCTTTTTAAAATTTTATCTCAACTTTTCTGTTATTCAACAACAATAAATGCAATAAATGGTCACTGGGACTGACTGGATCCACTTCTACTCCTCATCTTTCATCTGCATGTGTCAACACTAAATCCAACTCAGCCATCAGTAGTAGTCAAGCAGCAGACTAAAGGGGTTTACTGCAACTGCAACTATATTTAATCAAAACTGCCTTGGATGGACAAACTGTGAAGAAAGGAACATCGGATGGAGATGGATTCTGGGACAAAGGAAATGCAAATGCCAGCAAATCAGGTGCCATGTGGGACTGTGCAAAGCCCAAAGCATATCCAAGTCAATCCGGATCAATCTGTACGTTTATGAAGAAACTTTGAAAGGAATCTTGTTTCATGTCTTAAGAGGAAACACCTTTGAGGAATATTAAGTGATATTTTTGAAAGAAAAGGACTTTTTAGTTTTATCAAGTTAAACAAAGAGCTTCAGATTTCAATATGGGTGACAACAATACCACTGACTCTTTACCTGTTGATTTTGGGTTAGAAAAGAAGAAGAAAGAAGCAAAAAATGCTACAAGCACAAAGTCAAATCATGTCAGTGAGCCATTAAAGGAATCTCGTGGACAGACTTTAATGAATCAAATTGATGAAAGTCAGTTTACAAGCAGAAATTGTTAAGAAATATTGATTTCTCAATTTTGACTTTACATGACAAAATATCGATGCATGCATGTTTAGAAAATCAAACCGAAAATCCATTTTTACAACACATACAGGTAGTAAAAGGTTCCACATATATATGCACATACACTACTGTTCAAAAGTTTGGGGTCACCCATTCATTTCATGTTTTCCATCAAAACTCACACATTTATTCATGTGCTAACATAACTGCACAAGGTTTTTCTAATCATCAATGAGCCTTTCAACACCATTAGCTAACACAATGTAGCATTAGAACACAGGAGTGATGGTTGCTGGAAATGTTCCTCTGTACCCCTATGGAGATATTCCATTAAAAATCAGCTGTTTCCAGCTACAATAGTCATTTACCACATTAACAATGTCGAGACCGGATTTCTGATTAATTTAGTGTTATCCTAATTGAAAAAAAAGCTTTTCTTTCAAAAGTAAGGACATTTCTAAGTGACCCTAAACCTTTAAATGATAGTGTATGTTCTAATTTTGGACTAGTTAACAGCAAACTATGCTAGATTATAATACTTCACTACTATTTCACATCCAGATTGTAATGTACATGATGAAATGTCTGCAACTGTTTGTTGATGCTGATTTTATTTGATTTTTCAAAAAAGCACTGGGCCTAGAATCGATCCCTGTGGCACACCAAAAGCTACTGACACAAAGAGACTCCGGTCCGTTGTGTATCTTAATGCCCATTTTGAAGTAACACAGTCAACATCGATGGAAACCGACAATAAAACTCAGTTTTGCAAAATAGTGTTGACGCTAACTCAAGGGTTCTTGACCGTCTCGGGGAAGTAACAAAAGAACGGCGAGGTGGACGCTGTTGGACCAAAGCTGAAATTGTTTCATGAAAAGTAGGTGATTAACACAAATTAAACAATTCACACAAAATAAGATGAACTGAGGGCTGAGGATTCTACTCTGACCTACACTATAAATTACAACGGAAGTAGTGCCCCATCTAGGGTCTAACACCTTTTTTTTTTTTTTTTTTAACAAGCAATCGGTGTCTTTAGATTATTCTAATCCTCCTGCATATACCAGAAACCTACACAACCATCTTCTGACAAACACACTCAGGTTGATTCACTCTAAACTGGTTACTAGACTTTAGTCTACAATAGTCCAATTCAACAACCTTCATTGTGACATTTTCAAAATTAGTTTCAAATTTGCTCAATGACTATGTGGATGCACATCTAATGTTAAGACATTATTGAAAGACTCTGTAACATGATCTGATCCTCACCCTGACTCAGTGCTGTGTTTACATCCTGGTAGTTTTCCTGCTCTGTGCAGAAACAGCAGAGGTAACACCAGACTGCTGGGCAGGTTGAACCAGACTGTAGATGTACCCATAATACACAGAACATTGTCGTTAAATGCTGTAGCGACAGTCACCAAATATACAGCCAGATTCCCTCCAAATCTCACCAACAGAACTTCCATTATGGTAACAATGGTCTGGAAAGCCCGACGCTTCGATTTGTCGACCCGCACCCTGTCTCCCCCCACCTCCCCTGGCCGAGGACGAATCAGAATGCAGAGAATTGAAAGGCTGCAGAAGGTTACAGTAAATAAAGATAAGACCATTAGGCAGATATTCACAATGATGAGCTGATGATATTTCATGAACAAAATCACAAAAGCCACCCCTTCACAGCACATCAGCCAAATGTACACAGTGCTGATGTATCTGATCCGGACCCCTGCTCCCTGCTTCAGTTTCATGTAGGTGATGGGGTGAACAACAGCCAGGTAGCGCTCCAAACAGACCAGGATGGGGAAGAACATCTGTGCACTCCAGGGGAAAGTCCAAATGAGCATCCCCACCAACATTATCTCAGGGAGACCAATCAAACTGCTCACACTCATCATGACAGAACCCAAGATTCCAATGAGCTCCATCACAGCCATGTTGTAGGTGAAGAAGTCGGAGTGACTCATGACGGCTGCAGAGGAACGCTGCTGTTTCCATCGCTGGAGTCCCAGATAGAGGACGAAGACAGAGGGAGGAAGGACGAGGACGATGTTGGTGATGTTGGAGGCAGTAAGCATGTACAATGAAATGATGGACTCAGAGCATAAATTGTTAAATATGGAGGAATTGAAGGAGGGAGGCTGAGGAGGAAGGAAGTCATTGTTGGGGGACGAGAAGCTGACTGACATTTTCACACAGTGGAGGTCTGAGGAAGCAAAAAGACAAGAAGATGACTGAAAATCACACTTACAGAAATGGAAAAGAAATAATCACAAACATATATGAAAGGCCTGATATTTGATACAGGAGCATCTCTATTACGGCCGTGAAGTTTCCACCTGCGTATCATGTATCACCACAGTCTTAAAGGATTTTCCAATGACTCCTATAATTCTGAATTTTCAAACACAAATTACAAAAAACTATGAAACATTTAGGTTCTTTAATAGATTTATTATAGGTCTTCTGGAAATATTAAAAACACTACAGTACAGAAAAGTCTAAGGAGATCAACAAAGACATAAAAAGCAAATCATTGACTTGAGCAAGTCAGAAAGTCACTTGGAGTCATTTCAAAGCAGCTTCAGATCCCAAATCATCTGTTTGTCAGTATAAAGTTCATGGTCCAGTTGCGTTACTGCCACCATCAGGAAGAAAACACAAACTATCACCTGCTGCTGAGAGATGATTGGTCAGGATGGTCAAGAGTCAACCAAGAATCATCAGAAAGCAGGTCTGAATGAATGAGAAGCTGCTGGATCACAGCTGTCAGAGTCCACAGGGTTTTACATCAACATGAGCTGAGAGGATCCATGAAGAAGGAAGTTCTTCCTCTAGAAGCAGAACCTTAAAGCTCCACTCAAGTTTGACTAACTTTCCAACAAAACAGAACATGTTATCGTGATCTTTAAATGGATTTCAAACTTTTTTAAAATGGTAAGTCATGAGGTTAGGGTTAGAAAGAGTTGGATCACTGATGTATGTAGACCTACCTCTGTTGGGTGTGGCTCATGACACTGCAGTTTATAACCTGGTTTTAGAGGTTTTTGATTTGATTATTGTTGTGCAGCTATTCAGGAAACTTTAACCAAATTAGTTCATGTGTCATGAATAACCATTAAAATATTAAAGACCATTAACATAACAGTGTTTTCAGTTTTCTCATTTACCAAAGAATATATCTGGCTGCTGATTTCTATAAGAATGTCTTGATTTTTAATCCAGTTCATGCTACTGTTCTCAATTACACACACAGATAAAACATTAACAATTAAATCCATCTCACCAGAAGACTTGGTTCCTGAAGTTCTTCCTCTGGTTTCCTCAAAGTCACTGACTGCTGCGTGGGCTTTAAAGTCCAGATGTACTTTGGTGCATCTGTGTGTGAGTTTACATGTATGTAGTGTCTCGTATTTGCATGTTTAGTGTATAGTTATGGGCAGGACTGTTTGTGTTTTTTCCATGCAGAAAAACCAACTCATTCACTGTGATTCTTGCAGTATGGAAGTTGTTCTTCCACAGGGAGCACAGCTGCTCTGCTGAAGATCCAACACCTTACTCAAAGGCAGCTTAGCAAGGCAGGCTTTGACCGTTTGTTCATCATCCTCACATAATGAAAATATAAAACTCAGATTTTTCTCATTTCAGCATGAGCAACCAGCTAAAACATGAATAAGAACAGAATTATATAACTGTTTTAAACTGTGCCCTAACTTTCATCCTTGTCATACATTATGCTACTACTGTAAATGAACTGCTCCTATCAGGCATAACATTATGACCACCTGCATAGAATTGTGTTGGGGTCCTTTATGCTGCTAAAACTCCTCTGACTCGTTGAGGTCTGGACTCCACTGGACCCCTGAAGGTGTTCTGTGATATCTGGCACAAAAATGTTACCAGAAGATCCTTTAAGTCCTGGAATTTGCGAGGTGGGGCCTCCATGGATCAGACTTGTTTGTCCTGGACATGCCACAGATGCTGGATTGGATTGAGATCTGGGGAATTTGGAGACCAAGTCAACACCTCAAACTGGTTGTTGTGCTCCTCAAACCATTCCTGAAGCATTTTTGCTTTGAAGCACGGAGCATTATCCTGCTGGAAGAGGCCACAGCTGTCAGGGTAATACCGCTTCCATGAAAGGGTGTACATGGTCTGCAACAATGCTTAGCTAGGTGGTTCATGTCAAAGTAACATGTCCACATGGTTGGCAGGACCCAGCAGAACATTACCCAAAGCATCACACTGCCTCCGCCGGCTTGCCTTCTTCCCATAGTGCATTCTGGTGTCATGTAAGTGCCATGTGTTCCCCAGGTAAGTGATGCACCCAGCTATCCACGTGATGTAAAAGAAAACGTGATTGATCAGACCACCTTCTTCCATTGCTCCGTGGTCCAGTTCTGATGCAAAGGGCTACTCTGACCGGTCTGAGTATAGAGCTACGTATCTCTTGTGTATCAAGCTATGTATCTCTATACACAATAAACTGATGTGTTCTGACGTCTTTCTATCAGAACCAGCATTAACTTCTTCAGCAATCTGAGCAGCAGTTTGCTTGTCTGTTGGATCGGACTACACAGGCCAACCTTCCTCCCCATGGACATCAATGAGTCTTGACCGTCCATGACCCTGTTGCCGGTTCACCACTGTTCCTTCCTTGGACCACTTTTGAGGGATCCTGACCACTGCAGACTAGGAACACCCCACAAGAGCTGCAGTTCTGGAGATGCTCTGAGCTAGTCGTCTTGTCAAACTGGTTCAAATCCTTAGACTTGAACAATCTTCCTGTTTCAAACATAAACTTTGTGGACAAAATGTTCACTTGCTGGCTAATATATGCAACCCACTTACTGGACCCATGATGAAGAGAAAATCAGTAATATGGAAATTGTTGAGCTACATTAGATAGTTTCAATGAAACTACTTGTCTTCAATGTCAGTGTGTTGGTTAGATGGATTGCAGGGAAACTCCTCATGATCTCCAGAGGATGGATCCTACTGACAGTGTGGTTTGTCTGACTTTGGTGAAATATTAACTTCAATATGTTTGGAACCACTAGATGGAGTGGTGCTATGACTCCTTTTATACCTCCTGATTACTGCTGCAGTTGTGTTTGAGTGTGTTTTTTGACTATCTTTAATCTTTTTCCACCTTTGTGAATCTTACTGTCACATCCTTCAGTTCATCTGACAGTTATTTTCCATGTGGAGCCATGATGAAGACATGCAGATTGACATAGTCCATAGGTCCAAAACTGAGAGAGTTCTGCTGTTCACAGCTTCTGTTCATGATGTTCAACTGACTGGAAGTCACAAAAGTACTACTAAACAGTTTCAGGGATGTTTTCTCACTTGTGTGTCAGGGATCAGAGGTGTCTTTACTTTTTTTGCATTGAGTTTTTAATTTGAGGCCTGAATTTCCAGCATAGTCTTTCTAAAGTGATTGTTTTTGATTGTTCCATGCATCAACCTAGAATAACTATCATTATTGAAAGGTGGTGCCATATTGAATGATGTTTTAATTAGTGCTCACTTCTGTTGTATACTGTATTTGGGGAACGGCAGGTTACCAATGGAGATGGCCTGAAATCTGTTTGTAGGAACAAAAGTTGGGGTCATACATGTTGAAATCATGAAGCCCAGAAATGAATTCCCATCAATCATCTCTGTGCAGTAAATACACACAGTCAGTATGCACGCTACTGCTTCATTTCAATAAACACCTGTCTCTGTTTACAGGTCATTTGAATCATGCAGACTTTTGATTTGAATCCTGTCAAATGCAATGGACTGATTAAATGAAGAACAATCAGTGAAAATGTCGTTTAAAAAATGAATAAACCCTGATTAAAAAAAAACATTTTAAACATTTTTTTTCTCTTTCTTAACTTTTAAACTGCAGCTTGTTGTCTCTGAGATGCTCTAAAATGAAGAAATACCAATGAGGAATTGCTCTCAATCTGTCACACAAATTTGCATCTGGAAGGATAAAGTTACATGAGAAATATAGACACATGAACATCTTCAGCAGAGGCAGAAGCAGCACTGCATGTTTGGAGTGAACAGCAGTCGGAGAGTTTAGAGAAAAGGATTGAGGACAATCAGAAACAGTGCAGCAGACAAGGTGGGTGTTCTTCAATAACTGACTGATTCTCAGTTATAATTTCTAAAATGTCTCCTTTGTAGTTAAGCTGGGATTTATTCCTTAAACTGATGCAGTTGGCTCAACAGGACTTCAGGCTAATTTTAGCTCACTTAATCCATTTTGTCAAACAATGTTTGTTATAGTTAACTTCTGAGAGCAACACAAAAGATTAGAATGTTTACCTCCACATCACCTGTGTTTCAGTAGCTGATGTAAATGTTTTCTGCCTGCATGCTTGTTTGTTGTCTCAGCTGTTGGTGTCTCGTGTAATTTTTCTGGTATTTTCTGATAAATTTAGTTCCTGTTTCATGGATAACTTTGCATGCTTTTTATTGATGTCAGTGCTACTCACTAATGTCGCTTTGGATAAAAGCGTCTGCTGAGTGAAATTGTAGAATTGCACAATTGTAGAACAAGTCAGATTTATTAACTGGATCTCTTTTTTTTTACATTTTAGGGTGATAGAAATACTTTTCATGGTCGCTTTTGTTGAAGTGTTTCAATAATAATTAGAAATAGTGAAAATACTTAATGATCCAATGATTAACACAGTAAAATGATTGAATCTAACTCTGTCAGTCTTTCTCTTTTCCTCGTTCTCTCTTCCACCTGTGTCCTTATTGGCCGCTGTAATTTGTTTTCCTCAGACCTACAGTGTATGCAGTGAATATGTTTGTTAGCTCCACGTCAGTCTTCAGCTGTTTTTTGTTGCACATCCCCTGTGTCAAGCCCAGAGATACTCCATACATGATCACATCGTCATCCATCAACTGCAGCAAACTGTATCCAATCATTGCTGCCTGCACCTCTGATTTGTAGACGAGTTTCTCTTTTTTTTCACAACATGGCCAGATAAGATACTGTTGAACCTGAGATGTGGCACCTTGATTGCTTCATAGCAAAGTTCCATATGACGATAAAATAAAACCTAACTATGTCCATCTCTGGCTTTTCTCTTTCTCTGCACCTCCTGTCTCCTTATTTGTGTCTCTCATTTCTTTTTCTCCTCAGACCTACATTATATGCAGCAGACATGTCTGTTAACTCCTCATCAACCTCCAACTTTCTCTACTTCTGTAACCATGAGATTAGCACGTACATGTACAGTGCTATTGCTGCATTAAGGACCATCCTCCTCCTCCCTCTCTCCACCTTCGTCCTCTATCTGGGTCATCAAAGATGGAGGCAGCATCGTTCCTCTGAAGCAGCGACTCACTCTGACATCTTCACCTACCACATGGCTGCCATGGAGCTGATCTGGGTCTTTGGGAGTTTCTGCCTTTGTGCTGGTATATACAGTAATCACTTCGTAATGATAATGGTGGGAGTCATTGGTTGTTCCTCAGTTTACCATGTACAGACTTTCTTTCACATCCTGACCTGTGTGGAGCGCTACCTGGCTGTGGTTCACCCCATCATCTATCGGGGGCTCAGAAATGCTCGTGGGGTCAGAATCAGAAACTTCTGTATTGGATGTGTTTGGCTGCTGTGCTTTGGACTGATGGCTTTAGTGGCTTTATCTTTGCCCAACTACAACCCCATGCCAATATTGTGCTTTTTAGTTTTCTTTGTAATAATCATGTCTTTCTGCAGCCTGTCGGTTCTCTGTGTTCTGATTCGTCCAGGTCCGGGGGAAGGAGGTCGGGATAAGCAGCGGGTTGACCAATCAAAACGGAAAGCTTTCTACACCATCACAGCTGTATCAGTGGCAGTGTGGTTGTGGTTTCTCGGCCTCATTGTTTCCACTGCTGTGGACTTGTCACCTCAGCTGAGCATGAATGTTGGCTGTGTGGTGATGATGAGTGTCAACTGGTTGAGCCTGCCTGGTAGTTTGGTGTCACCTCTGCTGTATCTGCACAGGGCAGGAAAACTAGCATGTTGCTGTTAAAACAATGAATTAAGACAAGGATGGGATATGAATAAATCAGACCTGCATGGTTTGAATGACAGGGATAAAAGATCCATGATTTGATAATGAAACTGCTCAAACTGGAGACAACTGAAAAGAAGTTTAGTCCAAATTGCTCATAGTCTCCATCCAGCTCTACAAGCTTCAGGATACATTAGCTGCCACCAGCATTAGCATGTGAGTTGCATTGTGGGTAATGTGCAAAGTTTGAACAAGAAGATTATGTGGAATACAGTAGACAATGCATCATTGGTCACAAGCGAATCCAACGATAGTATCTGATTGCAGTGCTCTTTAACAGTGTCTACTAGGTCATGAATTTCAGATTTCATATAGTGGAATCATTTTTTAGAGGATTTGTGATGTAGGTGCAGGTTTGTGTTCGTGGTTTGTTCAGTTTCTAGTGCGTTAGACATGTTTGTTTGAGTGAAGTTGTGACACCCAGCAAAAAAAAAAAGTTCTTGCTAAATGCATGAGTTAAACTGGTGTTCTAAATGATACTAAACACACACACACACACACACACACACACACACACACACACACACACACACACACACACACACACACACACACACACACACACACACACACACACACACACACACACACACAGGGCAAACAGGTGATTTTAATCCTGTATTCAAATCTGATGTGTGTCTATGTGATGTACAGATGTAATGGAGTGATGAATTATATTATTGTATACAAATGACAGAATAAATGACATCATGTTTGTGTTTTGGTTGTGTAATCTCTGATGTTTGTTCACGCAGTACATGAATGATAAACTGGTATCAGAGGAGCTTCATTAGTTTAGGTAGTGATGCTCTGTGATTAAATAAGCTGTCAGCAGCAGAAATGGGAAAAGAACATTTGCCTTTTTCAATTTACCGGGAAACTATCATAAAATCTGCATCAATCGTTATTTCATGTAAAACATCCTCACAGTCCTGCTGCCACCTGCTCTGCACTTATTAATGCTTATATGAACCAAACCCTGGTGAATAATACTCAGTGAGTTCTGAGACTCAGAAGAAGGACTTTCAGAAAGACTGACACTGCTGAAAAGGTGAGTTTATTTAACAACATTAGGGCATATTTAGTTATTTCTGTTCATTTATTAAGTGAAACTCATAACAAAAGAAAACAGCAGCATATATCTCATTGTTATCTTGATTTGTTTATATTCATAATATTCATAGCTCGGGCTTCCTTGTTCTTTGTCTTTATTCAAGGAACATATTTATACAACTAATTCCTGCTCTGTATCTATGATGGCAAACTGGGGCCATTATAGGTAAAAGAAATAAAAAGTACAGTAAGTGAGTGAAAAAAACAGGAAATTCTCAGAGTTTAAACCAGTTTATGATAAAATTGTAAACATTATACTGAGATTTTTTCCTCACAAATTTATGATTTTCTCATCGCAAACAATATTTAAGTATTTTTCTGATGAAATTGTGAGTTTGATTTAGTTTCTTCTCTCTATATTTCTTTTATCACGTATATTTATCTCAATATGCCATTGAACATAACTGTATCCAAAGGCCCCTTTTAAAGGGAAATGTAAATTTATATTTAAGAGTGTCACAGCTACATAGTTTGTTTATATGACTTTACTTCGCAGAAATAAGTGGATGTGTTTATTCTAACAGTTCCATTGAAATGACTCGTATAGTTTACTCTATAAAATGTTGGTGTGACTGAGCCAAGCAGCAACAGTTTGTCATTTAACTTTCTTGACATTTGTTTTAATAATTGTCTCCCTCTGCTCTCTATGGATGTTCTACTCTTCAGGGCTCTGTGTTTTTAAAGACATTTCTAGCTGGTTGATCACATCCACCTCAAACGTGGTGAGAAAATCCCTCAGATCTTTATTGTGTTTAATATGAGTTTTCATTGATCAGAGTTGACCTGGCAGCCTGGTAGAGTTTAATGTTTTACCATGAAACAGGAATTTGTTGAAGGGCGAAGGATGTTCAAAAAAAAAAACCTCCTGCCACAAGTGGTGTAAAGTGATGTCTGATGTGAGTGTCAGGATTGTCTGTTGAAAAATGGTTCATAATTACCCCCAACAAAACTGGGACAACGTGGCACTCGTGCTACATTTCACCTACATAGTGTAACTACTAAAGTAGTTAAGCTGCACTCATTAATTAAATCCTCAGTTCGTCTGAGGATGGTGCCGTCTATCAAGACGGAGAAAAAAACCAGAGATGAAGCATCAGAGCGGCAGCGTAAGGATGAGCTTACAGGAAGAGAAGAGAAGCGAAGCTAAGAGAAGAGAGGCGAACAAAGGCGGTGTTCGTACTTTTATCCCCTGAGGGGGTCTTTGGTCGTATGCGAGGGCATGGAGACAACTTTGCCGTGAATTTGGTGAAATCTAACTCCTTTCTCTTTGTTCTCAGAAGGAGGGAAAATTACATTTGTTGAATTGAATTAAAACACATTATGCGCACAAACATGATCTGTCCATCTCTCACCATGACCCACCAATACTGAATGAAAAATGTAGGATACGCAGTCTAACGAATAAAGTAGCCTATGCTTAGCATAGAAACTAGATTAAAAAATGCTTTAGATATTAAAAATATATCTTATTGTGAGGGTATGTGGTACATTTAATGTGGACACTTAAACACGTAAATGTTACCAACTTCACATTTTACACTTTTAATCAAGGATGATACAGTTGTTATTATTGATTTCGTCCCAACATCACTGGGTTATCCGATGTCGCTAGGTGGCGCTGTGGGTCCATGCAAGAAATGTGATTATTTCAGTAAAACCTTAACTTTGTCCCCATATCACCTACAGATGTGAGTTTTGTATAGGTGATAAAGGAACTTCTTATTGTGACTTTGGTATGCATAGAAACACAAAACAGATATCAGAAGACAGTTAGTGAGTCCATGTATGTTTAAGTGTAAATATGTGAGTCTTACTCCAGATCCTCTTCATTGATTGCAGCAACAGTTTTACGGCTGTTATCAGTTGCCCTCCTTGCAAAGGATGTTGGGTGTCTGCATTCCTAGGAAGGAGGGGGTCCAAAATGAATAAAGTGGGGATCAGGAACATTCACAACTACATGAGACTCACTGTGTCTTTTAAGTTGTGGACGTATCCCACAAAGTTAATGTCCTGTATGAAGCTTCATCCCTCCACAGGAGGTCTGAGATTCACACTCAGTTTCTTCTTGGGAGCAGGAGGGTTCTTTGTTCTGTGCAGTGTCCAAGATGGCAGCTTTACCTGGCTACCTGGCTGTTGTGCAAGGACCCAATCATTGCTCCTTGCAGCTTTAATTTGGAGATGAATTTGTATTTTTTCACAACATGGCCACATGAGACTATGTTACATGTAAGGTGCTATTTATTAACAGTAGTGCAACAGATAAGACAGTTAAATTCACTTCTGAACCTAAGATGTGGTACCTTGATTGTTTCACAGCACAGTTCCTGATGAAATAAAACCTATCTCCATCTCTCTCGTTTCTCTTACTCTACGCCTCCTGTCTTCTTATTTGTGTCTCTCATTTCTTTTTCTCCTCAGACCTACATTATATGCAGCAGATATGTCTGTTAACTCCTCATCAACCTCCAACTTTCTCTACTTCTGCACCAACCATGAGGATAGCATGTACATGTACAATGCCATTGCTGTATCGAGAACCATCCTCCTCCTCCCTCTGTCCACTTTCGTCCTCTATCTGGGTCATCAAAGATGGAGGCAGCATCGTTCTTCTAAAGCAACGACTCACTCTGACATCTTCACCTACCATGTTGCTGCCATGGAGCTGATCTGGTTCTTGGGGAGTTTCTTCCTCTTTGGTGGCCTGTACACTAATCACTATGTAACGCTAACAGTAGGAATGTATACTACTACCCTCACTTGGACTGGAGAGGGTTATTTTCACATGCTGACCTGTATGGAGCGCTACCTGGCTGTTGTTCATCCCATCACCTATCGGCGGCTGAAAAATGCTCGTGGGATCAAGATCAGAAACATCTGTATTGGATGCGTTTGGCTGCTGTGTTCTGTTTTTACAGCTATTCTATACGTGTACTCGCCTAACTACACCATGATCTCATCTTTGTGTTTTCTGGTTGTCTCCATAGCAATCATGTCTTTCTGCAGCCTGTCGGTTCTCTGTGTTCTGATTCGTCCAGGTCCGGGCAAAGCAGAACAGAAAAAGCAACGAATTGACCAATCTAAGCAGAGAGCTTTCTACACCATCACAGCTATATCAGTCACAGTGTGGTTGTGGTTTATTGGGGCTCTTGTTTCCACTGCTGTAAATACATCACCTCTGATGGGAACCAGTGTCGCCTGTGTGGTGACAATTAGTGTCATCTGGTTGAATCTGCCCAGCAGTTTAGTGTCTCCTCTGCTGTATCTACACAGGGCTGGAAAACTAGCATGTTGCTGTTAGAGAGGATGCTAGGTTACAGTTTGGGTGTAACAGAGAAATTGCTAAAATACTCCATGTAGTGAGTTATTGTCGCGTTTACTCGATTGCTCAGATAGTTGGATAGGTGTTGTAGCTGCTTGGGTGATTCTTAGCAGATTGCAAGGTTGACTGCTACAGCTGTTCAAGCAGTGCGTATCTTTACTAATCTTGTGGTAACTTTAGACCTTCAAGATTGAGTCAATTAGTATACAAACCAACTGTAAAAGTTTCAGAAACTTTTCTAAATAGTGTACTGGAGCTTAACATGAGATGAAATACTGAATGCCAGTTGTGAAATGTGTTTCCATCTCGATGCATACTGCCACCTTGTCCAGGCTCCTTGCCTTAACATTTGAACACACTATGTAGTTCGATAGAGTTTTAAAAATCTGTGAACATTAGAAATAGATGGCATGAAATTGTAGAGAAATGTTCTCTGTTGGTGTTGATCCTTTTCAGGTAACAAGAAGTTTCTTTCTGGTGTAATGTTTGTGTCTAGTGAATTCAACAATGTAATATAAGTGCAGTGATTTTTAGAGGTGCATGTAAGGGGGCAGATTTTATATTTAATATGGTAGTAGTTTTATTTTATGGAAATTGTAGGATTACTGTAGTTGGTTGCTACGACTTCCAAGGCGGTTTGTATGAAATTTACATGACATTCAAGGTATTTATCACAGTTCTTCCTTACTTTATCTTCATACTTATCAAGTTCTTTCAAGTAGTGAGTCTTAACCAAAATGTCCTAATAATGCAGATCTGTCCTCATTACGATGAAAAGTGGTCCCCAGAGAAATAACACAACAAGGACACACACACACACACACACACACACACACACACACACACACACACACACACACACACACACACACACACACACACACACACACACACACACACAGCAAACAGGTGATTCGATTACTGTATTCAAATCTAATGGTGTGTTTATGTAATGTGCAAATCTAATCGTGTGATGTATTACATTGTTATTGCAGTCCAACGCAATAAATAAATATATGACTGATGTTGTGTAATTGCTCGTGTTCGTTAATGCAGCACATCCATGACTAATTGATCCACAGAAGATAGTAATGCCAGAGGAGTTTAATTAGTTTTGAATGTGAAGCTTTGTGATGAAACAAAAAATGCACTGTCTCAAAGTACAGGAGAGATAAAAACAGCACATTAATCTACTTCAGTTTACTTCCTGCTGGCATCTGCGATGCACATATATGTATATATATATTAGGGCTGGGACTTTAACGCGTTAATTTAGATTAATTAATTACAACGAAAATAATGCATTAAATAAATTAACGCATTTAATCGCACTTTTCTCAGTTCCCTCATTTCTGGCACACCGGTAACTGTGATGAACACTCCAGCCCAGTAGGTGGCGGTAATGAACCTAAAGTCTGTTTGTAGCCATGAAGAAGAAGCACAGGAAGTACTGAGTGAAGTCAGGCACTGGTGAACAGAGAAGGAAGACCAGATTGAGCTTGTTGGACAGAAAGTTTCTTTTTAAAAATCTTCCTGATGGCAGCTTGGATAAAAGCCTGGTTGTGTGCAAATTGTACAACAAAGAGTTTTCTGATCACTGCAGCACTTCAAGCCGACGGTATCACCTCAATGTAAAACATGTTGCTGTTAGCACCAGAGCTAACGTTAGCTACGAGTCATGCTAACGGCTAACGGTGTAGCCATCCCATAATAGACCACTTTTGCAGACAGTGCTTGAGTTTACAGAAAGTCTTCAAATGTTGAATAAAATCGCTATAATTGCACTTAGATTTGCAGTAATCTGTGAATGTAGCAGACAGATGAAAAATGCAGATAAATAGAAATGAAACATTTTTGTGGTTTAAGTTTTTACTCCGTCGAGGCTCCGCCTCCTTGGAGGAGGAATAACTGAAACAACAAAAATATTTGTCTTTTAATAACTTAATTATAAATTTTTTGTTCATAAAAAATAGATAAATAAAAATTTATATTCCTATAAAAAGAAATGACATATCCACCATCTACATGCATATATATATATATATATATAAAATATGTGTGTGTGTGTGTGCGTGCGTGCGTGTCTGTGTATACATATATGTACACATATACTTATTCCCCATGTGTTTTTCTTCTTTATTCTTATTGTTTCAGTTTGGAACAGGTGCACAATGCATTTCACTGTGCATTCTACTATGTATAATTGTGTTTGTGATAAAGGTCTTGAATCTTGGAATATTGCTCCTACAATAACTAAGGTTGCATGCAAGTTATAAGAGGGTCCAAAAACAAAATTTGAACCCAAGGCTTTGCAGACGCATCGAATCAGCAAAAAAGGCATTAACCGAGGGTTGTGGAGGGTGTGATTAAGTCTTGAACCACAAGGACAATTTGTTTTTTTCTATGGAAAATTGTCTTATGAATGAATCACTTTCCATCTCATTATTGAGTGTTGAGCTGAATCTCAGGACATGGGACCTAAATACTACACTTCCCAGAATGCACTGGTAGCAGCAAGGAGGTACCTGACACCTGATCAGTGATCAGTGATTTAGAACACCTGGGAAGGACTGGGGGAAGCTCAGTCAATCAGCCAAACAATCTTCAGAAGAGAAAGACACGAGGAAAGAACAAAGGAGATCCAAGTCCACTCATGGATTCAGTCCAAAGACGCCAATGGTTGGTGGAAGGTTTATCTGCTTTCTTGGTGTTCTGATATGTTTCTTAATATGGCCAAGTTTATGTTAACTGCTGTGTGATTGGTTAATGAAAGCTGCAGCATTTACTTCATTGATTATATGTCAAATTAGTTGAATTAAGATATTTCATTTTGAATTTCAGTAAAGTAAAAATATAGAGACTATATATGTTCTGTTAAATGGTAGAACTTTACTAAACTTTACTAAAATGTTGATTATTCTTTATTTGCTTTAAAAAGGTTTAAGTGATTGATTCATGTGAATGGTTCAGTGGGTAATAGGTCAACTTTTTGGTTCTGTGTTTGATGGTGTGAACTTTGTTTCTGTCTTTAAAGGTTTACAACCTGTTGAAATATCATGACTGACCAACTAAAAGGAAAATAAAAATTTGAGTTGGAGATTTGAATTGAGTTGTCCTCGCGTCCTTTGGAGGGAAAGAGAGGTGGACTTGACATTGAGGGATGAGGGGCAAAAATACTGAAACTTTTCCAATATGGTAGAAGTTATTTAATGAATTATAATTAAGCACATATGTAAGTTGCCTCCAAACTGCTCTGTGCACTATGTACACATAGGCTGAATGATATTTATTCATTTGAACACGTCTGTCTTTGTTAACAGATTATTTGAATCCTGTCAAATATAATGGACGAATCAAAATGAATCCTGTCTATTGTAAATACGTCAATCCTGATGCTGTTCTGTGTTTCTTCCAGCTTCCTTTTACTGTCTAAGGACATGCTTGTTAGGTCAAATGAAATGAAGCAGAAGCATGTCTTCTGTCCAGTGTCAGCTGGGATAGATTCTAACCTCCTGTGGTCCTCTGAAGGGTGAAGTGGGGACAGATGATGGATGGATGAATGGATGGATGGATTTGCATGGTTTAGTTTACATTATTATGACAGAGTGATGCAGCATCTTTAACATGTATTACATGATGCAGAAAAGCTCATACAGTCCTGCTGCTGGGACACTTCAACATCTTCATCAGAGGCAGAAGCATCACTGCACATTTGGAGAGAACAGCAGTCAGAGAGTTTGAGACGAGAGATTAAGGACAATCAGAAACACTGCAGACAAGGTTGGTGTTCTTCAGTAACTTACTGATTTTCAGATAACATCCTTAAAAATGCATAATTGTCATCAAAACTGTATTTTCTTTCTTCAAACGTCACTGGTGCATCACTGTGAACTAACCTCAGCAGACTCCTGCCAGTTTTTCACACATTTCAGTTCTTTTATTTTTACTCAGTTCCTTCATAGCAACATAATAGACAGATGTGGTCACATCCACACCATCTGGTTTACAGTAGATGTATATTATGAATATTAAGCTGTCTGCACTTTGTCTCAGCTGGTTCTGTTTTGCAAATGAATTCAAAGCTTCCATTCCTTCCAGTAGTGTAACAAAGCACTATTTATCAGGTTCATTTTGTCTAAAATGATAAATCACCTTTTGAACATATTTTGGGCAACAGGCGACACAGATCAGAAGTATGATTCCTCAAATGCTGCAGGTCATTAAATAAGATTTTACAATAAAACTGTTTCTTTATAATTGGGGACTCCATCTAAAACATGGTTAAGGATTTATTCATTGACATTTTAAAGTAAAAACATTCTGGGACAGCATTGACCCTGAAACGTTTTGCTTTTTTGAGGATAAAATCTATCAAACGTTTTAAACATTTTGGCAACAAAACAAAGAAACTTTCTAACTGAATCAGTTTTTGTCCAAAAGGTCGTCTTTATTACCTTCCATGCCCAAGAAGATTAAATATAATTTAATTCTCTCTGTTTCTCCATTTAACCTATTGTCTCTTTACTTGTCCCTCTAATTTTCTTTTTATCCTCAGACGGACATTATTTGCAGCAGACATGTCTGTTAACTCATCATCAGCCTTCAACTATCTCTACACCTGTGCCAGTGTTGAGGTTAGCATGTACATATCCAATACCATCACTGCATTGAGAATCCTCCTCCTCCTCCCTCTCTCCACCTTCATCCTCTACCTGGGTCATCAAAGATGGAGGCAGCATCGTTCCTCTAAAGCAGCGACTCACTCTGACATCTTCACCTACCATGTGGCCTTCATGCAGCTGCTCTGGGTCTTGGGGACCTTGTGCATCATTGGTGGTACACACACTAATCACTCAGCAATGCTACAAGTCGGATATTATCTTTGGTCTGTTCCTTTCTCTGGAGAGCTATATTTTCACATCCTGACCTGTGTGGAGCGCTACCTGGCTGTTGTTCATCCCATCACCTATCGGGGGCTGAGAAATGCTCGTGGGGTCAGAATCAGAAACATCTGTATTGGGTTTGTTTGGCTGCTGTGCTTTGGAGTGACCGGGGGTTTGACCATAAGCTCACCTCATTACACTGCGATCTTCTCTTTGTGCTTTTTGGTTTTCTCCATAATCATCATATCTTTCTGCAGCCTCTCAGTTCTCTGTGTTCTGATTCGTCCAGGTCCGGGGGAAAGGGGCGGGGAAAAGCAGCGAGTCGACCAATCAAAGCAGAGAGCTTTCTACACGGTCACAGTTATATCAGTCACAGTGTGGTTGTGGTTTGTTGGGCTCATTGTGTTCCATGTTGTGAACACATCACCTCCTTTGATCCATCATCTTGGCTGTGTGTTTTCACTTCTTGTCGGCTGGTTGAACCTGCTCAGCAGTTTGGTGTCTCCTCTGCTGTATCTACACAGGGCTGGAAAACTAGCATGGTGCTGTAGAAACAATTAAGATAAGGATTGGATTTAAATAAATCAGGCCGGCAAAGTTGGAAAGACTGGATAAAAGTGATAATAACCTCTAATGTTAGAAAGGATGCTAGGTTACAGCTAAGGCGCAACAAAGAGGTGGTCAAGATATACCATAGTATCTAACTACTCTATGTTTTATCTAACTACTCTATATAGTTAGTTGCTATGATGTTTTCTCGGCTTGTCAGATAGTTGAATAGCTGCTGGAGTTGCTTGGTTGTTGCTGGGTAATTATGAGGTTGAACTAAACTTGGTCAGGTAGTTTCCATCTTTATTAGCCTCATCGTAACTCACAGGACAAGCTTTACTGGCATTTCCATGCAGACAGAATGTGTAAATGTAGCGTTTTGAAAAAGACTTTGTCCAGAAATGTTCTATTTTTGCATATCTCTCACAATGAAGTGTTCCAGATCATTTAGATTTATTGAATATTCTAGAGGTACAACTCAGAACCCACAATGACTTATTAAAGGTTTGTTCAAACCTGAAACATCACTGTGGAAAAGTAATTGTCCCCGTAAACCTAATACCTGGTTGAGTCCTTGGCAGCAAAAACTGCAGTTAAAGTTTGTTCCAGTTTGTGATCAGTCTTTTACATCTCAATGGAGGAATTCTGGTCCTCTCTTCTCTGCAGAATAGTTTTAATTTGGCCAAATTAGATGGTTTTAGATCATGAACTGCCCATTTAAGATCTTGTCACAGCCACTCAATTAGATTCAAGTCTAGACATTGACTCCAAAACCACTCCAAGACCTTAACTTTGTTCTTTCTTAGTCACTCAGAGGTGGACTTCCTTGTGGTCTTTGGGTCTTTGTCTTGCTGCATGAACCATGAGTGTTGAGCTTTAGGTCATGAACTGATGGTGGATGTTCTCCAGGAGGATTTTCAAATAGCAGAATTCATGGCTCCATCAGTGATGACAAGTCGTCCAGGTCCTCCAACCATCACACTACCACCACGTTTCACTGCTGGTATCATGTTCTTCCTGTTGAATGCATTATTAGCTTCACACCAGATGGAACGGACCCATATCTTCCAGAAAGTTCCACCTTTGACTCATTAGTTGATAGAATGCTACCCCAGATATATTTTTTTTTAATTCCAGATGAACCTTTATGTTCTTTTTGGTCAGTAGTGGTTTGATCCTTCCAACTCTCCCATTGATCCGTTTCTTCCCAGAGTCTTCCTTATTGTGGAATCATGTAGATGGACCTTAACTGAGGCCAGTGAGGTCTGCAGATCTTTAGATGTTCTTCTGTATTCTTTTGTGACCTCCTAGATATCAATGCTCTTGGAGAAATGTTGGTCGTTGGTCCACTCCTGAAGGTTCAAACTGTTCCATGTTTCTCCATTTGTGGATAATGTCTTTCTCTTGTAACCCTCCAGGCTGATGAATGTCACTGATTTTCATGATCGTGGCATCATGTGCTGCTTTTTCAGACCCTTCAGCTACTTCACAATTCCAGACAGGTTCTATTCAGTGATGTTTAGGTTCAACAAGGCTGGCAGGAATCATGTGTGAGTCGGGATGGTGAATACTGAACCCATCAGACTAATGAATTTGGTCATTAGGAAGATTGGTAGCTGAGGGGGCAAATACTTTTTCACAGAGGGCAAGATGGGTTGGACAGGATTTTTCTTTGTCAGAAAAGAAATCATCATGTAAAAACTGCACTTTGTGTTTTGTTGGGTTATAGTTGTCTGACATTAAAACTAATTTGATGATCTGAAGCGTTTACAAGTGACAAATATGCAAAAATAGAAGATTTCTGTAGATGGGCAAATAGTCTTTCACTGCACTGTATGTACCTACCCTACAGCTGTTACTTCTCTCCCAGAAAATGGTCCTTGAACAGGTTCTACAGGATTGGTTCCAGTGATCAAATGTGCACAAAGGTGCAGATTGTCTAAAAATGACCTGCAAGTCCCTGCAGAGGAAAATGCTTCAAAAGACAAAAAGCTTTGACACTGGAAAATCTGATTCTATTTTTCAGCAAGAAAAATATGCATCTGCAGGTTTCTGGGAAGATGCTTGATTTATGTCACTGCACAGCTATAATCAAGACTGCTGTAGTCCCAACATATAAATACTGCTCCAGTAAGAAGTAAAGTTGTAGGCAAGTAGAACAAGGTCCAAGCAAAATTCAGACGCCGTCCCTTGCAGACACAAGACAATTCAATCAGCCAAAAGGCTTTAACTGATTGTTGTTGTGATCTCGTCTTGGACAGTTTAAGTCTTTCTGCAGAAAATGGTCTTAATGAATTAGTCATTTTTTAAATGTCGTTCTTGAGTGATGGATGTTTTAGAAACTTTTCCAGTATGGTGTAAATTATCAAGCACATATATCATGTATGAGTTGCCTTCAAGCTGCTCTGTGCTTTATGTACACAGTCTGCATGATACTGCTTCATTTGAATAGACGTCTGTCTTTATCTGAAGGTAATTTGAATCCTGTCAGATGTAATGGATGGATAATATAAATCACAGCTACTGCTGTGTAAAGACGTCAATCCTAATTATTCTTCAAGAAGAAGAAACACGTAAAAAAAAAAAAAAATCTGATTTTCTGTCCTAATCTGCAGCTTGTGTCTCTCAAATGTTAAAAAATGGAATCAGAATAGCTTGAAACTAATGACACAAACTTGTAGCTAGGTCTATTTTGATGCATATTTGGACAAAAGAGTGAAGTTTTCTCTGCATAAAGTCTCCATAGTGATGAGAAACTGCTGGGATGAACCTGTCTTCTGTCCAGTGTCAGCTGGGATAGATTCTAACCTCCTGTGGTCCTCTGAAGGGTGAAGTGGGGACAGATGATGGATGAATGGATGGATGGATGGATGGATGGATGGATGGATGGATGGATGGATGGATTTGCATGGTTTATATTACATTATTATGACAGAGTGATGCAGCATCTTTAACATGTATTACATGATGCAGAAAAGCTCATACAGTCCTGCTGCTGGGACACTTCAACATCTTCATCAGAGGCAGAAGCATCACTGCACATTTGGAGAGAACAGCAGTCAGAGAGTTTGAGACGAGAGATTAAGGACAATCAGAAACACTGCAGACAAGGTTGGTGTTCTTTAATAACTGACTGATTTTCCTTTAACAGCTTTAAAATGTATTATTTGTCATTAGTACTGTATGTTTTTTCATCAAACAATATCACTGGTGGTCCACTGTGAACTAACCTCAGCAGACTCCTGCCAGTTTTTCACACATTTCAGTTGATTTTTTTCTTCATAGCAACATAAGACTGATGTGTTCACATCCACATCGTCTGGTTTACAGTAGATGTTATGAATGTCGAGCTGGCTGCAGGTCATAAGCTTGTTTCAGCGGGTTTGTTGGTGTAATTCTGATTTGTAAATGAGTTTATGTCATGGTCCCTCCGTCCTCTGTGCTAGTCCATGGACCAGCTGTCGGTCCTGGTGAGAGCAGCTGAAGCTGATCAGTGATCAGTGATCAGTGGCTGTTAAAGCCGGACTCTCCCAGCAGTCATTGCTGGATCATTGTCTGCTGGCTCCCCAGCAGCAGCTTCCCCCCTCTGTCCTTGCCTTGGCTCCCCGTCGCTGCGCTCCCGCAGCTCCGTGTCCGTTGCACGGTAGCAGCGCCGCCACAGACTTCCGGCTGCAGAACCGGTCTGTCCCCCCCCGATTGGACTTATTTAATTGTGAGTCAAGCCGTTTTGTTTAGGTTTCTGTCTTAGCCCTGATAGCGGCCTGTTTGAGTTTATAATTCTTGGTTATTTTAGTGCTCTGTTTGGGTTTTAGTTAAAATCCTTAATTTTTGTATGGAGTTTGGTTTACTGTAGTTCACTCAGCCAGTGTCTTGTGTTTGTTTAAATAAAGTCCTTGGTTTTGAATCTATTTGGCCTCCTGCTGCACTCTGGGTTCAAACCCCTCTGTCATGTGACAATTTAACTGAAAACTCCTGTTCCTTCCAGGGGCCAGTAGTGCAAGAAAACATTAAATGTGAGGTTAATTTAGTTTAAAATGTAAAATCCGCTCTGACCATACACTTGAAGACAAAAATTATTTGCCCCCCTATGAAATTTTAGATTTTTTTTCCCAAAAATTCACAAATGCTGTGAAACGTATCAAAGAATTTTTAGCACAGGTTGTCCTAACATCCCAGTTTATTTTGGATGCTTCCATTATTTTATTTTGCACACAGAAACGAAATTATTTAACAAAAGAAGGATGAGCTGGGATTCCTCAGGAGACGTTGTTAGAAACTACAGCAAATGACTGCAAGCTGTTATCCAGCAAAAAAAGACACACAACTGAGTATTGGCATCAAGGGGGCTAATAATTTTGACCCTGACAGGCTTTAGTTTTTGTTAAATGCTTTAGTTTCTGTGTGCAAAAAAAAAAAAATGGAAGCGTCTGAAATAAAATTAGGATGTCTGCAAAAGCTGCATTAAAATTTCATTGATCTGTTTAACAGACCTTGGGAATTTTTTGAGAAAAAAAAAATTAAAATTTCATAGGGGGGCTATTAACTTTTGTCTTAAACTGCACACTACCAGTCAAAAGTTTGGACATATTCTCTCATTCACATGAATGAGAAAGTGTCCAAAATATTGACTGGTCGTGTATTTTGGGCAGCAGGCAACACAAATGAGAATTGGATTCCTCAGACGCTGCAGGTCATTAAAAAGATTTTACAATGACACAATAGTGTATTTTATCCATTCATTATTCTGGAATATTGTTGTTTAATATCTATTTATTGAGATTTAAATGTAAAAAACTTTGTCAATGTGTGTACTCTGAAACTTTTGTTTGGAGAAAAAATTGTGACATATCAACCTTTTTGTTGAACTAAAAATATCCAACACAAAAGCTACCTGTAGAAATCCTTGTAACTTTCCATCTATAATGTCTGTTTAGTTTCTCATTCATCCAGGTCATGGTTGTCCAAAGTTGTTTAAATCAATCCAACTTCAGTTCTGAACTGAAGAAGCCTCTTGGATGAGAGGTGAAACGTCTTCAAGGAACCTTCTTAAAGTCCAGTTGGATTGATTTAAACAACTCTGGACTTCCATCTAAAAGATTAACTGTGTCAATCTCTCTCTGTTTCCAACTTTAACCTACTGTCTCTTTATTTGTCCCTCTATTTTTTTTTTATCCTCAGACCCACAATATATGCAGCAGACATGTCTGTTAACTCATCAACGTCCAACTATCTCTACGTCTGTCCCACCAAGGTCAGCATGTACGTATCCTATACCATCACTGCATTGAGAAGCCTCCTCCTCCCTCTTTCCACCTTCATCCTCTTCCTGGGTCATCAAAGATGGAGGCAGCATCGTTCCTCTAAAGCAGCGACTCACTCTGACATCTTCACCTACCATGTGGCTGCCATGGAGCTGCTCTGGATCTTGGGGAGTTTCTTCTTCTATGGTGGCCTGTACACTAACCAGTTAGTAGTGGTGATTGTAGGGGTGTTTACTTGTTCCAGCACTCTGTTTGGAGAGTTATACTTTCATGTCCTGACCTGTGTGGAGCGCTACCTGGCTGTTGTTCATCCCATCATCTATCGGGGGCTGAGAAATGCTCGTGGGGTCAGAATCAGAAACATCTGTATCGGATGTGTTTGGCTGCTGAGCTTTGGAGTGACCGGGGGTTTGACCATAAGCTTGCCTAACTACAATGTGATCTCATCTTTGTGCTTTTTGGTTTTCTCCATAATCATCTTATCTTTCTGCAGCCTCTCAGTTCTCTGTGTTCTGATTCGTCCAGGTCCAGGGGAAGGGGGCGGGGAAAAGCAGCGAGTCGACCAATCAAAGCAGAGAGCTTTCTACACCATCACAGTTATATCAGTCACAGTGTGGTTGTGGTTTGTTGGGCTCCTTCTTTCCCTGGCAATGAACACATCACCTCTGTTGATCCGTCATCTTGGCTGTGTGCTGCCACTTCTTATCGTCTGGTTGAACCTGCCCAGCAGTTTGGTGTCTCCTCTGCTGTATCTACACAGGGCTGGAAAACTAGCATGGTGCTGTAGAAACAAGTAGTGAAGCCAAGGATTGGATTTAAATAAATCAGGCCGGCAAAGTTGGAAAGACTGGATGAAAGGGACGACAATGTCTAATGTTCGAATGGTTGCTAGGTTACAGCTTATGCACAACTAAGAGATGGTCATGATATTCTATGTAGTTAGTTGCTGTGGTGTTTTCTCAGCTTGTCAGATAGTTGAATAGCTGCTGGAGCTGCTTGGTTGTTGCTGGGTAATTGTGAGATTGAACTAAACTGCGCTGACTAAATGTATGAATGTACAGTCTTGTGAAAAAGAATTTGTCCAGAAATCTTCCATTTTGGCATATTTCTCGTACTGACGTGTTTCAGATCATCAAAATAATATCATTTGTACTGAATATGATACAGATACAATCCACAACCCATGATGCTTCATTCAACCTAATAAATGGTTTGGCAGCAACAACTGAAATTAAATATTTGTTCCAGTTTGTGATCAGTCTTTTACATCTCAATGGAGGAATTCTGGTCCTCTCTTCTCTGCAGAATAGTTTTACTTTGGTCACATTAGATGGTTTTAGATCAGGAACTGCCCATTTAAGGTCTTGCCACAGCATCTCCGTTGGTCCAGACATAGACTCGGCCACTCCAAAACCTTAACTTTGTTCTCTTTCAGCCACTCAGAGGTGGACTTCCTTGTGGTCTTTGGGTCTTTGTCTTGCTGCATAAACCATTAGTGTTGAGCTTTAGGTCATGAACTGATGGTGGATGTTCTCCAGGAGGATTTTCTAAAAGAGAGCAGAATTCATGGCTCCATCAGTGATGACAAGTCATCCTGATGAATGCAGTATGAGCTTTACACTAGATGGAACAGACCCATGACTTTCAAAAAATTCCACCTTTGACTCATCAGTCAATAGAAAGTTATCCCAAAACTTTTGGAGCTCTTTGAGTTATGTTTTTGTAAATACCAGAGGAGCCTTTATGTTCTTTTTGGTCAGTAGTGGTTTGATCCTTCCAACTCTCCCATTGATCCGTTTCTTCCCAGAGTCTTCCTTATTGTGGAATCATGTAGATGGACCTTAACTGAGGCCAGTGAGGTCTGCAGATCTTTAGATGTTCTTCTGTGTTCTTTTGTGACCTCCTAGATATCCATGCTGTTGGAGAAATGTTGGTCGTTGGTCCACTCCTGAAGGTTCAAACTGTTCCATGTTTCTCCATTTGTGGATAATGTCTTTCTCTTGTAACCCTCCAGGCTGATGAATGTCACTGATTTTCATGAACGTGGCATCATGTGCTGCTTTTTCAGACCCTTCAGCTACTTCACAATTCCAGACAGGTTCTATTCAGTGATGTTTAGGTTCAACAAGGCTGGCAGGAATCATGTGTGAGTCGGGATGGTGAATACTGAACCCATCAGACTAATGAATTTGGTCATTAGGAAGATTGGTAGCTGAGGGGGCAAATACTTTTTCACAGAGGGCAAGATGGGTTGGACAGGATTTTTCTTTCTGTCAGAAAAGAAATCATCATGTAAAAACCGCACTTTGTGTTTTGTTGGATTATAGTTGTCTGACATTAAAACTAGTTTGATGATCTGAAACATTTACGTTTGAAAAAAATGCAAAAATAGAATATTTCTGTAGATGGGCAAATAGTCTTTCACTGCACTGTATGTACCTACCCTACAGCTGTTACTTCTCTCCCAGAAAATGGTCCTTGAACAGGTTCTACAGGATTGGTTCCAGTGATCAAATGTGCACAAAGGTGCAGATTTTCTGAAAATGACCTGCAAGTCCCTGCAGAGGAAAATGCTTCAAAAGACAAAAAGCTTTGACACTGGAAAATCTGATTCTATTTTTCAGCAAGAAAAATATGCATCTGCAGGTTTCTGGGAAGATGCTTGATTTATGTCACTGCACAGCTATAATCAAGACTGCTGTAGTCCAAACATATAAATACTGCTCCAGTAAGAAGTAAAGTTGTAGGCAAGTAGAACAAGGTCCAAGCAAAATTCAGACGCCGTCCCTTGCAGACACAAGACAATGAAATCAGCCAAAAGGCTTTAACTGATTGTTGTTGTGATCTAGTCTTGGACAGTTTAAGTCTTTCTGCAGAAAATGGTCTTAATGAATTAGTCAATTTTAAATGTCGTTCTTGAGTGATGGATGTTTTAGAAACTTTTCCAGTATGGTGTAAATTATCAAGCACATATATCATGTATGAGTTGCCTTCAAGCTGCTCTGTGCTTTATGTACACAGTCTGCATGATACTGCTTCATTTGAATAGACGTCTGTCTTTATCTGAAGGTAATTTGAATCCTGTCAGATGTAATGGATGGATAATATAAATCACAGCTACTGCTGTGTAAAGACGTCAATCCTAATTATTCTTCAAGATGACGAAACACTTCAAAAGTTTTTTTTTCTCCAATTTATTGCCCCAATCTGTAGTTTGTTGTCTCTCAGATGTTAGAAACTGAATAGGAAAAGCCCAAATTTGTAGCTGGATCTATTTGGAAAAAGAAAGAAATTTTCTCTGCATAAAGTCTCCATAGTGATGAGAAACTGCTGGGATGAACCTGCCTTCTGTCCAGTGTCAGCTGGGAGAGACTTTAACCTCCCTGTGGTCCTCTGAAGGGTGAAGTGGGGACAGATGATGGATGGATGGATGGATGGATGGATGGATGGATGGATGGATTTGCATGGTTTAGTTTACACTAAGAGAGTCACGCAGAATCTTTAATTTGTTTTCCATCATGCAAAAAGCTCATACAGTCCTGCTGCTGGGACACATGAACATTTTCAACAGAGACAGAAGCATCACTGCTCAGTTTGAAACAAGAGATTAAGGACAATCAGAAACACTGCAGACAAGGTTGGTGTTCCTTCATAACTTACTGATTTTCAATTAACATTTTTAAAATGTATAATCTGTTATTGATACTGTATTTTATTTCTGCAAACAATATTACTGGTGGTCCACTGTGAACTAACATCAGCAGACAATTGCCAGTTTTTCACACATTTCAGCTTTTCTTTCATACTCAGTTCCTTCATAGCAACATGAAAGACTGATGTGGTCAAGTCCACACCATCTGGTTTAATTAATTTAATTCAAAACTCCTGTTCCTGCCAGAGACTGGTAGTGGAAGAAAATACTACATGTGAGGTTAATTTAATTTAGAATGTAAATCTCCCCCTGAATATATTTTGGCCAAAGGGCAACACAAATCAGAAGTATGATTCCTCAGATGCTTGTCATTAGATAAATCAGATGCTACAATGAAACCAATTTTTTTTTTAATCCGTTCATTATTCTGGAACATTATTGTTTAGTATTTAAGTGAGATTTAAATGTAAAAGAAATTCTGTAAAATATCAAACTTAACTGTCAACGTCTCTCTGCTTCCCCCTTTAACCTACTGTCTCTTTATTTCTCTAGTTTCTTTTTCTCCTCAGAACTACAACATATGCAGCAGACATGTCTGTTAACTCATCAACCTCCAACTATCTCTTGCTCTACGTCTGTCCTAATGTTAAGGTTAGCACATTCGTATCCTTGACGGCCATTGCATTGAGAATCCTCCTCCTCCTCCCTCTCTCCACCTTCGTCCTCTACCTGGGTCATCAAAGATGGAGGCAGCATCGTTCCTCTAAAGCAGTGACTCATTCTGACATCTTCACCTACCATGTGGCTGCCATGGAGCTGCTCTGGGTCTTGGGAAGTTTCTGTCTCTTTGGTGGCTCATACACTAATCACTCAGCAATGCTACTAGTTGGACAGTATCTGTGTTCTGTTCCTTACTGTGGAGAGTTATACTTTCACATCCTGACCTGTGTGGAGCGCTACCTGGCTGTTGTTCATCCCATCACCTATCGGGGGCTCAGAAATGCTCGTGGGGTCAGAATCAGAAACATCTGTATTGGGTTTGTTTGGCTGCTGTGTTTGGGAATCTCAGGTGTTGGTCTAACTTTTCTTGGCTCCACCTTTATCCCATCTTTGTGCCTTTTAATTTTCTCCATAATAATCATATCTTTCTGCAGCCTGTTGGTTCTCTGTGTTCTGATTCGTCCAGGTCCAGGGGAAGGAGTTGGGGAAAAGCAGCATGTTGACAAATCAAAGCAGAGAGCTTTCTACACCATCACAGTTATACTGGCCACAGTGTGGTTGTGGTCTTTCTGGGTCATTGTTTTCCAGGCTATGAACATGTCATCTGAACTGAACATAACTGTTCGCTGTGTGGTGGCAATGAGTGCTGGTTTTTTAAACCTGCCCTCCACTTTAGTGTCTCCTCTGCTGTATCTGCATAGAGCAGGAAAACTGTCATGTTTCTGTAAAAACAATGAATAAAGATATGGATTGGATTTCAGTTAATCAGACCTGGGTAGTTCTAGTGACTGGATGAAGGATGAGAAACTCTGATGTAAGTGGAGTTGTTGGTTTAGAGCTTCAGTGTAACAAAGATCATGCTAGGATATTCTATGTAGTTAGTGTCGTGTTTTCTTAGCTGTTCAGGTAGTTGGATATGTGCTGTAGCTGCTTGGCTGTTAGTTGGTGACTGCAAGGTTGACTGTTCAGCTTGGGCAGGACAAGGCTGTTAAAGACGTACCTTTAATAGTCTTGTGGTAACTCACAGTACAAGTTTTGTTTGGCCTTTTTGCGCCATCAAAATGCAAGATTTCCTTGATCACACTGTACAGATCATCTGATCGGCCATGTTTGTTCATCCTTGACAGTCTTTGTTAAAGAGAACAGAGTCAGAATGGAATTCAGACCCAGAGATTTACCAACACAAAAATGTTTGAGAATCCTGAAGTTTTGGCCAATAAATTTCAACTCATGGTTTAATTTTCCACACAAAGTCAAATGTGCTCAGTATGTGTTGGACTCTGCTGCTGCTGTCCCTTGTTTGGATGCCTCCTGGGTGTCTTCCTTTGTAGGTTTTCCAAACCCCAAGTTAGACCCAGGACCTGCTGGAGGCATTACATACCTCATCTGGCCTGGGAATGCCTCAGGATCCCCCAGGAAGAGCCAGAAAATATAGCTAGGTAAAGGAATATCTAGATTGGTTGGCTTTGTCTGCTGCCACTGAGATTTGACACCAGATAAATATAAATTTAAAGGAAAGGTGGATGGACTGTAATTTAATACATAATTACGTGCTTGGTTTGGCTTCAACAGCCTTTGAAAATTCTCACTGTCCAGATATAATCTAGCTTTGGACAGTTCCAAATGGAATGGAAGATAATGTGGTGATATTCTGAAAATGAGCATTAAATCTGATTTTACATCATGCTATAATACTATATGTATATATATTTTTTATGTTTATGAGAAGAATATATGGAATTGGTTGACTTGCAAATTGGGATTTTATCATAGGTAATTTGACAAGGTAACTGTAAAACTGATTGTTTGATTGTGGCCATGAGGTCAATCAAGTTAACTTCTCAAACTGCAACCAATGAAACAAAATTACAGTCATGCCAGAATCCTTCCAGTTGTCTAACATCTATTGCTTGTCGATCATTGAGCTCGTTAATCTTGAATGAATCAAGCAAAGTATCGAACTACATCCAATCTGACGGAAATTTGGTCAAATCTGCTTGACCCTGGCATTGTGTCGTCAAGAGATTTGCAACTGAAAGGGCAAACCTAAAGCTCTAGTTGATGGTGAGTCATCATCAGCTGTGGTTGAACACTGCAACACTAAAAATGATATATATCTGTGGTATGGAGATAGAAAGATCTGGGCTTACCTGACTTGATAACCTGCTCCAGATCCCTGCTGAGGACTTCAGATTTCAGGTTATATTAACTGCCAACAGCACTGGTAGTTCAGTGAGATTTTGGATAATGTTGGTACAAGGTGTTGACCAGGAACAAGACAATGTCTCTGGTTCTGCCACATTGTTTTTGTTCATTTCTGTTCAATAATGAGTCCGACAATGTTTATAAGAGTGCATTTTTAAGGTGTTTGTAAGGTGGTGGGTTTTAAATATTATTCAGTGGTTTTATTTTATAGAATATTCAATGGACTGTTTCATGTTTGCAGTGTCTGAGCGGTTGTTTTGAATGATTGTCCATTAATTATGAGAAGGTTGCTCAGGCTATTGTGGTTCATAAACAATTTTAGAGGTATTTGCTTGAATGTATTCAATAGTGTGCTTTTGACTGGTTCCAAGCTTCAAGTTTCGAACCCCAATTTCTAGCCTTTCAGCTTTAAGTAGTGAGTCCCAGCAAAAATGTCCTCATAATGCAGATGGGCCTTTATGGTGTCGGTGGTCGTCAGAAAGAAATCAATACAAGCCCACACATACATATAAAACTGTCGTTTTGAATACTAGTATTTAGACTTTCAATCTGATAGTGTCTCCATGTAATGTACAAATGTAATGGTGTGATTATTTTCAGTTTATTGAACTCCAGAATAAATGACTCTCTGATGTTCATCCATGCAGCACATTCATGATAAATTTGAGAAGACAAGATACATAACATCAGAGGAGCTTCATTAGTTTTGCATGTGAAGCTTTGTGACTAAACAAACTGTCTTTTCATCAATGTGTCTTGTTTTGGTGTGTCAGTGAATCCAGCAATAGGAAATGAATGCAGTGATTTTTAAAGGTACATGTAAAGTAGCAGATTTCTGGTTTAATTAAGGAGTTTTATTTAAGAGTAGAGTTGATGGAATGTTTATTAGGGTTTTCTAGAGTCTGTAGGATATTCAAGGTATTTAGTTGAGTGTATTTGACATGGCAGTTTTGGACGGTTACTGATTAACTGATTCTAACTGTAATTTCATACGAACGTTGTTGAATTTGTGAGTCCCAGCAAAAAATGACCTCATTGTGCAAATGCATCCTCACTATGATGGTTTAAATGGGTCCCCAAAAAGACAGTTAGACAAGCATACCCACACACACATACATCACAAACAAGGGATTTGAATACTGTATTCAAATCTAATGTGTGTCGTTGTGATGACTAAATATAATACTCTGGTGAATTCTGTAATTATTGTAATCAAACTGCAGAATAAATGACTAAATGTTGGTGTGTTGGTTGTGTAATCTGTGATGTTCATCCATGCAGCACATTTGTGATAAATTGATGTGTCAGAAGAGCTTCATTAGTTTTGAATGTGAGGCTTTGTGATGATACAAACTGCTCTTTTGTTTAGTCTTATGTCAGCAGGAGAAATGGGAAAAGAACATTTTAATTTAAGTGCTAACAAAAGGCGGCTTCACACTGCAGACACTCAGCCTTTCTGGTTCCATTGTGGTCCAAAAGCCTTGACCATGGTGTTGCAGCTGTGTTCACCAAACAACAACCAGTAGTATGATAGGGAACATTACTCTAGTTAATGAGCAAAAGTAGAATAGTAGAGGTTTGCTGTGTTAGCTTGGATGGTAAATTATATGTTGTTTTTGTAATATGTGAGAGGAGATGACTGCAACTGGATGAGAATAGCTCTCAGAGTTTCTCTCATCAACATCAAGACCCACACAGCAGTTCTTCAGTTCTACTCAGAGGTACCTATCCTACAGTTGGTACTTTCCTCCCTGAAAACACTCCTGAAAATGATTCTACAGTTGTGGTTCTGGTGGTCAAATGTGCACAAAGATGCACACTGACTGCAATAAGCCTGTAAGTCCTTGCAGTGGAAAATGCCTCAAAAGGCAAACAGCAGCATGACTTTGGAAAGTTGTGTTCTGAAACAATGCAAGAAAAATAAGTATCTGCAAATCTCTGGTAAGATGCAGCCAACAGGTATAGTCTGATTTACAGTCAAGTCCATAAATATTTTGACACTGACAGTTTTCAGCACTTGGGCTTTGTACAACACAATGGAAGGATGGCACTTTCACGTTACGTTCAGTAACCCCTAGGCTGGATGTTACAGGATCTTGAGCAGTTCTTTCTCTTCTCTGTATTCTTGTCTTCCCATCATTCTGGTACAACTTCATCTGTCATCCACCACACTTGTTTTGTTGGTTTTCCAGGTCTTTTGGCATCACTGAGTTCACCAGTGCAATCTTTCTTTTAAAGAATGCACCAAACAGTTGATTTGGCCACAGCTAATGTTTTTGCTCACTCTCTGATGGGTTGTTTTGATTTTTCAGCCTCATGATGGCTTACTTCACTGAGAGTGACAGCTCTTTGGACTTCATATTGAGAGCTAACCTCACCAGATTTCAAATACCACACTTGAAATGAACTGTAGACCTTTTCTCTGCACACACATCTGACCATTAAAGAGCTGAGCAGGTAATTGTCCAATTACTTTTGGTCCCTTAAAAAGGTGAAGAGCACATATAAAATGTCTTGTAAATCCTCCACTGTTCACCTGATTTGGATGTAAATACCCTCAATACCCCCAATCCATTGCAGACACAAGACAGTTCAATCAGCCAAAGGCTTTAACTGATGGTTGTTGTGAGACAGGTTGATTCTTTCTGCAGAAAATGGTCTTTAAGAATGAATAATTTTTAAAATGTCATTCTTGAATGATTGGTGTTTTGGAAACTTTTCCAGTATGGTGTAAATTATCAAGCACATATATCATGTATGAGTTGCCTTCAAGCTGCTCTGTGCTTCATGTACACAGTCTGCATGATACTGCTTCATTTGAATAGACGTCTGTGTTTGTATGCAGGTTATTTGAATCCTGTCAAATGTAATGGATGGATAATATGAATCACAGCCATGAATGTCGAAATTAGTCAACCTTGCTCATTGGTAAATTTAAAAAACACCCCTCAAAAAAAAAAAAAAAAAATTAAAATAGAAATGGTCACTTTGTTTCTTTTTTGTTTTCAGTCCTACATTCAAGCTTATTGTCTCTCAGACGAACTGAATAAAAACTGTCTTAAACTAATCACACAAATCCACAGCTGGTTCTATTTTGATGAAAATTTGAATGAGAAAGTGAAGATTTCTCTGCATAAAGTCTCCATAGTGGTTATAAACTGCTGGGATGAACCTGCCTTCTGTCCAGTGTCAGCTGGGATAGACTTCAACCACCCTGTGGTCCTCTGAAGGGTGAAGTGGGGACAGATGATGGATGGATGGATGGATTTGCATGGTTTAATTTACAGTAACAGAGTCACGCAGAATCTTTAATTTGTTTTGCATCATGCAAAAAGCTCATACAGTCCTGTTGCTGGGACACATGAACATCTTCATCAGAGGCAGAAACATCACTGCTCAGTTTGAAACAAGAGATTAAGGACAATCAGAAACACTGCAGACAAGGTTGGTGTTTTTTCATCACATACAAGATTTTAATTTAACATTTTTAAAATGTATCGTTTAGCCTGAATATTTAACTCTGAGTCATCAATTTAAAGAAATCCTGAAGCACAAAAATGTCTGGCAAAACTATGTATTTTTTTTACATAATATTATATCACCCTTCAACTTTAATTAATATCTGTCCTCGCCATCCCTACCAAATATTCATTCATTTGGGGGATTTTAACCTGTGAAAGCCATTTTTTTTTGCATGATCGCAGTGTTTTTTTTTGACACTTTACATTCTAAATGACCTATTGCCTTATATTACTAAAATATAAGATTCCTTTGAGCAAAAAGAGATTTATTTTTCACCAAGAAAAGAATATTTTCCTCAGTTTCAGAGTCATCTGAGTCTGCTTGATTATCTTCAGGATGTGAAATAACCAGTCCCTCAAAGCTACACATATTTATAGTTTGTTTGCAACACCACCTATTTAAATTTTTTGTTTTTATTTTTATTGCATTGGATGCTATCAGATGCTCTGTGGTTTTATTACTTGAAGGAGAAATGTATTGACCTCTGTATAGGTGTGTGTTCATGTGGTCAGGAGGAATTGTGGAGGGACTTTTCAACTTCTTTGTCAAATTCAAGCTCACATTTTATCTCTGTATAATACAGTGAATAAAAAACAATGCTGAGATAATCTGGTGGAAACCAGTAAAAATGACAAATTACAAGCTAAATCTCCAGAATCATAGTATAAAACCATAGAATGCAGAATTACTCCATCAAGGAACGGCATGGCGTCACTATAACTATGACCACAAGTGAACACTATATCAGTTGCTACTTCTATTACCTATAGGATCGGAAATCAGGATCTGTTGAGATGTGCAGCAAGCACATCTCAACTATATGAAGACAGAGAACTGGGCAGCACTTTCCATGTCAACAGCAATAACGATGGACCACCAATACTAAAAGCAGAAGTGGAACATGCTATGAAGAACATGCAGAAGGGAAACGCTCCTGGACCAGATAACGTACCAGTGGAAATGTACGAGGCACTTGAGGATTTTGGAAAAGAGAAGTTAACAGCTCTTCTAAATATGATGTACAACAGCGGTAAACTTCCAAAAGACCTTGTGAAGTCAGTGTTCATCCCAATCCCAAAAAAACCAGGAACAGCAGAATGTGGGCAGTTCAGAACAATCAGCCTCATGAGGCACCTCACAAAATTATTATTAAGAATCATAATGCTCAGAATAAGAAACTAAATTAAACCAGAAATTAGTGAAGAGCAATACGGATTTGTAGAAGGCAAAGGTACATCAAATGCAATGTGCATTTTAAGAACTATTATGGAGTGTTCAATAGAAGTACAAGACTTATACATGTGTTTCATCGATTACACCAAAGCTTTCGACACAGTAAAACATCAAGCAGTAATCCAGATGCTAAAGGACATAAACGTAGATGGAAAGGATTTACAAATGATAAAAAATCTCTATTGGCAACAAAGTGCAGCAGTGAAATTAAATAATGAAATTGGTGAAGAACAACCAATAAAACAAGGACTCAGACAGAGATGTGTGCTATCACCTGACTTGTTCTCCTTGTACAGTGAAAACATCATAAGGAAAATACAAGGCTTACCAGGAGTAACCATCGGAGGTTTAAAACATAAAAAACATACGATATGCAGATGACATAGTGCTGATAGCAAACAGGGAAGAAAACTTACAAACCATAATATCCATAATTACTACAGGCCATGAAATATCACAAAAGTTCTTTGTCATGGTTCCCATTTCTAGCTAGACCCCTGAAAATTTCAACACAGAACTGCCTGTAGTCAGACTCACCGCCTCCTTGGGTTGGCATAGATTTGACGAGCAAGAGATTCCACCTGGGGATACAACCAGGTACCACAGCTAATCTACAACACATTTTCTGACATGCATGTAAAGAATGCAGGGTTTCACTGTCTTTTGGAGTTTGTGGAGCCATGGTACACCCAACCCTCTCATCATGACAGTTCAGGCAGTGTCCTCCTGAGCTTTACATCAAGGTTCCCAACTGCCGATATCACATTAAGTACCAGCTTGGAATCAGAAATGAATTTTTTTCTGAATGCATATCACTTATTTAGTTGTAAACAAATATATTGAATTGATTTCAGTAACTCTAATATACTTGAAGTGTGTTTTATGAATGAAAATGGTATCAGATTGAGACACGATATCAGAAAATAGCAAATATCACTTCAGAAAAATCTTGATCAAGGCATCCTTTTCTTAAACATCATCAGTTTTCATTGACTGAAAATATTAAAACATGTCGTAATAGTTTTGACTCCTAAATCGTCTGCGTTGTTTTGTTGCTGTGGAGGAAAATTGATTTCATAATTTCAACGTTTTTGTTCATGAGAAAAAACATTGACTAGAACCTGACAGTGGGGAAATCATACTTGTTTTCTTTTTCTCTACACCTCCTGTTTCCTTATTTGTCCCTCTTACTTCTTTTTCTCTTCAGACCTCCAACGTATGCAGCAGATATGGCAGTGAACTCCTCATCAGCCTCCAACTATCATTCACTCAACTCATGCACCAGTGATAAAGTCTATTTATCCATGGCCACCTCCCAGGCAGCATTGAGAACCCTCCTCCTCCTCCCTCTCTCCACCTTCATCCTCTTCCTGGGTCATCAAAGATGGAGGCAGCATCGTTCCTCTAAAGCAGCGACTCACTCTGACATCTTCACCTACCATGTGGCTGCCATGCAGCTGCTCTGGATCTTGGGGAGTTTCTTCTTCTATGTTGGCCTGTACACTCACCACATGGTAATGATGAATGTAGGGGTGTTTAGTTATTTCAGCACTCTGTCTGGAGAGGCATTTTTTCACATGCTGACCTGTATGGAGCGCTACCTGGCTGTTGTTCATCCCATCACCTACCGGGGGCTGAGAAATGCTCGTGGTGTCAGAATCAGAAACATCTGTATTGGATGTGTTTGGCTGCAGTGCTTTGGGTTGTGTGGTGTTTTGTCTCAAACCTCATCTCACGACAGTGTGCTTTTTTCTTTGTGCTTTTTGGTTTTCTCCATAATCATCATATCTTTCTGCAGCCTCTCAGTTCTCTGTGTTCTGATTCGTCCAGGTCCGGGGAAGGAGGTGGGAAAAAGCAACGGGTTGACCAATCAAAGCAGAGAGCTTTCTACACTGTCACAGTTATTTCAGTCACAGTGTGGCTGTGGTTTGTTGGACTCCTTGTTCAAAATGCTATGAACACATCACTTCTGTTGAGTAAACCTGTTCGCTGTTTGGTGATGATTAATGTCACCTGGTTGAACCTGCCCAGCAGTTTGGTGTCTCCTCTGCTGTATCTACACAGGGCTGGAAAACTGTCATGGTGCCATTGGAACAATGAATAAAGACAAGGATTGGATTGAAATAAATCAGGCTGGCAAAGTTTGAAAGACTTGATAAAAGTGATGATAACCTCTCATGTTAGAAAGGATGCTAAATTACAGCTTTGGTGCAACTAAGAGGTAGCCAAGATATGCTATGTAGTTAGTTGCTGTGGTGTTTTCTCAGCTTGTCAGATAGTTGAATAGCTGCTGGAGTTGCTTGGTTGTTGCTGGGTAATTGTGAGGTTGAACTAAACTTGGTCAGGTAGTTTACATCTTTATTAGCCTCATTGTAACTCACAGGACAAGCTTTACTGACATTTCCATGCAGGCAAATATATAAATGTGCAGTGTTGTGAAAAAGACTTCATCCAGAAATATTCCATTTTTCAAATTTCTCAGAATGAAGTGGTCCAGGTCATTGAACTAAAAATTATATTTATTGAATATTATACAGATAAAATCCAGAACCTATTATGATTTATTAAAGGTTTGTTGAAAACCAATATCACCCCTTTGAAAAAGCAATTGCTCCCTGAAGCCTAATAATTTGTTTGACAGCAACAACTGCAGTTAAATATTTGTTCCAGCTTGTCATCAGTCTTTTACATTGTCATAGAGGAATTCAGGTTTTAGTCATTTAGTAGTTTTAATTTGGTCACATTAGGTGGTTTTAGATCATGAATTGCCCTTTTAAGGTCTTGCCACAGCATCTCCGTTGGTCCAGACATTGACTTGGTCACTCTAAAACCAAAACTTTGTTCTCTTTGAGTCACTCAGAGGTGGACTTGCTGGTGGTCTTTGGGTCTTTGTCTTGCTGCATAAACCATTAGTGTTGAGCTTTAGGTCATGAACTGATGGTGGATCTTCTCCAGGAGGATTTTCTGATAGAGAGCAGAATTCATGGCTCCATCAGTGATGACAAGTCGTCCAGGTCCTCCAACCATCACACTACCACCACCATGTTTCACTGCTGGTATCATGTTCTTCTTGTGGAATGCAGTATTAGCTTCACACCAGATGGAACGGACCCATGTCTTCTAGAAAGTTCCACCTTTGACTCATCAGTCCACAGGATGTTATCCTAAAGTCTTGGAGCTCATCTAGATATTTTTTGTAACCACCAGAAGAACCTATGTTCTTTGTGGTCAGTAGTGGTTTGATCCTTCCATGGATCCATTTTCTCCCAGAGTCTTCCTTACTGTGGAATCATGTAGATGGACCTTAACTGAGGCCAGTGAGGTCTGCAGATCTTTAGATGTTCGTCTGTATTCTTTTGTGACCTCCTAGATATCCATGCTCTTGGAGAAATGTTGGTCGTTTGTCCACTCCTTGGAAGGTTCTCCACTGTTCCATGTTTCTCCATTTGTAGATAATGTCTTTCTCTTGTAACCCTCCAGACTGATGAATGTCAAAGACTTTGTTCCTCATCTGTTCTTGAATCTCTTTACAATGTGACATTATGCACTGCTTTTTGAGACTCTTTAGTCTACTTCACAATGCCAGACAGGTTCTATTTAGTGATGTTTAGGTTCAACAGACCTGGCAGTAATTATATGTCAATGTGGATGCTAATACTAAACCCAGCTGCCAAATGAATTTGGTCATTTGGTAGATCGGTAGCGAAGGGGGCAATTACTTTTTCACACAGGGCAAGATGGGCTGGACAGGACTTCTCTTTCAAAAAAAGAAATCGTCATGTAAATATTGCACTGTGTGTTTTCTTGGGTTATCTTTGTCTGACATTGATATTAGTTTGATTATCTGAAATATTTATGTGTGAAAAACATGCAAAAATAGAATATTTCTGTAGGAGGCAAATACTGTTTCACTGCACTCTATGTAGCTACCCTACAGTGGGTCCTTTTCTCCCGGAAAATGGTCCTTGGACAGGTTCTACAGGATTGGTTCAGGTGGTTCAATGGGCACAAAGGTGCAGATTGCCTGTAAAAGGTCTGCAAGTCCCTGCAGAGGAAAATGCGTCACAAGACAAAAAAGCTTTGACACTGGAAAATTAGGTTCTATCATCCAGCAAGAAAAACATGTGTCTGCAGTTTTCTGGGAAGATGCAACCAATAGGTGGTTTGATTTATGTCACTGCACAGCTATAATCAAGACTACTGTTGTCCCAACATGGAAACGCTGCCCCAGTAATAGGTAAAGTTGTAAGCAAGTAGAACAAGGTCCAAGCAAAATTTACAACCAGTCCCTTGCAAACAAGAGACAGTTCAATCAGCCAAAAGGCTTTAACTGATGGTTGTTTTTATCTAGTCTTGGACAGTTTGATTCTTGATGCAGAAAATGGTCTTTAACCTTCCTCTTGCTTTAGCTTTCTGTTACTATCGCTGATGTTAACGGGTCGGTTTTGACCCGTCTCTTAAATCAGCCATAGAATACCCTAAAAACAATTATTTATAATTTAATTTGTTTCTTCTGTCTTAGTTGCCATGTCAAGCTTCTTTATCCATGAAAAGATTGGTTTTAATTATTTTTTGTGGCCCTGTTGACCTTTCTTTTGACAGCACACCCCTTGTTTTCTAGATTTGCAAGGTCAAGCACAATGTGTTTGTCTCTGTCCTTATTGCTAGGGCAGACACCTTGTCCTTTTAGAATCAGGTGGTCTCACTGGGGTTGTGGCTGTGGTTGATGCTGAGGACTGGCTAAGGAGAATGCTGGTGCTGATGCTCTCTGTGTTGCTGTGGGCATAGACAGAGTTCTTGGTGAGCTCTACTTTCTGACCAAGGCTGCAACGGCTGGGTCTCGTGGCACCAGTTCACTTTGCTCCATGAGCACCTTGACGGGAACTTCCTAGCCTCTCAAGAGACAATCTGTTTTTTGTTTTTTTTTTGGTTGAGTTCTGCCTTTGGTAAATGTGGGTCCTCAACAGAAATGCATTGTATGCAGACACATCGAGGATGCTGTAAAACACAACCATTGGCCATCTCCTAGTCATTCACAGGCAAGTGTAGGTACCAGTCAGCTTGTCCAAGGATGAATATGGCTTTTTGTCACTTTCCGTTCACACAGCTGCATCTTTGTGAAGAGTGGGCATCAGTGTCACATTCTGTCATTTTTTTTTTTTTTTTGGACAGTATGGAACAGCAGTGGTGGTGGTGTCTGTAAAAACAAACTTTGAGGCCTTCCATGTTTTGTTTTTTTCTCAGGGATGCTGCTTGCAGATTTGCCTGTACAAATCTGTAGATTCCATGTGTGATCACAGGTTGCCCAGATGTTTGTGCCATATTTCCCTGGTTTACTGGGCATGTATTGCCGGAAAGGACATTTTCCATGGAAATGGAGAAAACATCTACTGTCACCTCTGGCCCTGAGTGTAACATCAATGGCAGGAGCTGCACCCATCTCTCCCAGACCACCCTGATAGGAGCAAACTTGTCAGATGTTGCTCTGGTGTCTCAGTTGTCAAATCTGAGGACTCTTGATATCATTGGAAAGGTCTGAAGTGACATTGTTCCCTGGAAAATATTCCTGCCAGTCGATGCATCCCAGAGACTGTCAGTGGCCTCATTGTTGGATCTGTGCACTCCAGCAAGAAGAAAAACAAAAATGGAGGCATCTAGGTAGCTCAAGTGGTTCTAGGAAGAGCTGGCTGTTGGCTGATAGTGTGTTTGTGATTTTGGTTTTGGCACTGTGTTTTATAATCTTGTATTATAACTGGGTCTTGATGCAATAAGCAAATTTTATGTCATACTTTTATGCATTTAAAACTTAAAACGGGTTGGTGCCAACCCTGACACTAGAGGAAGGTTAACAGTGAACCATTTTTAAAATGTCATTCTTGAGTGATGAGTGTTTTGGAAACTTCTCCTGTAGGCTGTGGTGTAAATGATCAAGCACATATATCATGTATGAGTTGCCTTCAAGCTGCTCTGTGCTTCATGTACACAGTCTGCATGATACTGCTTCATTTGAATAGACGTCTGTCTTTGTATGCAGGTTATTTGAATCCTGTCAGATGTATTGGGTGGATAACATGAATCACAGCCACTGATGTGTAAATATGTCAATCCTAATTATTCTTTGAGATGAAGAAACCCTAAAAAAAATATTTTTTTTTGATTTATCGTCCTAATTTGCAGCTTGTTGTCTCTTAGATATCAGAAACTCAATAAGAATAGCGCAAAACTAATGACTAAACTTGTAGCTGGTTCTATATTGATGCCTATTTGGATAAAGAGTGAAGTTTTATCTGCATGAAGACTCCATAGTGGTTGGAAACCACCTGCCTTCTGTCCAGTGTCAGCTGGCATAGACTTTAACCTCCTGTGGTCCTCTGAAGGGTGAAGTGGGGACAGATGATGGATGGATGGATGGATGGATGGATGGATGGATGGATGGATGGATGGATGGATGGATGGATGGATGGATGGATTTACATGGTTTAGTTCACAGTAAGAGAGTCACGCAGAATCTTTAATTTATTTGCATCATGCAAAAAGCTCATACAGTCCTGCTGCTGGGACACATGAACATCTTCATCAGAGGCAGAAGCATCACTGCACATTTGGAGTGAACAGCAGTCAGAGAGTTTGAGACAAGAGATTAAGGACAATCAGAAACACTGCAGACAAGGTTGGTGTTGTTTAATAATTTACTGATTTTCAGTTAAAATTTGTAAAATGTGTAATTTGTCATTAATACTGTGTCTTTTTATTTCTTCAAACAATATTACTGGTGCTTCACTGTGAAATAACTTCAGCAGACTCTTGCTTGTTTTTCACACATTTCAGTTCTTTTTTTACTCAGTTCCTTAATAGCAACATAAAAGACTGATGTGGTCAAATCCACATCATCTGGTTTACAGTAGCAGTCATGAATGTCAAGCTGCCTGCAGGTCTGTAGTTTGCCTCAGCTGCTTTGTTTGTCTAATTCTGATTTGCAAATGAATTTACTTCAGAAGTCCAGTTCCTTCCAGGGACTAGTAGTGCAAGAAAACATGACATGTGAAGTTCATTTCATTTAAAATGCTAAGGCCCCTTCTGAACATATTTTGGGCAAAGGGCAGCACAAATCAGAAATGAGATTCCTCAAATGCTGCAGGTCATTAAATAAGACTTTTCAATAAAATCATGTTTGTTTTAATCCGTTAATCAATCTAAAACATTGTTTAGTATTTATTCAATGACATTTAAAAGCAAAATATTCTGGGAAAGCATTGACTGAAACTTTTTGGTATTTTCAGCATACAATCTGTGAAATATTTTAAACATTTTGGCAACAGGATTGTAGTTTCTCAGTCATCACGGATGTGTAGATGTTGAAGAAAACGTCTGTTCACACTGATTTGTTTGCATAAAAATAAATATATTACAAAAAATAACTTTAAATCACAGAAATTACTCATTTATATAGGTTCATGTTTGGAGAGTTCTATCAACATTTTTTCATCAATAATAGATTCTCACTGTCTCCATATAAAGGACACCATTCCAACATGTCCCAGGTGCAGTAACAAGGATCTCTTCTTTTTAAACATGTCTAGGAATAGTATAAACATTCCAGGATCAACTCAACTATTGTATAAACAACATTTCAGGCCTATGGTTTCTGTAACGCATCCCAAGATAACCCAAACTGCACTTGGCACCATACAAATGAAATTGAACAGAATTGAATTTAATTGAACATACTTCTCTGGTCAGATGCAACAGAACAAAGAAACATTCCAACTGAAACATTTTTTGTCTGAAAGGTCGTCTTTGTGACCTTCCATGTCCAAGAAAATGAAATATAACTTCATCCTGTCTGCTCCCCCATTTAATCTACTGTCTCTTTATTTCTCTCTCATTTCTTTTTCTCCTCAGACCAAAATTATATGCAGCAGACATGTCTGTTAACTCATCATCAACCTCCAACTTTCTCTATGCTTGTGCCAGTGTTGAGGTTAGCATGTGCATGTACTATACCATCACTGCATTGAGAATCCTCCTCCTCCTCCCTCTCTCCACCTTCATCCTCTACCTGGGTCATCAAAGATGGAGGCAGCATCGTTCCTCTAAAGCAGCGACTCACTCTGACATCTTCACCTACCATGTGGCTGCCATGGAGCTGCTCTGGATCTTGGGGACCTTGTGCATTTTTGGTGGCCTGTACACTAATCACTCAGCAATGCTACTAGTTGGAAATTATCTGTGTTCTGTTCCTTACTCCGGAGAGTTATACTTTCATGTCCTGACCTGTGTGGAGCGCTACCTGGCAGTTGTTCATCCCATCACCTATCGGGGGCTCAGAAATGCTCGTGGGGTCAGAATCAGAAACATCTGTATTGGGTGTGTTTGGCTGCTGAGTTTGGGAATCTCAGGTGTTGCTATACCTTTTCCTGACTTAACCGTCATCCCATCTTTGTGTCTTTTGGTTTTCTCCACAACAGTCATATCTTTCTGCAGCCTGTCGGTTCTCTGGGTTCTGATTCGTCCAGGTCCAGGGGAAGGAGTCGGGGAAAAGCAGCATGTTGACAAATCAAAGCAGAGAGCCTTCTACACCATCACAGTTATATCAGTCACTGTGTGGTTGTGGTTTTCTGGGCTCATTGTTTCCCACGCTGTGAACATGTCACCTGAACTGAGCATAAGTGTTCGCTGTGTGGTGGCGATGAGTGTTGGGTTATTAAATCTGCCCTCCACTTTAGTGTCTCCTCTGCTGTATCTGCACAGAGCAGGAAAACTGTCACGTTGCTGTTAAAACAATGAGTAAAGACATGGATTGGATTTCAGTTAATCAGACCTGAGTAGTTCTAGTGACTGGATGAAAGATGGGAAACTCTGATGTCATAGGAGTTGTTGGTTTAGAGCATCAGTGTAACAAGAATTATGTTAGGATATTGTAGTTAGTTTAGTGTTGTCTAAGCTGTTCAGATAGTTGGATATGTGCTGTAGCTGCTTGGCTGTTAGTTGGTGATCACAAGATTGACAGTTAAGCATGGGCAATACAAGACTATTAAAGACATACCTTTAATAGTCTTGCGATAAGTCACAATACACATTTTGATTGGTCTTTTTGCATTGCCAAAATCCAAGACTTTCTCACTCACTGTACAGATTATCCGATTGGCCATGTTAGTTCACCCTTGACAGAGGTCGAGGGAAAGAGAACAAAAAGGGCAAGAGAACTGAGTCGAAATGGAATTCAGACCCAGAGATTTACCAACACAAAAATATATGAGAAGTCTAAAGTGTTGCCCAATAAATTTGAACTCATACTTTAATACTCTGCAGAGATCTGACACCAGAAACTGTAAATAAAAAAGAAAGGTGGATGGATGATAGTTTAATATGTAATTATGTGCTTGGTTTGGGTTCAACAGCCTTTGAAAGTTTTCACTGTCTGGACAAAATCAGTCCACCAACATGGTGATATTCTCAATATAAACATGAAAACATTAAATCATATTTTACATTGTGCTTTAATACTGTATATATCTTTTTTTAATTAATTTTTTTAGTTTATGAGAAGAACAGATGAAATCTGCTGACTTGCACATTGGGATTTTATCATAGGTAACTTGAAAAGTTAATTGTTATACAGATTATATGACAGGGACCATGACGTCAATCAAATTAACTTCTCAAACTGCAACCACTGGAACAAATTTCCCACTGATGCTAGAATCCTTTCAGTTGTCTGACATTTATTGGTTGGTGATCACTAAGCTGGTTAATCCAGTGTCATGAATCAAGCGAAGCATCAAACGACAACCAATCTGATAGAAATTTGGTCAAATGTGGTTCAACCTGTCATAGTGTCTTCAAGAGAGTTGCTGCTGAAATGGAAAAGCTAAAGCTCTAGTTGATGTCCTGTGAGTCATCATCAGCTGTGGTTGAACACTGCAACACTAAAATGAAATATATCTGTGGTATGGAGATAGAAAGATCTGGGCTCACCAGACTTAATAACCTGCTCCGGATCCCTACTGAGGACTTCAGATTTCAGGTTATATTAGCTGCCAACAGCACTGGTAGTTCAGTGAGATTTTGGATAATGTTGGTACAAGGTGTTGACCAGGAACAAGACAATGTCTCTGGTTCTGGCACGTTATTTATGGCTGTTTGTAAGGTGGTGGGTTTTAAATTCTATTCAGTGGTTTTAATTTATAAAGTAATTGATGAAGTGTTTTGTGTTTGCAGTGTGTTAACAGGTGTTTTGAGTGTTTGTAAATTAATCATGAAAACGTCGCTCAGGCTTCTGTGGTTTCCAAGAAATTCTCAATATGGTGGTGTTGACTGGTTCCCAGTTTCATGTTTGTAATCCCAATTTATATCTGTTTAACTTCAAGTAGTGAGTCCCAGCAGAAATGTCCTCATGATGCAGATGGGTCCTCATGGTGTCGGTGGTCCTCAAAAAGATAGCAATACAAGTACCCCCACACACATAGAAAACTGTTGTTTTGAATACTAGTATTTAGTCTTTCAATCTGATAGTGTCTCCATGTAATGTACAAATCTAATGGTGTGATGTTATAATATTTAGCTTATTTAATAACAGAATGAATAATTAAATGTTGTTGTTTTGGTTGTGTACTCTCTGATGTTCATCCATGCAGCACATTCATGATAAACTAGTGAAGAGAAGATACATAACATCAGAGGAGCTTCATTAGTTTTGCTTGTGAAGCTTTGTGACTAAACAAACTGTCTTTTTATCAATGTGTCTGGTCTTGGTGCATCATTGAATAGAGCAATATCAAATGAATGCAGTGATTTTTAAAGGTAAATGTAAAGTAGCAGATTTCTGGTTTAATTAAGTAGTTTTATTTCAAATTAGAGTTGATGGAATGTTTAATTGGTCGCTAAGGCTTTCATGGTGGTCTGTATAGAATTTATATGACATTCAAGGTATTTAGCTGAGTGTATTTGACATGGCAGTTTTGAATGTTTTCTAATTAAGTAATTCTAACTGCAGCTTTATATGAACCTTTATAAAATAGTGAATCCCAGCAAAATTGTCCTTACAATGCAAAAGTGTCCTCACTATGATGGTTCACATGTGTCAAAAAGACAGTTAGACAAGCACACACACACACGCACACACACACGCACACGCACACGCACGCACACACACACACACACACACACACACACACACGCACGCACACATCTCAAACAGGGGATTTGAATACTGTGTTCAAATCAAATGTGTGTCTATGCAATGGAGAAATGTAATATTGTGTAATACTGGAGTGAATTCTGTAATTCTTGTAATCAAACTGCAGAATAAATGACTAAATGTTGGTGTGTTGGTTGTGTAATCTGTGATGTTCATCCATGCAGCACATTTGTGATAAATTGATGCAGATAATATATATGTCAGAAGAGCTTCATTAGTTTTGAATGTGAGGCTTTGTGATGATACAAACTGCTCTTTTGTTTAGTCTTATGTCAGCAGGAGAAATGGGAAAAGAACATTTTAATTTAAGTGCTAACAAAAGGCGGCTTCACACTGCAGACACTCAGCCTTTCTGGTTCCATTGTGGTCCAAAAGCCTTGACCATGGTGTTGCAGCTGTGTTCACCAAACAACAACCAGTAGTATGATAGGGAACATTACTCTAGTTAATGAGCAAAAGTAGAATAGTAGAGGTTTGCTGTGTTAGCTTGGATGGTAAATTATATGTTGTTTTTGTAATATGTGAGAGGAGATGACTGCAACTGGATGAGAATAGCTCTCAGAGTTTCTCTCATCAACATCAAGACCCACACAGCAGTTCTTCAGTTCTACTCAGAGGTACCTATCCTACAGTTGGTACTTTCCTCCCTGAAAACACTCCTGAAAATGATTCTACAGTTGTGGTTCTGGTGGTCAAATGTGCACAAAGATGCACACTGACTGCAATAAGCCTGTAAGTCCTTGCAGTGGAAAATGCCTCAAAAGGCAAACAGCAGCATGACTTTGGAAAGTTGTGTTCTGAAACAATGCAAGAAAAATAAGTATCTGCAAATCTCTGGTAAGATGCAGCCAACAGGTATAGTCTGATTTACAGTCAAGTCCATAAATATTTCGACACTGACAGTTTTTAGCATTTGGGCTTTATACATCGCCACAATGGATTTCAATTGAAACAATGAAGATGTGCTGTAAGTGAAGACTTTCATCTTTAATTTGAGAGTATTTACATCCAAATCAGATGGCCTGTTTTGGAATTACAACACATGTTTTATGTGCCCTCCACCCTTTTAAGGGAACAAAAGTATTAGGAGAAACTATCATAATAATGAACCAAAATGTCTCTTTTAATATTTGGTTTCAAATCCTTTGCAGTCAATGACAGGCTGATGTCTGGAACCCATAGACATCACCAGACCCTGGGTTTGTCCCTGGTGATGCTCTGCCATACATGTTCACTGTTCATGCCATGATACTTCCACCACCATGCTTCACTGATAAGCTGGGTTTTTTTTTTATCTTCAGCAGTTCTTTGTCTTCTCTGTATTCTTCTCTTCCTGTCATTCTACTACAAATTCATCTGTCATCCACCACACTTGTTTTCTGTTGTCTTCTGGATCTTTTGCCGTTGCTCACTAGTGTGTTCTTTCTTTTTAAGAATGCACCAAAAAGTTGATTTGGCCAAACTGAATGTTTTGCCAGGTCTCTCATAGGTTGTTTTGTTTTTTCAGCCTCATGGTGGCTTGCTTCACTGATAACTCTTTGGACTTCACTTTGAGACCTAACCTCACCAGATTTCAAATCCAATGCTTGAAATGAACTGTAGACCTTTTATCTGCACACACACCTGACCATTGAACAGCTGAGCAGATAACTGTCCAATTACTTTTAGTCCCTTAAAAAGGTGGAGGGCACATCTAAAATGTGTTGTAATTCTTCCACTGTTCACCTGATTTGGAAATAAATACCCTCAATTTAAAACCAGAAGTCTGCACTGACAGCAAATCCTGATTGTCCATCCATCCATTGTCTATACACCGCTTAATCCTCACTAGGGTCGCGGGGGGTGCTGGAGCCTATCCCAGCTGACTTGGGCGAAGGCAGGGGACACCCTAGACAGGTCGCCAGTCTGTCGCAGGGCCACATATAGGGACAAACAAGCACTCACACATTCATACCTATGGGCAATTTAGAGTTATCAATTAACCTTAGCATGTTTTTGGACTGTGGGAGGAAGCCGGAGTACCCGGAGAAAACCCACGCATGCACAGGGAGAACATGCAAACTCCATGCAGAAAGATCCCAGCTCCGAGCCGGGACGTGAACCAGGGACCTTCTCGCTGCAAGGCGAAAGCGCTAACCACTACGCCACTGTACAGCCCCAAATCCTGATTGTTCCATTTCAAATCCACTATGGTGGTGTACAGAAACCAAATGCTGACAATTGTATCAATATCCAAATATTTATGGACCAGACTGTAGATTAATGCACAACTATAATCAAGACTGCTGTATTCCCAATATTTAAATATTGCTCCAGTAAAAAGTAAAGTTGTAGGCAAATATAACAAGGTCCAAGCAACATTCAGACGCAATCCATTGCAGACACAAGACAGTTTAATCAGCCAAAGTGTTTAACTGATGGTTGTTGTGAGACAGGTTGGTTCTTTCTGCAGAAAATGGTCTTTAAGAATGAATATTTATTTAAAATGTCATTCTTGAGTAATGGGTGTTTTGGAAACTTTTCCAATATTTTATAAATTATCAAGCACATATATCATGTATGAGTTGCCTTCAAGCTGCTCTGTGCTTCATGTACACAGTCTGCATGATACTGCTTCATTTGAATAGACGTCTGTCTGTGTATGAGGGTTATTTGAATCTTGTCAAATGTAATGGATGGATAATATGAATCAGCCATTTATACAGAAATTTGTCAACCTTGCTCAATGGAAAATAAAAAAAACAAACAAAAAAAAAACCCACGTAAAATAAAAGTGGTCACTTTGTTACTCCGCCAAGGAAGGCGGCGGAGTTATGTGACGATCGGCATACATTTGTCTGTGAATCTGTCTGTCCGTCTGCAACATTACTCAAAAACGGACAAATGGATTTGGAAGACATTTTCAGGGAAGGTCAGAAATGACACAAAGACCACCTCATTAGATTTTGACAGTGATGCGGCTTATAGTCTGGATTCACAGATTTGTTGAGGATTTCCCATTGGGAGATTTAACGGCAGGCACTGTGTCACTGTAACTATGACAGGAAGTGAATGCTTAGTCAGTTGCCTGCTGACCACGTGATCACATGATTGTGATCCTACTACAAACTGACTGATTTATCAGTTGGAAATCATACAAGGGACTAATGATTAAACTGTGGGCTGTTTCTGAGTCCCGCTACATATTTAGGTCACGTATGTAGCAAACCCCAGCCAGACAATGGTGAAGCTCCTGATGTTTCACAAAGCTTTTACTTACGTTCAGCCGTCAGCCTTATTTTGAACACAAATCCACCTTCCTGTCCTTCACTCATTCCTTCACAGTAAGAGCTTGTCTCCATTCCAGCTGCTTCTAAGTTTAGACACATCCTTTGCTAGACAGCAACAGCTGGAACTGTTTTCTTTCATATTTACGTGAATTTTCAGACTTCTCGGCAGTGTCGTTGTCATGAAGAAACCACTTCTTAGATAAATACTTCCTGTGCCACTGGAATGGTGAAAAAATAAAAGCCTGCAGCATTAAAAATACGCCTTCAAAATAAAAGCATGGAGGGAACAGTTATCTTAACATTAGCAAAACAAAGGCTTGCAATAAGTGATGAACTGATCAACAGACCTTTACAAGAGTAATTTACAAGCAATTTGGTATCCATACATAACATGCACATGCATAACCCACGCCTGTGCTCAGTGCAAGGTCATTTTTTATTAAAGATTTCATCCGTCGGAAATGATACGTCAAGTGAGCAGCCTTGGAGGAGGACTGCGCTCTCTGAGTGCTTTTCTAGTTGTTTGTTTGTTCACGGCCTGACATTCAAGCATGGTGTCTCTTGAATGACTTCAACTGAATGAAAACTGTAATCAAACAAACTTGTAGCTGGTTCCATTTCGCTTCATGTTTGGATGAAAAAGTGAAGTTTTCTCTGCAAAAGTCTCCATAGTGGTTAGAAACTGCTGGTGATAGACTTTAACCATCCTGTGGTCCTCTGAAGGGTGAAGTGGGGACAGGTGATGGATGGATGGATGGATTTGCATGGTTTAATTTACAGTAAGAGAGTCACGCAGAATCATATATTTGCTTTGCATCATGCAAAAAGCTCATACAGTCCTGTTGCTGGGACACTTCAACATCTTCATCAGAGGCAGAAGCATCACTGCACATTTGGAGTGAACAGCAGTCAGAGAGTTTGAGACGAGAGATTAAGGACAATCAGAAACACTGCAGACAAGGTTGGTGTTCTTTCATCACATTGATTTTAATTTAACATTTTTAAAATGTATCGTTTAGCCTGAATATTTAGCTTTGAGGCATAAATTTAAAGAAATCCTGAAGCACAAAAATATCTGAGAAAACTATGTATTTTTTTTACATAATATTATATCACCCTTCAACTTTAATTAATATCTGTCCTCACCATCCCTACCAAATATTCATTCATTTGGGGATTTTAACCAGTGAAAGACATTTTTTTTTGCATGATCGCAGTGTTTTTTTTTTTTGACACTTTACATTCTAAATGACCTATTGCCTTATATTACTAAAATATAAGATTCCTTTGAGCAAAAAGAGATTTATTTTTCACCAAGAAAAGAATATTTCCCTCAGTTTCAGAGTCATCTGAGTCTGCTTATCTTCAGGATATGAAATAACCAGTCCCTCAAAGCTACACATATTTATAGTTTGTTTGCAACACCACCTATTTAAATTTTTTGTTTTTATTTTTATTCCATTGGATGCTGTCAGATGCTCTGTGGTTTTATTACTTGAAGGAGAAATGTATTGACCTCTGTATAGGTGTGTGTTCATGTGGTCAGGAGGAATTGTGGAGGGACTTTTCAACTTCTTTGTCAAATTCAAGCTCACATTTTATCTCTGTATAATACAGTGAATAAAAAACAATGCTGAGATAATCTGGTGGAAACCAGTAAAAATGACAAATTACAAGCTAAATCTCCAGAATCATAGTATAAAACCATAGAATGCATAATTAGTCCACCAAGGAATGGCATGGTGTCACTATAACTATGACTACAAGTGAACACTATGTCCGCTGCCTGCTGACAATCACATAATTGCGATCCTAATACAAATTGACCGCTGCTGACCACGAATTGTTTCAAGATTTCATCCGTAGGAAATTATACAACGACTGAGCAGACTTGGCTGAGCACTGTACTCTCTAAGTGCTTCTCTTGTTTCACTATGTGATGGTATTCAGAGCACATATAAAAACTTTAATAGGTTTCACCAGGGACAGTTCTGTCTTTAAGGTCCTGAGTTTAACATTTTGTGTACATGGTGTATTAATGATGCATGATGAGAACTCCACCTAGGAGGACCATTACCCATAGGATCGGAAATCAGGATCTGTTGCGATGTGCAGCAAGCAGCAGTGGATGCCTACTAGGCATACTGCCCCCTGGTGGCACAGACTAGTTGTGGGGATGTGGAACATCACCTCACTGGCAGGGAGGAAACCTGAGCTGGTACAAGACATGAAGCATTACTGGCTAGATATCGCTGGGCTCATCTCCACTGCACAGCAAGGGTTCTGGAACCAAACTCATAGAAATGGGTTGGACTCTCTTCTTCACCGGAGGTCTCTCAGTGGAAGAGACACCAGGTGGAGGTTTTCCCAGACAATGAGAGGGTCGCCTCTCTGTGATGATGCACAGGGTGAAACTCTGACTGCTGTTTGTGCACATGCACTGAACCTCAGTTCAGATTCTTGGCCTTCTTGGTGCCTCTGAGTGGTTCCTGGAAGTGGTGCTGCCAGGGGACTACATAGTTCTCCTGGGTGGCTTCAACGCTCATGTGGGCAATGATGGAGAAACCTGGAGGCGGGTGATTGGGAGGAACGGCTTGATCTGAACCCAAGTGGTTTTTTGTTGTTGGACTTCTCTGCTAGTATAAGCATCATGGCTGTTTGGGTGCATAAAGAATCACTTATGACCAATGTTCCCTGTAATTTTTCCTGAGTCTGAGCAAACACACAAACTCCCTGAGCGTCCCTTGGACCACTGTGAACAACATCAGACGTGTTCACTGTGGTCACACCAGCATCACCAGCATCCATTCAAGTTACATGGTTCATTAAAAGAATCAAATTACAGCATTTACATTTCTGTTAAAACACTTTGTCAACAGGAGCCAGTTGAAGGCTGCAGTGATTTTAGTGACACTACAATGTATCAGAGTGAAGTTATTGAACATTTGTCTCTCTTTACTGTAAATTGCAGACGGACCCTGTTCACTCCATAGACACCAATGTTATTCCTGTAGCTTGAAAGACAGCTACTTTTGATAAAACTGGGCTTGTAGCACATTGTCTGCCTTGCAACAATGGGAAAGAGGCACCGTTTATGTTTTGACAACCTATATCTAATGAGTTATTGATGCTGGAAGTCCCAATCTGTGAATATCTTTCCAACTTTACTGAACTTGGGGCCACTACCACCTAAGGAGTGATATATTTAATTTAGAAAAAAGCATTTAGCCATACTTAAAGCTTTAAGTGCTTTATTAACACGGATCTAAACATTTTGTATTGTTTTATTATCACAGGTTCTGTCTGAAAAGAGGTGGCATCATTTTAAACAGTGAAATCAAACTAATAAAATGTAATGACCAACCAGTGAGCAATACTGGATTCTGCAAAAACAGAAACAACTTTTTTAAAAATCTAAATCTTATCTTAACACAGTTAATGTATTAACTTATTTATGTGTGTATGCATGTATTTATTGATTTATTTAGTGCTGTTAACATATCAGAGTTCTGAGTGAGTTTTTCTTAAGATAGGCAAAGGCCATTTATTGATTACATATAGGCTGTTAAATGTTTATTAAAAACTAAAAAGCATTTTAAATAAAACAATTCAATTTAATTCAATTTTATTTATATAGCACCAATTACAGCCAAATTGTCTCGAGATGCTTTACAGAACCCATATGCCTGACCCCCAGAACAAGCCAAAAGGTGACAGTGGCAGGAAAACACCCTTTTAACAGGGAAAAAAACCTCGAGCAGAACCCGGGTCTTTATGTGACCCATCTGCTGCTGGCCGGGCGGGTTGACTTAGGCATTTATTGAGTCACTAAAATACTGTAGAGTACAGACCACATCAGCATGATTATAAGCATCCTCTGGTAAATTAACAACCAGATACTGATGTCTCTCACCATATGGACTTCAGGAGATGATTAGATGATGATAAACTGTGACCTACTGGTTGGGTTCTCTCTGTTCTCATGTTTCTTACATGTTTGTTCCCTGACAGCCGGGTCCTAATGTTTTTAGAGCAACACACCATACTATGACGTTTTTACAATGAGGGTTCTACTATGGAACCAGTTTGACATGTTCAGGTGTTCTTTGTGTGAAAACTCAGAGATTTCAGGGATCAGAAGGTGGTTTTCAACTTTCTTTGTTAACTTTCTGCCTCAACTTTAAACTAAATTTCCTTCACTAAGCCAGCCCTCTGGACTTCCAGGAAGCTGTGTTCCTATTGGCTGTCCAGGTGGCTGCTTGGTGTTATCAGGAACACCTGAGCAGCTTGGTGTTATCAGGAACACCTGAGCAGCTCAGTGTCTTCCTGCTTTGTTTAGCTGCAGACAAACATTTCCTCTGTTTCTCTTCACCAGTGAACTGGGTTTGGCTCCGTTGCTTTAGTTTGTTCTTTAGGCGTTGGCTTGCAGCTTCCAGCAGTAAAATCGTCTTTAATGTGTTTCTTGGTGTGTTTTAGGGCTTTGTACTGGATAGTTGTCTTGGTAAATGTGGTTCTTTAGCCACAGTTAGCACATGGTACTAATGTGTGCAGTGATTAGTGGATTTGCTGCAGCTGAGTTGTGTCTTTATCTTGGCTGTAGTGAGTCTTCAGAGGTTTCTGGTCAGACACATTCTGTATTCTTGTTGGTGAACCAGCGTTGGTTGTCCAGAAGGTAAGAGTTCCTGTCCTGATTCTCTGTTCTCAGAGGTTCTCTGGTAGGCTGCAGGAGACTTTAGTGTTTGGGTTGTGCTAGTTTGGTTTTTGTATGGTTCCATTTGGATGACTATCTTGAGGCTCCTCCATGTGGTTTAGTGAGGTTTTCTGGAACAGTTCTACAAAGCAACCTGCAGCAGAAGAGACTTTGAGAGTTTTTAGGAAGTTCTGGAGAGCAGACTTTAGAGCAGCAGAAACATTTGTCAGCAGTTTGAGCAGGAGAAGGTGAGCTTCAGAGTAGAAATGAGATGGAAACCTTCTTGACCCGTGTGGTGAGGTCCTGTACCAAGAGTTTGAGCAGGTTGTGAAGAGTCTGTAGTTCTTTGGTCTGAAAGCACAAGAAGAGTCGACTCATTAAAGGAGAAAACAGGAGATATTGTTGGTTCTTCTGTCGCTCTGCAGTTTCCTTAGACTGAATATCAAGTTTATATTTTAAATGATTTCCCATGTGAGCCCAAGAAGACTTCAATAAACTCCCTCCATCCCCTGGACACAACAGATTTCATTACCATGTTAAATCTTATATTTAAAAATATATTTTTGAGTTTTAATCATAGTTTTTTCTCTTTGCTTGTTTAGGTTTGTCATCTGTGTAAAAGGTGCTAAACAAATAAAGTTGAATTGATCAACTGAATAATTGACTAACTCATGATTGTGACAACAGAAGTATTTTCATTGTGATTTAAGGGTTTATTTCATTTTTAAGGTTGGGGTTAAAATCTTGACAGAAAAAGAAGATTAAAGAAATGAACTACATAACAAAAAGCAACTAAATCAAAGGAAAAAAAAATTAATACAATAAAACTTTTAAAAAGTTTTATTATTAAAAAGACTTAAGAAATTTAAGATGTAATTTCTAATTAAACATTTAATTTTTTAATTAAATGTTTTGTCTTTTTAAAGGTTTAATTATCCAATTAAATGTTTTGCATTTTTTCAAATGTTTAACATTCTTCTTGTTTAATTGTATTTTTTAAATGTTTAATTCTGGAAAATATTTTATCTGTAATTTTGAATATTTGTATTTAAAAAATTTTGTATAATTTCATAATGACATGTATTGTATCTTGTTGAATCATCTCATTCAATATTTTGTCTGTTTAATATAGTTAAACATTAATTACAATTAAATTATATTAAACAGACAAAATATTGAATGAGATAATTCAGCAAGATACAATACATGTCATTATGAAATGAAACAAAACAAATTCGCGTCCCGGCTTTCCCGGGATCTTTCTGCATGGAGTTTGCATGTTCTCCCTGTGCATGCGTGGTCTGTGATGAAGTGGAAGGAATGTCCAGTTAGATATTGTCGAAAGTGGCGCATGGACCATATGGTAGCCCACAGGCCCCTATCATACGTAAGCCATCTTCTCTTTGTTTTTGTCAATACATGACTGCCAAAGAGAATCACATTTTCAATGCCTTCTGCATTAACTTGTGATAGCACACATCCAATGGCTGTTAGAAGCATCGGTGAAGAGTAAAAACGGAGAGGATTGGCATGACACAGAGCATGCTGGAATTTTTCAGATGCCATCAGTTCAACTTCAGTCTCTACAAAGTTTTAAGTTGAGCAGAATCCCACTTGGCAATGTTTCACAGCAGAAACATCCCACCGCTACCACCAATGTAAGCATTGTGGGTGTTTGGGTGCACAAGACAATCAGTCAGGACACATTCTGGATCTATAACTTTTAGTGAGATCTTCACGCAACACATCCAAGTCTGCTCTAGCCCCTGGCTCCCGCTCTCCCCTTCTTCTTCTCCCTACACCAACCCTTTGCTACCTCAACAGCGCCCCCTAGCCTCACTACCATCTCGGTAAACTGACATTCTGCATGTGCAACCAACAGAACAAACATAATGAAGAATAAATATGTCTCAAGCATTACAGTCTTTATGTCTAACATATTAATTACATATTCATTTTCATTCTTATAATAGGCATAGATTGGCCAGAACAAACACCATGTTTGAGTATAAGGTGGCTCATAAGTGTACTTTGTATCAGAGCACCTGGTACTGGTCAGCCAGAAAGGTTGCAGCAGTTGCAGAAGCTAAACTTGAGGATGGAAGGAGTTGGGAGAGGCCATAGAGGAAGACATTCAGTTGGCCTTGAGGAAATTCTGGCAAACCATTCGACACCTCCAGAAAGGGCTTTGCCCAGGCTATGTACAGTCCGTGGGGAGAACTACTGACCTGGATGGAGGGCATTGTTGGACAGTGGAAATAGCACTCCTGAACCTGGTAAATATTTTCTGTGTGCAGGAGGCAGACTCAGGGGAATCTTTGTCCATATCTACGGTAGAGGTTGCAGAGGTAGTTAAAAAGCTCCTCAGCTGCACAGCGTGAGGTGTGGAAGAGATTTGAACCAAGATGCTGGAGGCTTTGGACATTGTTGGACTGTCTTGGTTGACACGTCTCTTCAATGTCTCGTGGACATCAGGTACGGTCCCTGTGGAGTGGCAGACCGGCGTGATGCTTCCCATTTTCAACAAGTGTGACCAGAGAGTATGTGCCAACTATCAGGATTTACACTTCTCAGCCTCACCAGGAAGGTTTACTTTAGGGTGCTAGAAGGGAGACTCCGATCAATTGTCAAAACTTAGATTCAGGAAGAGCAGTGCAGATTCTGTCCTAGTCGTGGAATGGTCAACCAGCTGTTTGCCCTTGCAGAGCTGCTGGAGGGGTCATGGGAGTTCGATAAGGCAGTCTACATGTTTTGTGGATTTGGAAAAGGCCAGTAACTGTTTCCCCTGAGGGGCTCTGTCTGGGGTGCAGACCTGTATGATATACCAGGTTTGCTAATGTGAGCCATCCAGTCCCGGTACAACCAAAGTGAGAGTGGGTCCACCTTCTCTGCACAAACTCCACAGCTGATCTACAACACATTTTCTGATGTACATGTAAAGAATGCAGGGTTTCACTGTCTTTTGGAGTTTGTGGAGCCACGGTACACCCAACCCTCTCATCATGACAGTTCAGGCAGTGTCCTCCTGAGCTTTACATCAAGGTTCCCAACTGCCGATATCACATTAAGTACCAGCTTGGAATCAGAAATGAATTTTTTTCTGAATGCATATCACTTATTTCATTGTAAACAAATATATTGAATTGATTTCAGTAACTCTAATATACTTGAAGTGTGTTTTATCAATGAAAATGGCATCAGATTGAGACACGATGTTGGAAAATAGAAAGCATCAATTCAGAAAAATCTTGATCAAGGCATCATTTTCTTAAACATCATCAGTTTTCATTGACTGAAAATATTAAAACATGTCATCATAGTTTTGACTCCGAAATTGTCTCCATTGTTTTTTGCTGTGGAGGAAAATTGATTTCATATTTTCAGTGTTTCTGTTGATGACAAAAATCATTGAATAGAACCTGACAGTGGGGAAATCATACTTGTTTTCTTTTTCTCTACACCTCCTGTTTCCTTATTTGTCCCTCTTACTTCTTTTTCTCTTCAGACCTCCAACGTATGCAGCAGATATGGCAGTGAACTCCTCATCAGCCTCCAACTATCATTCACTCGACTCATGCACCAGTGATAAAGTTTATTTTTCCATGGCCACCTCCCAGGCAGCATTGAGAACCATCCTCCTCCTCCCTCTCTCCACCTTCATCCTCTATCTGGGTCATCAAAGATGGAGGCAGCATCGTTCCTCTAAAGCAGCGACTCACTCTGACATCTTCACCTACCATGTGGCTGCCATGGAGCTGCTCTGGATCTTGGGGAGTTTCTTCTTCTATGGTGGCCTGTACACTAACCACATGGTAATGATGAATGTAGGGGTGTTTAGTTATTCCAGCACTCTGTCTGGAGAGTTATACTTTCACATGCTCACCTGTGTGGAGCGCTACCTGGCTGTTGTTCATCCCATCACCTACCGGGGGCTGAGAAATGCTCGTGGTGTCAGAATCAGAAACATCTGTACTGGATGTGTTTGGCTGCTAAGCTTTGGACTGTGTGGTGTTTTGTCTCAAACCTCATCTCACAATGATGTGATCTCATCTTTGTGCTTTTTGGTTTTCTCCACAATAGTCATATCTTTCTGCAGCCTCTCAGTTCTCTGTGTTCTGATTCGTCCAGGTCCGGGGGAAGGAGGTGGGAAAAAGCAACGGGTTGACCAATCAAAGCAGAGAGCTTTCTACACCATCACAGTTATTTCAGTCACAGTGTGGCTGTGGTTTGTTGGACTCCTTGTTTATAATGCTGTTAACATGTCACCTCTGTTGAGTCAAGCTGTTCGCTGTTTGGTGATGATTAATGTCAGCTGGTTGAACCTGCCCAGCAGTTTGGTGTCTCCTCTGCTGTATCTACACAGGGCTGGAAAACTGTCATGGTGCCATTGGAACAATGAATAAAGACAAGGATTGGATTGAAATAAATCAGGCCGGCAAAGTTTGAAAGACTTGATAAAAGTGATGATAACCTCTCATGTTAGAAAGGATGCTAAATTACAGCTTTGGTGCAACTAAGAGGTAGCCAAGATATGCTATGTAGTTAGTTGCTGTGGTGTTTTCTCAGCTTGTCAGATAGTTGAATAGCTGCTGGAGTTGCTTGGTTGTTGCTGGGTAATTTTGAAAACTACGCTGACAGAATGTATAAATTTACAGTGCTGTGAACAATAATTTGTCCAGAAATCTTGTATTTTTGCATATTTCTCAGAATGAAGTGTTCCGGATCATCAAACTAATATTTATGTTTATTGAATGTTACACAGATACAACTCAGAACCCATGATGATTTATGAATGGTTTGTTGAAAACCAATATCAGCCCTGTGAAAAAGTAATTGCCCCCCTAAACCTATGAAGTGGTTGGTCCCTTTGCAGCAACAACTGCAGTTAAATGTGTGTTCCAGCTTGTGATATTTTGACTCGGCCACTCTAGAACCTTCACTTTGTTCTTTCTGAGCCACTTAGAGGTGGACTTCCTTGTGGTCTTTGGGTCTTTGTCTTGCTGCATAAACCATTAGTGTTGAGCTTTAGGTCATGAACTGATGGTGGATGTTCTCCAGGAGGATTTTCTGACAGAGAGCAGAATTCATGGCTCCATCAGTGATGACAAGTCGTCCAGGTCCTCCAACCATCACACTACCACCACCATGTTTCACTGCTGGTATCATGTTCTTCTTGTGGAATGCAATATTAGCTTCACACCAGATGGAACGGACCCATGTCTTCCAGAAAGTTCCACCTTTGACTCATCAGTCCACAGGATGCTGTTCCAAAAGTCTTAGTGGTCATGCAGATATTTTTGTAAATTCCAGAGGAACCTTTATGCTCTTTTTGGTCAGTAGTGGTTTGATCCTTCCAACTCTCCCATGGATCCATTTCCTCCTAGAATCTTCCTCATTGTAGAACCATGTAGACGGATCTTAACTGAGGCCAGTGAGGTCTGCAGATCTTTAGATGTTCGTCTGGGTTCTTTTGTGACCTCCTGGATGAGATATTGATGTTCTTGGAGAAATGTTGGTGGTTGGTCCACTCCCGAAGGTTCAAACTGTTCCACGTTTCTCCATTTGTAGATAATGTCTTTCTCTTGTAACCCTCCAGAATAATGAATGTCACTGACTTTGTTCCTCATCTGTTCTCTTTAGAACGTGGCATCATGTGCTGCTTTTTGACACCCTTTAGTCTGCTCCACAATGCCAGACAGGTTCTATTTAGTGATGTTTAAGTTCAACAAGCCTGGCAGTAATCATATGTGAGTGTGGATGGTGAAACTGAACCCAAACTGATCAATGGATTTGGTCATTTTGTTGATTGGTAGCAAAGGATGGCATTACTTTTTGACATACTGCAAGATCGGCTGGACAGGATTTTTCTTTAAAAAAAATAAAAATAAAAAAATCATCATCTATAAATTGCACTTTGTGTTGTGTTTGTGTTTACATTACAAATAATTTGATGATCTAAAATATTTATGTGTGACAAATATGCAAAAATAGAAGAATCCTGTCGAGGGGCAAATACTGTTTCATGGCACTGTATGTACTTACCCTACAGTTGGTTCTTTTCTCCCAGAAAATGGTCGTTGAACAGGTTCTACAGGATTGGTTCCAGTGACCAAATGTGCACAAAGGTGCAGATTGCCTGAAAAGAACCTGCATGTCCCTGCAGCGGAAAATGTTTCATAAAACAAAAACTTTTGACATTGGAAAATTAGATTCTATCGTCCAGGTGGATTGATTTATGTAACTGCACAGCTTTAATCAAGACTACTGCTGTCCCAAAATGTAAATACTGTTCCAGCAATAAGTAAATTTGTAGGCAAGTAGAACCAAATCCGAGCAAAAATTCATGCTCAATCACTTGCAGACACAAGACAATTCAATCAGCCAAAAGGCTTTAACTGATGGTTGTTGTGATCTAGTCTTGGACAGTTTGATTTTTTTCTGCAGAAAATGGTTTTCAAGAATGAATAATTTTTAAATGTCGTTCTTGAGTGATGGATGTTTTAGACACTTTTCTGGTATGGTGTAAATTATCAAGCACATATATCATGTATGAGTTGCCTTCAAGCTGCTCTGTGCTTCATGTACACAGTCTGCATGATACTGCTTCATTTGAATAGACGTCTGTCTTTATCTGAAGGTAATTTGAATCCTGTCAGATGTAATGGATGGATAATATAAATCACAGCCACTGATGTGTAAAGATGACAATCCTAATCATTCCTCAAGAGAAAGAAACACTTTTTAAAAATCCGATTTGTTGTCCTCATCTGCAGCTTGCACCTCTCAGATATTGGAAACTGAATCAGAATAGTACAAACTTGTAGCTGGTTCTATTTGGATGCATATTTGGATAAAAGAGTGAAATTTTCTTTGCATAAAGTCTCCATAGTGATGAGAAACTGCTGGGGTGAACCTGCCTTCTGTCCAGTGTCAGCTGGGATAGATTCTAACCTCCTGTGGTCCTCTGAAGGGTGAAGTGGGGACAGATGATGGATGAATGGATGGATGGATGGATGGATGGATGGATGGATGGATGGATGGATGGATGGATGGATGGATGGATGGATGGATGGATGGATGGATGGATGGATGGATTTGCATGGTTTAGTTTACAGTAAGAGAGTCACGCAGAATTTTTTATTTGCTTTGCATCATGCAAAAAGCTCATACAGTCCTGCTGCTGGGACACATGAACATCTTCAACAGAGGCAGAAACATCACTGCTCAGTTTCAAACAAGAGATTAAGGACAATCAGAAACACTGCAGACAAGGTTGGTGTTCCTTCATAACTGACTGATTTTCAGTTAACATTTTTGAAACGTATAATTTGTCATCAATGCTGTATATTTTTTCTTCAAACAACATCACTGGGGGTTCACTGTGAATTAACTTCAGCAGACTCTTGCCAGTTTTTCACACATTTCAGTTTTTATTTTACTCACTTCCCTCATAACAACATAAAACACTGATGTGGTCGCATCCACCTTGTCTGCTTTACAGTAGATGTTATGAATGTCAAGCTGCCTGCAGGTCTGTAGTTTGTCTCAGCTGTGTTTTTTTTCTCTAATTCTGATGTGTAAATGAATTTAATTCAAAGCTCCCATTCCTTCCAGGGACCAGTAGTGTAAGAAAACATTTCATGTCAGGTTCATTTCATTTAAAATACAAAATCCCCTTCTGAACATATTTTGTGCAAAAGGCAACACAAACCTGAAATATGATTCCTCAAAGGCTGCAGGTCATTAAATAAGTCTTTTCGATGAAACAATATTTTTTTTAATCCATGAATTATTCTGGAACATTATTTTTTTATATTTATTGACATGTAAATGAAAAAAATGTGTCTACATGTGTACTGTAAAACTTTTGCTGTGTTTGGGAAAACAAACCTGTGAAAAATCAACCTTTCTGTTGAATTACAAATATTCTAATACTAAAATGACAGTGGATAGAATATTCAAGCTACCAGTGGAAGCTCTCTGTAACCTTCCATGTCCAAGATTAACTGTATCAATCTTTCTCTGTTTCCACATTTAACCTACTGTCTCTTTTTTTGTCCCTGTAATTTTTTTTCTCCTCAGACCAACATTATATGCAGCAGACATGTCTGTTAACTCTTCATCAACCTTCAATTTTTTCTACATCTGTGTCAGCATTGAGGTTAGTTCGTACATGTACTATACCATCACTGCATTGAGAATCCTCTTCCTCCCTCTCTGCACCTTCATCCTCTATCTGGGTCACCAAAGATGGTGGCAGCATCGTTCCTCTAAAGCAGCGACTCACTCTGACATCTTCACCTACCATGTGGCTGCCATGGAGCTGCTCTGGGTCTTGGGAAGTTTCTGCCTCTTTGGTGGTCAATACACTAATTACTCAGCAATGGTACTAGTTGGACTGTATCTTTGTTTTGTTCCTTACTCCGGAGAGTTATACTTTCATGTCCTGACCTGTGTGGAGCGCTACCTGGCTGTTGTTCATCCCATCACCTATCGGGGGCTGAGAAATGCTCGTGGGGTCAGAATCAGAAACATCTGTATTGGGTGTGTTTGGCTGCTGAGTTTGGGAATCTCAGGTGTTGCTATACCTTTTCTTGGCTCCACCTTCATCACATCTTTGTGCCTTTTAATTTTCTCCATAATAATCATATCTTTCTGCAGCCTGTCGGTTCTCTGTGTTCTGATTCGTCCAGGTCCAGGGGAAGGAGGCGGGGAAAAGCAGCATGTTGACCAATCAAAGCAGAGAGCTTTCTACACCATCACAGTTATACTGGCCACAGTGTGGTTGTGGTTTTTCGGCCTCATTGTTTCCCACACTGTGAACATGTTACCTGAACTGAACATAACTGTTCGCTGTGTGGTGATGATGAATGCTGGTTTATTAAATCTACCCAGCACTTTAGTGTCTCCTCTGCTGTATCTGCACAGAGCAGGAAAGCTGTCACGTTGCTGTTAAAACAATGAATAAAGATATGGATTGAATTTCAGTTAATCAGACCTGGGTAGTTCTAGTGACTGGATGAAGGATGAGAAACTCTGATATAAGAGGAGTTGTTGGTTTAGAGCTTCAGTGTAACAAAGATCATGCTAGGATATTCTATGTAGTTAGTGTAGTGTTTTCTTAGCTGTTCAGGTAGTTGGATATGTGCTGTAGCTGCTTGGCTGTTAGTTGGTGATTACAAGGTTGACTGTTCAGCTTGGGCAGGACAAGGCTGTTAAAGACGTACCTTTAATAGTCTTGTGTTAACTCACAGTGCAAGTTTTGATTGGCCTTTTTGAGTCGCCAGATTAGAAGATTTCCTTGATCACAGTGTGCAGATCATCTGATTGGCCATGTTTGTTCACCTTTTATAGTTGTCAGTAAAGAGAACAGAATTGGAATGAAATTCAGACACAGAGATTTGCCAAGGCAAAAATATTCGAGAAACCTAAAGTTTTGGCCAATAAATTTAAAGTCATGGTTTAAGTCAAATGTGTTCAGTATGTTTTTGACTCTCCTGCTGCTGTCCCTTGTTTCTTATCCTGTTCATGATAATCACAGGCAAAATCGCACGAGGTAGTGGAGGGAAGAACAGTTTGGAGATCTCAGAGGTATTTCCTTGATTTTTTGCGGATGGTGTGGTTCTATTCTCTTCATCAGACCGTGATCTTCAGCATAGTGTCCTCCATTGTGGGCTGAGTGCAGCTTTTAAAGTAGGATGAGGAACTTTGATTAGAATCGATGTTTATTCAACCTGAAAGGAGGCAAGTGAGGCAATTTGGCATTTGATTAAGATGCCTCCTGGAAGCCTTCCTGTGCAGATTTTCTAAGCATGTCCAACGTTGAGAAAACCTCAGAGTAGATCCAGGACCTGCTGGAGGGATTACATATCTCATCTGGCCTGGGAATGCCTAAGGATCCCCCAGGAGGAGCCAGAAAATGTTGGCTGGCTTTGTCTGCTGCCACTGAGATCTGACACCAGATAACTCTAAATCAGAAAGAAATTCGAATGGATGGTAATTTAACACATAATTGTATGCTTGGTTTGACTTCAACAGCCTTTTTCACTGTCCGAATATAATCTAGCCTTGGACAGTTCCAAATGGAACACAGAAAGATAACATGGTGATATTCTGGATATAAACATGAATTCTTTTTATACATTGTGATATAATACTTTATGTATCATATTCGAATGTTTATGAGAAAAATAGATGAAATCTGCTGACTTGCACATTGGGATTTTATCACAGGTAACTTGACAATTTAATTGTAAAAGAGAGATTGTTTGACAGTTGCCATGAGATCAATCAAATTAACTTCTCAAATTGCAACCAATGGAGCAAAATTACGGTCATACCAGAGTCCTTCCAGTTGTGTGACATCTTTTGCTCATTTATCATTGAGCTCATTAATCCAGTGTCATGAATCAAAATAAGCATCAAACGGCAACCAATCTGGTGGAAATTTGGTCAGATGTGGTTCAACCTGTCATAGTGTCTTCAAGGGAGTTGCAACTGAAATGGAAAAGCAGCTCTAGTTGATGTCCTGTGAGTCATCATCAGCTGTGGTTGAACACTACAACACTAAAATGAAATATATCTGTGGTATGGAGATAGAAAGATCTGGGTTTACCAGACTTAATAACCTGCTTCAGATGCCTGCTGAGGACTTCAGATTTCAGGTTATATTAGCTGCCAACAGCACTGGTAGTTCAGTGAGATTTTGGATAATGTTGGTACAAGATGTTGACCAGGAACAAGACAATGTCTCTGGTTCTGACACTTTGTTTAGGGCTGTTTCTGTTCAATAGCGAGTCCGACAATGTTTATAAGAGTGCATTTTTCAAGGTGTTTGTAAGGTGGTGGGTTTTAAATTCTATTCAGGGGTTTTGTTTTATAAAGTAATCGATCGAGTGTTTTGTGTTTGCCGTGTGTTAGCAGGTGCTTGGAGTGATTGTACAATAATTATGACAAGGTTGCTTGGGCTTTTGTGTTTATAAAGAATTTCTAGGATATTAGAGGTATTTGTCTGACTGTATTCAATATGGTGGTTTTGAATGGTTCCAAGTTTGTAACCCCCCACCAACACCCGAACCATCCCCCCTCCAGCAAAACTGTCCTGATAAATGGGTCTTCATGGTGTCAGTGGTCGTTAGAAAGATAGCAATACAAGAAGACTCACAAAAAATTTTTGTTTTGAATACTAGTCTTTAGTCTTTCAATCTGATAGTGTCTCCATGTAATGTGCACAACTAGTAGTGTGATGTTATATTTATTTTATTTAACAACAGAAAAAATAACTAAATGTTTGTGTTTTGGTTGTGTAAACTCTGATGTTCATCCATGCAGCACATTCATGATAAACTAGAGAAGAGAAGATACATAACATCAGAGGAGCTTCATTAGTTGTACATGTGAAGCTTTGTGACTAAACAAACTGTCTTATTATCAGTGTGTCTGGTCTTGGTGCATCAGTGAATCCAGCAATATCAAATGAATGCAGTGATTTTTGTAGGTACATGTAAAGTAACAGATTTCTGGTTTCATATAGTACTTTAATTTATATTAGAGTTGATGGAATGTTTAAGTTGGTTGCTAAGGCTTTCGTGGTGGTTTCTATAGAATTTATGAAAACTTGAAGGTGTTTAGTTGAGTGTATTTGACATGGCAGTTTTGGATGGTTACTAATTAACTGATTCTAACTCTAACTTTATACGAACCTGTTTGAAGTAGTGAGTCCCAGTAAAAATGTCTTCATAGTGCAGATGCGTCCTCATTTTCATGGGTCCCCAATAAGACGGTTAGACCAGCCAATGCACACACACATACACACACACACACACATACACACATACGGGACAAACAGGGGATTTGAATGTTGTATTCAAATCTAATGTGTGTCTCTGCAATATACAAATGTAACACTAGGATGAATTATGTAATCATTGTAATGAATCAACAGAATAAATGACTAAATGTTGGTGTTTTGGTTGTGTAATCTCTGGTGTTCATCCATGCGGCACATTTATGATAAATTGATGCAAAGAATATATGTAACATCAGAGGAGCTTCATTAGTTTTCAATGTGAAGCTTTGTGATTAAACAAACTGGTCTTTTGTAGAGTCCTGTGTCAGCAGGAGAAATGGGAAAAGAACATTTGCCTTCTTCAATTGATTGTGAAAGTATCACAAAATCTGTTGGCACTTTATAAACTGATTCTCTTCTGTCAATTTCTTGATGTTGATATTTTTCAAAGTTCATATTTCTGGTCGTCACACACTGTGCTCATATACATTAAAGCTTTTTAAGCGTATTTTAAGAAATTACAAATGATTCTTTAGTTTTAGAAAACTTTTGCAGCCATGGCATCAGTGTTTGGGTAAAGTTCCAGCAGAGGTGTTGAAGAGATCTGATAGTCTCTGGTGTGGAAGCTGGAGCTTTCTATCAGGAATCTGCAAAGAGAGTGATTTATTGTGTTTCACTGATTCACTTAATCTCCACATCCGCATTTTTCCAAATCAGGAGCCACTGATGTTAGAGAGGTTGCTATGATATGCAGTTACTGTATATCTATGTAGTTAGTTAATATGCATTTACTGAGCCATTCATATAGTTGGATAGATGCTGGAGCTTTTTGGGTGTTGTTCAGTGATTGCAAGGTTGACTGCTTCACCTGTTCAGGTCGTGCATGTAACTGTACAGCTGCAACATTTATTGAACTTTTCAACAACTACTTAATTAATTGACTTTTAATTATAATTAACTATTTTAATTAATCACCAGGGTGTGTTTTGCAGTGATGAGGGGTCAGAGCTGAGCAAACTTTTCCAAACAGAATACACAAGCTTAGCATGAGATGATACTCCACTTTGTCACTCAGAACTTTTCATTGTTATTGCTCAATGCATAAGACAATGATGATACTCTCATAAAAACTAGTGAATGTCAGAAATAAAAGTCAGGAATCTGTAGACAAATTTTCCCAGCTGGTGTCGACACGATCTGTTCATGGAACAAGAAGTTTGCTTTAACACGTGATTAATGTTGTGGAAGGTGATATTTTAACCCAAACCATGATGTTTTACTCAACCAAACTAAGTAATTTTGATGCAGTTTTGTAGTTTTGGTGACTTTGGACTTTTCAAAGTCATAGTAATCGACCCTATGAAAGCAAGTTGAAATATTATATCTTGTTTTACATAGTAGGATAAAATATGTAGCATACTGTAATGTCTATGGTTGTCTTACCAGAAAAAACTGGATGTTCACTGTTAACTTTCACATAAGAATCTATAACTGGCTAAGGCTACGAGTGAATTTTACAGCAGATTAATGTGTGAACTCATGGAGCATTGAGTGTTTGCAGTGTTACTGGGTGTTTACAATAATTGCACATTCATTGTTAGGTGGTTGTTGAGGTGTTTGTGGTGGTCTAAAACTCTAGAAATACTTGTGTTTTGCATCACTGACTTGGTGGTTTTTGATGGTAACTCACTCCATGTTTCACACAGTGTGTAACTGTATTTTCTACTTGTTGTGTATTTTGTATTGCACTGTTTCATTGACAGGTGAGCTTAAGGAAGTACAATGCAAAAACAACACAGGGATGTTTCAGGTTGCCAAAGACAGCCTGCTAAAGTTAATTGTTGATGGTAAAAGCTTGCTGTAAAAAGAATGAAGAGCGACTCAGAATAGAATAACATGTGACAACTTCAAAGTCAGAAGATGAATTTGTTCTCATCATTTTCTCATTCTGCACAATTATAGCCTTCCTGTCATCACTGTGCTCAGGGTGGATTCTCCCATGAATCATCATTTATTATTACTTAATGAATGAATAATTAAACTGTCCAAATGAATCATCTTCAATTGTTTGCTTGTGCGTAGGTTCTATATTCAGGACTTACTTCATTCCAACTGCTACTTAAGTGAAATGAAATGTATGTGTACCAGATCAAATCCTTTTGTCTTGGTAATTCACAAAGACTAATAAAACAAAGTGTTCCTAAACAGGCAAATTAAAACGATGAGTCAGCCTCTAAAAAAATCTTCCCACACCCAGTAGAGTTTCTGTTTAGTACATTGACTTGATGATTTTGACTCACAATGAAAACTTCCAGATAATATTCAACATAAATTCAAAATTGCGTTAAAACAGTGTTTTGGATGACAGTCTGCTTCAGAGGCTCCACCCTGTGATGTAAACTCTAATCCTGCTCATTGCTGACAGACAAACAAATGTAAAAGCTTCAAAAACAGCAGGTGAGACAACAGATGCAGATTAAATGTGATTCATCCCTACAGTGTAAAGCTTGAAGGTCTTTCTTCTCATCAGTCTCTATTCTTCAATGTGTCCTGTACCTCATTGTTGAATAGTTTGTTAATTTTATCAGGTGAATCTGTTTTATTTTTCCACTCCAAGTTACATAAATCAGCTCAGAATATTTCCAATCAGTCTGACGGCAACTTATTTCATCAAATATGTAAACAGTAAAGGATGAATAGCTGCAATGATGCTGTGAGTCTTGCATCTTATTTGGTTAGTGTCTTTAACCACAGTGAACACGTCCACAAATCCTCCTCCTGTTTAACTCATAATTGATAGTCTGCATCATATGAGTGTCATATTTTGGCAGCAACACTACAAATCAGCATCCCTTAATATTAATGAAGTCAGTAAATCTTCCACTCAACCTGTCAAATGTAATTAAAGAGGTAACCAGATGTTTATCTCCTGTAAATCAAACCACAGCAATAGTGGATTTACAAGATTTTCTATCATGTGTTTATGTCCCGGGCTGTAAATTATGTAAATCTGTATCTGTAACTGCTAGAAAATGTACTACTGGAACATAAAAACATCAACTGTAATGTATTTCTAATGTATATATAATTCTAAAATGTATGCTACACACATACCACCCACCTCTACATAAACACCAATCAAACAGCAGCTTCACAGATTATGAAATTAACTGTTACTGCAATGTCCACTGCAGAAATGTCCCAAAATGTATTTTTAATCAGATCATTGCTGCTGGTTAACTGAGGGTCCTGCTGTTTATTTAATTATAACTGTGTGACCTAAAGAAAGGTCAAACTGACCAATCTTATATAGAAAACATGGAATTACGCTGTCTGACTGGTAGCTTCAAAGGAAAGGTGTGGCTCATACATTCCTCAAGTTTTACTCATGAGCACTTTTTCTCAGAGGTGTGCTCTATTTATACTGTTTGTCATGTAATAAGATCAATGTTTACTTCACGCCCTCAAACAAAGTAGTAGGTGCAACATAAGGAATGCTTCCCAGCCAGTTCATCTGTTATAGCAGGTATCTTCGGTAAAAGCACTGAATGTCTTCTTAACAGTGATTTCCTGCTCAAGATTCCAATGCCTGAGCTTTGTATGCTTACCTGAGTGGCTGGTAGCTTCAAAATGTGACCTTCAGCACTTCAAAAATTAGATTTGGATTCTCTCTAACAGTTAGGACCCATATTTACTCTTTATATAGACATTCCAATGCAAGGACTGAAGAAAAACCTGCTGTTACACACCAGAGCAGAATCACCACCGTAAACCTCAAAACCAGTGATATTACTTACTCTCCCACTTCCTTGATTTGGTTTGATGCTTACTGACTGAATTCGACCAGAAAACAGTCACCGATCAGCAACAACATTCTGACCACTGACAGGTGAAGTGAATAGCACCGATCATGCTGGTACTATGTGGTGTTCTGCTGTAAAAACCTTGGATTCTGGCATCCATGTTGATGAGACTTTGACACCCAATCAAATGCCGTCCCAAAACAAGCACACTGCTTCATGCAAATAGAAACCCCAAATGTCACTGAACTACCCCCGCAGGACAATGCACCCCACCACATGTCAAAAACATCAAACAATCAGGAACATCTTGAGGAGCATGGCAATCACCCAAGATGTTGATCTGACCTCCAAACTTCCTGGACCCTATTCTGATCAAGCATCAACAGGATGCAGGGCCAGAGAACTCAAAGGATCTGGTGTAGACCACATAGGACACCCTGAGGGGTCCTCTGGTCCAGACCCAATGGTTCAGAGCATTTTGACCACATAAGAGGGACCAACACAATCTTAGGCAGGTGATCATAATGTTATTCCTGATCAGTGTATATATGTGCACAGTGTAGTAACATACATGGATAGATTTCTAAATTTCTTTGCCTCTCCTCTACCTGGAGGCCTCTCAGATCCTCAGAACAGCTGCTGTTGACTCTAAGGGGAGATCGAGCTTTTGTGAACAAAAAGTTCATCATTTTTGTGAAAAATTTCAACATGTACATGTTTTAAATGGCTTTTAGTGGCTCTTAATGGTCTCAGTTTTTAGTATTTCATATTTTTCATCTGAGAATTTGATCTTACAAGTTACTGTCCTGCTTTGCCTTGTTTTAGTATTTTACACTATTTTGATTTTTGCACATAATTTCTGTAACTGCCTGACTTACAACATGTACAGAACTTTATTCTGCTCAATGTGCTACTAAAATAAACTTGATTTGACTTTTGAGGAGGGCCTCCTTTTGCTCTTAAACAGCAGGAAAGCAGGGAGGAGGAACCAAATGTAGGCAGAACCAAGCATTTCTCTTCTGGATTATTCCATTTAAAATCATCAGGGACCTTCTGTTGACAGGCTTCAATTTGATTATTGTTTTTTTAAATTATAGATCAAGTGTGTTTAAAATGGTCTCTGTGAAATTTTTTGACTGACATATCAAGTGCTTTCTAAAATATTTCTCTTTTAGGAATTATATTCACTCCTAATCAGAGATTATCTCGTCTACTTGTCTGGTTCAGATTCTGAATCAATGTCATGAGGAGAAATTACAAATAAAATTTTACACTTTTTTATTCAATAGTTCTTGATACTCTCAGTCAATCAGACTTTATTTATGTAACATTTTTCATCCCAATGAAATGCAACATAATGTGCTTTACGGATACAAAAATAAAAAAAAGCCATAAAACAATATAAACAGGAACTGAGGAAATGCTGTCTGAGATAATACAGGAAACATCGGATGAGATTAAATAAAATAAAATAAGGAAGATTAATAAATAAAATATGTATTATTAAAGTAGACCTCATATAACCTCACACATCATATACAATATTTACTGAACATGTTTGAACTCTCCGATCCTGTTGCATCTCATGCTCAACTTTCCATTTCATTTCACTAGAACTCTTTATGTTTTTTGCTGTTTTCTTTTGGTCATTGTGTTTATCATGACTGTCATCAACGATGTGGACAAAAGAAGGGAGTCGGCCCTGATATTGGGCCAAGAACCTGCCAGGCTGAGAACTGAGGCCTGTCATGTGAACTGAACGCTATTCTGTGGTTTGACGTAGTTCATCAGGGAGATGCCGCAGCCGCTATTAAAAATGTATTCTGTTCTAGTCACGCCTTTAGACTTCATTCCATTCAAATATATAAAAATGACAATAGATGTGAGCTGTCAGATGAAGTGAAAAGGTTTTAGGATCACATTTCTGAATTGGACTTAACTGAAAACCATGAAATAGTTTAAAAATCATCATCTCCAGATAAAAGCAGATCATCTTGTTACGTTACATTTTGGGTAAGTACAGTTGGACACATTTATATGTATATTTACATTGTGTTTGTTTTAGTGTAATATTTGTGTTTTTAAAAATGTATTATTGCAGTATATATTTTAAAATACCCACTGTCGTGATGCTAAAAGAAAAATATTTACAACATTATTTCATGATGATTTATAGCAACAATATTCATGATACAGTATATTTTAATAGTTGTGGTATGGTGTTGCAAAATCCTACTCAACTGGCTTCACTTTAACTGATATTCAGGAGGATTTTGAAAACGAATTTAAAAGTAACATTTTTTAAAAAACATATATTATTAATTATTAAAAATGTCTTTTGTGATTTCATATATTTTTAATTTTAATGATGTGGTACAAATGCACTGCAGAAACACAATATCATTTATTTAACGTAACAATTTTGTTCTCATCAGATTGTTTGTCATCTCAAATGAATTCTGTCACAGGAGCAAAAATTTTGTTTTGTTACAGTTATAAATAGAAGTATGTTATGTTACAGTGAGTGTTCAGCAGTTTAAACAAAACGTGGTACACACACACACACACACACACACACACACACACACACACACACACACACACATATATATATATATATATATAAGTATAATCTAAAACAAACAGAAATACACAACATTCAGACTCACGTTCAAATTCATTACATAATACAACAAAATTCAAGCATTAGTAAAATGGATCTCATAATAAATACATAAAGCAATAATTAGTAAATACCACACACACACGCACACTAACACAAACCAACACACACACACACACACACACACACACACACACTACACAGATGCATTTTGTACAGATAAAATAAAAAGACCACACTATTCACAATACATTTTGAATGCTGAATTAGTCTATTTTTCTTGTTTTTTTGCATTGTTTGTCCACTGAAAAAGAAAGTGAAATAATGATAATCGTATTTGTGGTGCTCTATAACAAGCTACGTCTTTGATTTAGCAGATTCCCCAGGAGACAAAATGGGTGTGGGATTGATGATATCAGTTTTGCTGGTGCTGACAGGTGAGCTGAACAATGGCAAATCAACTGACTATTGAATATATTGACACAAAGAAACAACACACATTCCCAATGACAAAGATCACTGTAGTTAAGATTATCAGGTTTTAAGGGTCCAAGTTTGGCAACATTTTTTTTGCAATTTTCTTTATTTGAATACTGACACTGTGCTGTACATTAAATTGGAATATATTTCACCAGATGTCTGCTGTGAGAAATTATTACTGTGATGCAACTATGGCTTAAAGCGAGGACTGACCAGTTTCAAAATGGTCTTTTCTATCTTTTTACAAAACCAGCGCCAAGGGAAGATTTTGTGACATCAGTGGCACAGGCAACAACCACAGTGGCCCTAAAAACCACAACTGGTGGAACAAAAGCAGCAGTCAGTCCAACAACAGCTATTTCTATGACTGATGAAGGTTGCTCACCATCTGTGACTCTCAAAGCAACTTTAGAAGAACCATTTGTTGAAGAATTGACAAATAGAACCAGTCCAAGATTCAAGACTCTCGAGGCAATAACGATTCACACCGTGAGTAAAATATTGAAGAAGATTCATTGAATGTTACCTGTTGTTTTTCTGATTTTTTGAAAAAACTATTTAATAACAAAAGTAAATTGGTATTTGCTTATTTCTCACAGTGCGATGGCATCTACAAGGCTCGATTTGGCATCATCTTCATCCGCACTGTGGTCATAGGGTTTAGGTAAGATGTTCCATTTTGGGGTCCAACTGATGTTCTTTGTCACAGTCATTGATGCTGCTGTGTTTTCAAATGAGCCATGACATGAAAGACACATTAATACATTGGCATGAGATTCCACTGTCCAATGAGAAATGTGCTTTCTTTCAATGCAGCTCAGCTACAGCCAACTGTAGAACAAGTAATACTGCAGCAGAGGTGAGGCTTCTCTTCAATCGCTCTGTGCCATCTGCACAACTTCCAACTTCTGATGACGTGGTACGAACCTTGGTGGATGCCATCCTCGATCCCAACAGTACCCTCAATGTCAGCATTTTCGTCAGCTTTGTCCAAGTACTTGGTGAGTAAAATGTTGCTACACACTTGTCTTGAGCTGGTGTTAGATCAGGGACTACATAGTACTTCATGCATGGTCCATCTGCGAGTGTCTGTGTCAAGATTTTGCAGTTGTTTTGCTTTAGTTTCCCACACCAAGCTATCGTCTTTAATCAGCATATGGGAGGGCACTTGATGTAAATTTGTGATTTTGATGGAGATCTGAATTTCCTTTGGAACGGACATGCCTCCATTTGTGTCCTTCTACAATGAAATGTAAATGTTGAACAGTGATCGCTGGCCTGTCCACAATGCCAGTGCTATTGCTGTCCTTGCTATTGCTCAAACCTTTCCTGATCCCATGACAAACTCTTGTAATGACAAATAGTTTTCGTTCTTCATTAGGACAACAGAAATTTTAGCTGAATAAAAAGGTGTGAAAAGGATAGAAGATGAAAGACATGTATATGAGATAATATGTTTAGCATAACCTGTCGTGGCAGCTTGCGCTAGGGAGGAAAGTATGTGGCTGTTTCATACTGTAGTGAGCCAAGGAGTCACTGACTCAGTCACCGAGTAGCTCCATGGTCACTGGTAAGGAGAATTGCTGGGATTTAGCAAGCAACGGGCCACCATGACAAGGATTTTTGTCACACCTAATAGTCTCTATTCAGAGCTGGTGTGTTAAAGACATGCTGTGGTCTATTCAAACTATGCTCCCGTGATCTCATTGGCATACATGTGTCTGATAAATACTTGGGGCCCACTCATACATGCCAGATGATGCGCCTGTTGACCAACATGGCCACATCAGCAAGACAAATTCCCACTAAAGTCATTTCATGATGGGGATTATTGATTGGAGATTTTGCCCATTGCTGAGCTTGGATAAATGTTGCAACCCTGACAAACTATCCTCTGCCCATAAGACATCTGTCCAATGGCAGATGCCAAGAGTGAAATCAAGGTGGGCCTTGTGCTCTGTAAGGATGACACCAAACAGCTAAAAGAAGTCCTTGATCGGCCCCCGTCCCAATTTCTGAAATGGGACAGGGACGTCCTTCCTGTTTTTTCATCCAAATGTTTCTTCTGGCTAACCACTGCAGGATCTAAATTGACTGGAGCAACAACAGCAACTGCCAGAATGACAGCAGCAGTCAATGCAACAACAAACGTTCCCGCCACTACCGAGGCTGCTCCACCGTCCGTGTATCTGCAAGCAACACTGGAAGAAGTGTTTGTGGCAGAATTCACAAATGGAAGTAGTGAAGAATTCAGGAGGCTTGAGGCCAGAGTCACACGATTCGTAAGGATAATGTGGAAATCATTGTTTTCAATGCTTCCTTTCATTTTTAACTGACATTCCTAAAGCAACCCACTTGAATCCTGCCATCTGCTCACTTCCCACAGTGCGACCGCATCTTCATGGCTCGATTTGGCTTCCGCTTCATCCGCACTGTCCTCATAAGGTTTCGGTAAGATTTTCCACTTTGTGGTCCATCTGACGCTCTGTGTCACAGTCACTGATGTTGCTGTGTTTCCAAATGATTCGTGACATTAAAGACACATTTATACATTGGCATGAGATTCCACTGCTCAATGAGAGATGCGCTTTCTTTCAATGCAGCCAAGCTCCAGGCAACGGCATCACAAGGAATACTACAGCAGAGGTGAGGCTTGACTTCAACAGCTCTGTGCCATCCGCACAACTTCCAACTTCTGATGACGTGGCAGGAGTCTTGGTGGACGCTGTCTCCAATCCCAACAGTACCTTCAATGTCACCATTCTACCGGACTCCGTCGAAGTGACTGGTGAGTGAGGGGTAGCTACGCACTTGCTTTCGGTGTGTGTTCAATGGGGGACTACATAGTGCTTCATGTATGGTTCATCCACCAGTGTCTGCATCAAGACTTTGCAGTTCTTTTGCTTTAGTTAACTCTGACAAACTATCCTCTGCCCCTAAGACATCTGTCCAATGGCAGATGCCAAGAGTGAAATCAAGGTGGGCCTTGTGCTCTGTAAGGATGACACCAAACAGCTAAAAGAAGTCCTTGATCGGCCCCCGTCCCAATTTCTGAAATGGGACAGGGACGTCCTTCCTGTTTTTTTCATCCAAATGTTTCTTCTGGCTAACCACTGCAGGATCTACATTGACTGGAGCAACAACAGCAACTGCCAGAATGACAGCAGCAGTCAATGCAACAACAAGCGCTCCCGCCACTACCGAGGCTGCTCCACCGTCCGTGTATCTGCAAGCAACACTGGAAGAAGTGTTTGTGGCAGAATTCACAAATGGAAGCAGTGAAGAATTCAGGAGGCTTGAGGCCAGAGTCACACGATTCGTAAGGATAATGTGGAAATCATTGTTTTCAATGCTTCCTTTCATTTTTAACTGACATTCCTAAGGCAACCCACTTGAATCCTGCCATCTGCTCACTACCCACAGTGCGACCGCATCTTCATGGCTCGATTTCGCTTCCGCTTCATCCGCACTGTCCTCATAAGGTTTCGGTAAGATTTTCCACTTTGTGGTCCATCTGACGCTCTGTGTCACAGTCACTGATGTTGCTGTGTTTCCAAATGATTCGTGACATTAAAGACACATTTATACATTGGCATGAGATTCCACTGCTCAATGAGAGATGCGCTTTCTTTCAATGCAGCCAAGCTCCAGGCAACGGCATCACAAGGAATACTACAGCAGAGGTGAGGCTTGACTTCAACAGCTCTGTGCCATCCGCACAACTTCCAACTTCTGATGACGTGGCAGGAGTCTTGGTGGACGCTGTCTCCAATCCCAACAGTACCTTCAATGTCACCATTCTACCGGACTCCGTCGAAGTGACTGGTGAGTGAGGGGTAGCTACGCACTTGCTTTCGGTGTGTGTTCAATGGGGGACTACATAGTGCTTCATGTATGGTTCATCCACCAGTGTCTGCATCAAGACTTTGCAGTTCTTTTGCTTTAGTTAACTCTGACAAACTATCCTCTGCCCCTAAGACATCTGTCCAATGGCAGATGCCAAGAGTGAAATCAAGGTGGGCCTTGTGCTCTGTAAGGATGACACCAAACAGCTAAAAGAAGTCCTTGATCGGCCCCCGTCCCAATTTCTGAAATGGGACAGGGACGTCCTTCCTGTTTTTTTCATCCAAATGTTTCTTCTGGCTAACCACTGCAGGATCTACATTGACTGGAGCAACAACAGCAACTGCCAGAATGACAGCAGCAGTCAATGCAACAACAAGCGCTCCCGCCACTACCGAGGCTGCTCCACCGTCCGTGTATCTGCAAGCAACACTGGAAGAAGTGTTTGTGGCAGAATTCACAAATGGAAGCAGTGAAGAATTCAGGAGGCTTGAGGCCAGAGTCACACGATTCGTAAGGATAATGTGGAAATCATTGTTTTCAATGCTTCCTTTCATTTTTAACTGACATTCCTAAGGCAACCCACTTGAATCCTGCCATCTGCTCACTACCCACAGTGCGACCGCATCTTCATGGCTCGATTTCGCTTCCGCTTCATCCGCACTGTCCTCATAAGGTTTCGGTAAGATTTTCCACTTTGTGGTCCATCTGACGCTCTGTGTCACAGTCACTGATGTTGCTGTGTTTCCAAATGATTCGTGACATTAAAGACACATTTATACATTGGCATGAGATTCCACTGCTCAATGAGAGATGCGCTTTCTTTCAATGCAGCCAAGCTCCAGGCAACGGCATCACAAGGAATACTACAGCAGAGGTGAGGCTTGACTTCAACAGCTCTGTGCCATCCGCACAACTTCCAACTTCTGATGACGTGGCAGGAGTCTTGGTGGACGCTGTCTCCAATCCCAACAGTACCTTCAATGTCACCATTCTACCGGACTCCGTCGAAGTGACTGGTGAGTGAGGGGTAGCTACGCACTTGCTTTCGGTGTGTGTTCAATGGGGGACTACATAGTGCTTCATGTATGGTTCATCCACCAGTGTCTGCATCAAGACTTTGCAGTTCTTTTGCTTTAGTTAACTCTGACAAACTATCCTCTGCCCCTAAGACATCTGTCCAATGGCAGATGCCAAGAGTGAAATCAAGGTGGGCCTTGTGCTCTGTAAGGATGACACCAAACAGCTAAAAGAAGTCCTTGATCGGCCCCCGTCCCAATTTCTGAAATGGGACAGGGACGTCCTTCCTGTTTTTTTCATCCAAATGTTTCTTCTGGCTAACCACTGCAGGATCTACATTGACTGGAGCAACAACAGCAACTGCCAGAATGACAGCAGCAGTCAATGCAACAACAAGCGCTCCCGCCACTACCGAGGCTGCTCCACCGTCCGTGTATCTGCAAGCAACACTGGAAGAAGTGTTTGTGGCAGAATTCACAAATGGAAGCAGTGAAGAATTCAGGAGGCTTGAGGCCAGAGTCACACGATTCGTAAGGATAATGTGGAAATCATTGTTTTCAATGCTTCCTTTCATTTTTAACTGACATTCCTAAGGCAACCCACTTGAATCCTGCCATCTGCTCACTACCCACAGTGCGACCGCATCTTCATGGCTCGATTTCGCTTCCGCTTCATCCGCACTGTCCTCATAAGGTTTCGGTAAGATTTTCCACTTTGTGGTCCATCTGACGCTCTGTGTCACAGTCACTGATGTTGCTGTGTTTCCAAATGATTCGTGACATTAAAGACACATTTATACATTGGCATGAGATTCCACTGCTCAATGAGAGATGCGCTTTCTTTCAATGCAGCCAAGCTCCAGGCAACGGCATCACAAGGAATACTACAGCAGAGGTGAGGCTTGACTTCAACAGCTCTGTGCCATCCGCACAACTTCCAACTTCTGATGACGTGGCAGGAGTCTTGGTGGACGCTGTCTCCAATCCCAACAGTACCTTCAATGTCACCATTCTACCGGACTCCGTCGAAGTGACTGGTGAGTGAGGGGTAGCTACGCACTTGCTTTCGGTGTGTGTTCAATGGGGGACTACATAGTGCTTCATGTATGGTTCATCCACCAGTGTCTGCATCAAGACTTTGCAGTTCTTTTGCTTTAGTTAACTCTGACAAACTATCCTCTGCCCCTAAGACATCTGTCCAATGGCAGATGCCAAGAGTGAAATCAAGGTGGGCCTTGTGCTCTGTAAGGATGACACCAAACAGCTAAAAGAAGTCCTTGATCGGCCCCCGTCCCAATTTCTGAAATGGGACAGGGACGTCCTTCCTGTTTTTTTCATCCAAATGTTTCTTCTGGCTAACCACTGCAGGATCTACATTGACTGGAGCAACAACAGCAACTGCCAGAATGACAGCAGCAGTCAATGCAACAACAAGCGCTCCCGCCACTACCGAGGCTGCTCCACCGTCCGTGTATCTGCAAGCAACACTGGAAGAAGTGTTTGTGGCAGAATTCACAAATGGAAGCAGTGAAGAATTCAGGAGGCTTGAGGCCAGAGTCACACGATTCGTAAGGATAATGTGGAAATCATTGTTTTCAATGCTTCCTTTCATTTTTAACTGACATTCCTAAGGCAACCCACTTGAATCCTGCCATCTGCTCACTACCCACAGTGCGACCGCATCTTCATGGCTCGATTTCGCTTCCGCTTCATCCGCACTGTCCTCATAAGGTTTCGGTAAGATTTTCCACTTTGTGGTCCATCTGACGCTCTGTGTCACAGTCACTGATGTTGCTGTGTTTCCAAATGATTCGTGACATTAAAGACACATTTATACATTGGCATGAGATTCCACTGCTCAATGAGAGATGCGCTTTCTTTCAATGCAGCCAAGCTCCAGGCAACGGCATCACAAGGAATACTACAGCAGAGGTGAGGCTTGACTTCAACAGCTCTGTGCCATCCGCACAACTTCCAACTTCTGATGACGTGGCAGGAGTCTTGGTGGACGCTGTCTCCAATCCCAACAGTACCTTCAATGTCACCATTCTACCGGACTCCGTCGAAGTGACTGGTGAGTGAGGGGTAGCTACGCACTTGCTTTCGGTGTGTGTTCAATGGGGGACTACATAGTGCTTCATGTATGGTTCATCCACCAGTGTCTGCATCAAGACTTTGCAGTTCTTTTGCTTTAGTTAACTCTGACAAACTATCCTCTGCCCCTAAGACATCTGTCCAATGGCAGATGCCAAGAGTGAAATCAAGGTGGGCCTTGTGCTCTGTAAGGATGACACCAAACAGCTAAAAGAAGTCCTTGATCGGCCCCCGTCCCAATTTCTGAAATGGGACAGGGACGTCCTTCCTGTTTTTTTCATCCAAATGTTTCTTCTGGCTAACCACTGCAGGATCTACATTGACTGGAGCAACAACAGCAACTGCCAGAATGACAGCAGCAGTCAATGCAACAACAAGCGCTCCCGCCACTACCGAGGCTGCTCCACCGTCCGTGTATCTGCAAGCAACACTGGAAGAAGTGTTTGTGGCAGAATTCACAAATGGAAGCAGTGAAGAATTCAGGAGGCTTGAGGCCAGAGTCACACGATTCGTAAGGATAATGTGGAAATCATTGTTTTCAATGCTTCCTTTCATTTTTAACTGACATTCCTAAGGCAACCCACTTGAATCCTGCCATCTGCTCACTACCCACAGTGCGACCGCATCTTCATGGCTCGATTTCGCTTCCGCTTCATCCGCACTGTCCTCATAAGGTTTCGGTAAGATTTTCCACTTTGTGGTCCATCTGACGCTCTGTGTCACAGTCACTGATGTTGCTGTGTTTCCAAATGATTCGTGACATTAAAGACACATTTATACATTGGCATGAGATTCCACTGCTCAATGAGAGATGCGCTTTCTTTCAATGCAGCCAAGCTCCAGGCAACGGCATCACAAGGAATACTACAGCAGAGGTGAGGCTTGACTTCAACAGCTCTGTGCCATCCGCACAACTTCCAACTTCTGATGACGTGGCAGGAGTCTTGGTGGACGCTGTCTCCAATCCCAACAGTACCTTCAATGTCACCATTCTACCGGACTCCGTCGAAGTGACTGGTGAGTGAGGGGTAGCTACGCACTTGCTTTCGGTGTGTGTTCAATGGGGGACTACATAGTGCTTCATGTATGGTTCATCCACCAGTGTCTGCATCAAGACTTTGCAGTTCTTTTGCTTTAGTTAACTCTGACAAACTATCCTCTGCCCCTAAGACATCTGTCCAATGGCAGATGCCAAGAGTGAAATCAAGGTGGGCCTTGTGCTCTGTAAGGATGACACCAAACAGCTAAAAGAAGTCCTTGATCGGCCCCCGTCCCAATTTCTGAAATGGGACAGGGACGTCCTTCCTGTTTTTTTCATCCAAATGTTTCTTCTGGCTAACCACTGCAGGATCTACATTGACTGGAGCAACAACAGCAACTGCCAGAATGACAGCAGCAGTCAATGCAACAACAAGCGCTCCCGCCACTACCGAGGCTGCTCCACCGTCCGTGTATCTGCAAGCAACACTGGAAGAAGTGTTTGTGGCAGAATTCACAAATGGAAGCAGTGAAGAATTCAGGAGGCTTGAGGCCAGAGTCACACGATTCGTAAGGATAATGTGGAAATCATTGTTTTCAATGCTTCCTTTCATTTTTAACTGACATTCCTAAGGCAACCCACTTGAATCCTGCCATCTGCTCACTACCCACAGTGCGACCGCATCTTCATGGCTCGATTTCGCTTCCGCTTCATCCGCACTGTCCTCATAAGGTTTCGGTAAGATTTTCCACTTTGTGGTCCATCTGACGCTCTGTGTCACAGTCACTGATGTTGCTGTGTTTCCAAATGATTCGTGACATTAAAGACACATTTATACATTGGCATGAGATTCCACTGCTCAATGAGAGATGCGCTTTCTTTCAATGCAGCCAAGCTCCAGGCAACGGCATCACAAGGAATACTACAGCAGAGGTGAGGCTTGACTTCAACAGCTCTGTGCCATCCGCACAACTTCCAACTTCTGATGACGTGGCAGGAGTCTTGGTGGACGCTGTCTCCAATCCCAACAGTACCTTCAATGTCACCATTCTACCGGACTCCGTCGAAGTGACTGGTGAGTGAGGGGTAGCTACGCACTTGCTTTCGGTGTGTGTTCAATGGGGGACTACATAGTGCTTCATGTATGGTTCATCCACCAGTGTCTGCATCAAGACTTTGCAGTTCTTTTGCTTTAGTTAACTCTGACAAACTATCCTCTGCCCCTAAGACATCTGTCCAATGGCAGATGCCAAGAGTGAAATCAAGGTGGGCCTTGTGCTCTGTAAGGATGACACCAAACAGCTAAAAGAAGTCCTTGATCGGCCCCCGTCCCAATTTCTGAAATGGGACAGGGACGTCCTTCCTGTTTTTTTCATCCAAATGTTTCTTCTGGCTAACCACTGCAGGATCTACATTGACTGGAGCAACAACAGCAACTGCCAGAATGACAGCAGCAGTCAATGCAACAACAAGCGCTCCCGCCACTACCGAGGCTGCTCCACCGTCCGTGTATCTGCAAGCAACACTGGAAGAAGTGTTTGTGGCAGAATTCACAAATGGAAGCAGTGAAGAATTCAGGAGGCTTGAGGCCAGAGTCACACGATTCGTAAGGATAATGTGGAAATCATTGTTTTCAATGCTTCCTTTCATTTTTAACTGACATTCCTAAGGCAACCCACTTGAATCCTGCCATCTGCTCACTACCCACAGTGCGACCGCATCTTCATGGCTCGATTTCGCTTCCGCTTCATCCGCACTGTCCTCATAAGGTTTCGGTAAGATTTTCCACTTTGTGGTCCATCTGACGCTCTGTGTCACAGTCACTGATGTTGCTGTGTTTCCAAATGATTCGTGACATTAAAGACACATTTATACATTGGCATGAGATTCCACTGCTCAATGAGAGATGCGCTTTCTTTCAATGCAGCCAAGCTCCAGGCAACGGCATCACAAGGAATACTACAGCAGAGGTGAGGCTTGACTTCAACAGCTCTGTGCCATCCGCACAACTTCCAACTTCTGATGACGTGGCAGGAGTCTTGGTGGACGCTGTCTCCAATCCCAACAGTACCTTCAATGTCACCATTCTACCGGACTCCGTCGAAGTGACTGGTGAGTGAGGGGTAGCTACGCACTTGCTTTCGGTGTGTGTTCAATGGGGGACTACATAGTGCTTCATGTATGGTTCATCCACCAGTGTCTGCATCAAGACTTTGCAGTTCTTTTGCTTTAGTTAACTCTGACAAACTATCCTCTGCCCCTAAGACATCTGTCCAATGGCAGATGCCAAGAGTGAAATCAAGGTGGGCCTTGTGCTCTGTAAGGATGACACCAAACAGCTAAAAGAAGTCCTTGATCGGCCCCCGTCCCAATTTCTGAAATGGGACAGGGACGTCCTTCCTGTTTTTTTCATCCAAATGTTTCTTCTGGCTAACCACTGCAGGATCTACATTGACTGGAGCAACAACAGCAACTGCCAGAATGACAGCAGCAGTCAATGCAACAACAAGCGCTCCCGCCACTACCGAGGCTGCTCCACCGTCCGTGTATCTGCAAGCAACACTGGAAGAAGTGTTTGTGGCAGAATTCACAAATGGAAGCAGTGAAGAATTCAGGAGGCTTGAGGCCAGAGTCACACGATTCGTAAGGATAATGTGGAAATCATTGTTTTCAATGCTTCCTTTCATTTTTAACTGACATTCCTAAGGCAACCCACTTGAATCCTGCCATCTGCTCACTACCCACAGTGCGACCGCATCTTCATGGCTCGATTTCGCTTCCGCTTCATCCGCACTGTCCTCATAAGGTTTCGGTAAGATTTTCCACTTTGTGGTCCATCTGACGCTCTGTGTCACAGTCACTGATGTTGCTGTGTTTCCAAATGATTCGTGACATTAAAGACACATTTATACATTGGCATGAGATTCCACTGCTCAATGAGAGATGCGCTTTCTTTCAATGCAGCCAAGCTCCAGGCAACGGCATCACAAGGAATACTACAGCAGAGGTGAGGCTTGACTTCAACAGCTCTGTGCCATCCGCACAACTTCCAACTTCTGATGACGTGGCAGGAGTCTTGGTGGACGCTGTCTCCAATCCCAACAGTACCTTCAATGTCACCATTCTACCGGACTCCGTCGAAGTGACTGGTGAGTGAGGGGTAGCTACGCACTTGCTTTCGGTGTGTGTTCAATGGGGGACTACATAGTGCTTCATGTATGGTTCATCCACCAGTGTCTGCATCAAGACTTTGCAGTTCTTTTGCTTTAGTTAACTCTGACAAACTATCCTCTGCCCCTAAGACATCTGTCCAATGGCAGATGCCAAGAGTGAAATCAAGGTGGGCCTTGTGCTCTGTAAGGATGACACCAAACAGCTAAAAGAAGTCCTTGATCGGCCCCCGTCCCAATTTCTGAAATGGGACAGGGACGTCCTTCCTGTTTTTTTCATCCAAATGTTTCTTCTGGCTAACCACTGCAGGATCTACATTGACTGGAGCAACAACAGCAACTGCCAGAATGACAGCAGCAGTCAATGCAACAACAAGCGCTCCCGCCACTACCGAGGCTGCTCCACCGTCCGTGTATCTGCAAGCAACACTGGAAGAAGTGTTTGTGGCAGAATTCACAAATGGAAGCAGTGAAGAATTCAGGAGGCTTGAGGCCAGAGTCACACGATTCGTAAGGATAATGTGGAAATCATTGTTTTCAATGCTTCCTTTCATTTTTAACTGACATTCCTAAGGCAACCCACTTGAATCCTGCCATCTGCTCACTACCCACAGTGCGACCGCATCTTCATGGCTCGATTTCGCTTCCGCTTCATCCGCACTGTCCTCATAAGGTTTCGGTAAGATTTTCCACTTTGTGGTCCATCTGACGCTCTGTGTCACAGTCACTGATGTTGCTGTGTTTCCAAATGATTCGTGACATTAAAGACACATTTATACATTGGCATGAGATTCCACTGCTCAATGAGAGATGCGCTTTCTTTCAATGCAGCCAAGCTCCAGGCAACGGCATCACAAGGAATACTACAGCAGAGGTGAGGCTTGACTTCAACAGCTCTGTGCCATCCGCACAACTTCCAACTTCTGATGACGTGGCAGGAGTCTTGGTGGACGCTGTCTCCAATCCCAACAGTACCTTCAATGTCACCATTCTACCGGACTCCGTCGAAGTGACTGGTGAGTGAGGGGTAGCTACGCACTTGCTTTCGGTGTGTGTTCAATGGGGGACTACATAGTGCTTCATGTATGGTTCATCCACCAGTGTCTGCATCAAGACTTTGCAGTTCTTTTGCTTTAGTTAACTCTGACAAACTATCCTCTGCCCCTAAGACATCTGTCCAATGGCAGATGCCAAGAGTGAAATCAAGGTGGGCCTTGTGCTCTGTAAGGATGACACCAAACAGCTAAAAGAAGTCCTTGATCGGCCCCCGTCCCAATTTCTGAAATGGGACAGGGACGTCCTTCCTGTTTTTTTCATCCAAATGTTTCTTCTGGCTAACCACTGCAGGATCTACATTGACTGGAGCAACAACAGCAACTGCCAGAATGACAGCAGCAGTCAATGCAACAACAAGCGCTCCCGCCACTACCGAGGCTGCTCCACCGTCCGTGTATCTGCAAGCAACACTGGAAGAAGTGTTTGTGGCAGAATTCACAAATGGAAGCAGTGAAGAATTCAGGAGGCTTGAGGCCAGAGTCACACGATTCGTAAGGATAATGTGGAAATCATTGTTTTCAATGCTTCCTTTCATTTTTAACTGACATTCCTAAGGCAACCCACTTGAATCCTGCCATCTGCTCACTACCCACAGTGCGACCGCATCTTCATGGCTCGATTTCGCTTCCGCTTCATCCGCACTGTCCTCATAAGGTTTCGGTAAGATTTTCCACTTTGTGGTCCATCTGACGCTCTGTGTCACAGTCACTGATGTTGCTGTGTTTCCAAATGATTCGTGACATTAAAGACACATTTATACATTGGCATGAGATTCCACTGCTCAATGAGAGATGCGCTTTCTTTCAATGCAGCCAAGCTCCAGGCAACGGCATCACAAGGAATACTACAGCAGAGGTGAGGCTTGACTTCAACAGCTCTGTGCCATCCGCACAACTTCCAACTTCTGATGACGTGGCAGGAGTCTTGGTGGACGCTGTCTCCAATCCCAACAGTACCTTCAATGTCACCATTCTACCGGACTCCGTCGAAGTGACTGGTGAGTGAGGGGTAGCTACGCACTTGCTTTCGGTGTGTGTTCAATGGGGGACTACATAGTGCTTCATGTATGGTTCATCCACCAGTGTCTGCATCAAGACTTTGCAGTTCTTTTGCTTTAGTTAACTCTGACAAACTATCCTCTGCCCCTAAGACATCTGTCCAATGGCAGATGCCAAGAGTGAAATCAAGGTGGGCCTTGTGCTCTGTAAGGATGACACCAAACAGCTAAAAGAAGTCCTTGATCGGCCCCCGTCCCAATTTCTGAAATGGGACAGGGACGTCCTTCCTGTTTTTTTCATCCAAATGTTTCTTCTGGCTAACCACTGCAGGATCTACATTGACTGGAGCAACAACAGCAACTGCCAGAATGACAGCAGCAGTCAATGCAACAACAAGCGCTCCCGCCACTACCGAGGCTGCTCCACCGTCCGTGTATCTGCAAGCAACACTGGAAGAAGTGTTTGTGGCAGAATTCACAAATGGAAGCAGTGAAGAATTCAGGAGGCTTGAGGCCAGAGTCACACGATTCGTAAGGATAATGTGGAAATCATTGTTTTCAATGCTTCCTTTCATTTTTAACTGACATTCCTAAGGCAACCCACTTGAATCCTGCCATCTGCTCACTACCCACAGTGCGACCGCATCTTCATGGCTCGATTTCGCTTCCGCTTCATCCGCACTGTCCTCATAAGGTTTCGGTAAGATTTTCCACTTTGTGGTCCATCTGACGCTCTGTGTCACAGTCACTGATGTTGCTGTGTTTCCAAATGATTCGTGACATTAAAGACACATTTATACATTGGCATGAGATTCCACTGCTCAATGAGAGATGCGCTTTCTTTCAATGCAGCCAAGCTCCAGGCAACGGCATCACAAGGAATACTACAGCAGAGGTGAGGCTTGACTTCAACAGCTCTGTGCCATCCGCACAACTTCCAACTTCTGATGACGTGGCAGGAGTCTTGGTGGACGCTGTCTCCAATCCCAACAGTACCTTCAATGTCACCATTCTACCGGACTCCGTCGAAGTGACTGGTGAGTGAGGGGTAGCTACGCACTTGCTTTCGGTGTGTGTTCAATGGGGGACTACATAGTGCTTCATGTATGGTTCATCCACCAGTGTCTGCATCAAGACTTTGCAGTTCTTTTGCTTTAGTTAACTCTGACAAACTATCCTCTGCCCCTAAGACATCTGTCCAATGGCAGATGCCAAGAGTGAAATCAAGGTGGGCCTTGTGCTCTGTAAGGATGACACCAAACAGCTAAAAGAAGTCCTTGATCGGCCCCCGTCCCAATTTCTGAAATGGGACAGGGACGTCCTTCCTGTTTTTTTCATCCAAATGTTTCTTCTGGCTAACCACTGCAGGATCTACATTGACTGGAGCAACAACAGCAACTGCCAGAATGACAGCAGCAGTCAATGCAACAACAAGCGCTCCCGCCACTACCGAGGCTGCTCCACCGTCCGTGTATCTGCAAGCAACACTGGAAGAAGTGTTTGTGGCAGAATTCACAAATGGAAGCAGTGAAGAATTCAGGAGGCTTGAGGCCAGAGTCACACGATTCGTAAGGATAATGTGGAAATCATTGTTTTCAATGCTTCCTTTCATTTTTAACTGACATTCCTAAGGCAACCCACTTGAATCCTGCCATCTGCTCACTACCCACAGTGCGACCGCATCTTCATGGCTCGATTTCGCTTCCGCTTCATCCGCACTGTCCTCATAAGGTTTCGGTAAGATTTTCCACTTTGTGGTCCATCTGACGCTCTGTGTCACAGTCACTGATGTTGCTGTGTTTCCAAATGATTCGTGACATTAAAGACACATTTATACATTGGCATGAGATTCCACTGCTCAATGAGAGATGCGCTTTCTTTCAATGCAGCCAAGCTCCAGGCAACGGCATCACAAGGAATACTACAGCAGAGGTGAGGCTTGACTTCAACAGCTCTGTGCCATCCGCACAACTTCCAACTTCTGATGACGTGGCAGGAGTCTTGGTGGACGCTGTCTCCAATCCCAACAGTACCTTCAATGTCACCATTCTACCGGACTCCGTCGAAGTGACTGGTGAGTGAGGGGTAGCTACGCACTTGCTTTCGGTGTGTGTTCAATGGGGGACTACATAGTGCTTCATGTATGGTTCATCCACCAGTGTCTGCATCAAGACTTTGCAGTTCTTTTGCTTTAGTTAACTCTGACAAACTATCCTCTGCCCCTAAGACATCTGTCCAATGGCAGATGCCAAGAGTGAAATCAAGGTGGGCCTTGTGCTCTGTAAGGATGACACCAAACAGCTAAAAGAAGTCCTTGATCGGCCCCCGTCCCAATTTCTGAAATGGGACAGGGACGTCCTTCCTGTTTTTTTCATCCAAATGTTTCTTCTGGCTAACCACTGCAGGATCTACATTGACTGGAGCAACAACAGCAACTGCCAGAATGACAGCAGCAGTCAATGCAACAACAAGCGCTCCCGCCACTACCGAGGCTGCTCCACCGTCCGTGTATCTGCAAGCAACACTGGAAGAAGTGTTTGTGGCAGAATTCACAAATGGAAGCAGTGAAGAATTCAGGAGGCTTGAGGCCAGAGTCACACGATTCGTAAGGATAATGTGGAAATCATTGTTTTCAATGCTTCCTTTCATTTTTAACTGACATTCCTAAGGCAACCCACTTGAATCCTGCCATCTGCTCACTACCCACAGTGCGACCGCATCTTCATGGCTCGATTTCGCTTCCGCTTCATCCGCACTGTCCTCATAAGGTTTCGGTAAGATTTTCCACTTTGTGGTCCATCTGACGCTCTGTGTCACAGTCACTGATGTTGCTGTGTTTCCAAATGATTCGTGACATTAAAGACACATTTATACATTGGCATGAGATTCCACTGCTCAATGAGAGATGCGCTTTCTTTCAATGCAGCCAAGCTCCAGGCAACGGCATCACAAGGAATACTACAGCAGAGGTGAGGCTTGACTTCAACAGCTCTGTGCCATCCGCACAACTTCCAACTTCTGATGACGTGGCAGGAGTCTTGGTGGACGCTGTCTCCAATCCCAACAGTACCTTCAATGTCACCATTCTACCGGACTCCGTCGAAGTGACTGGTGAGTGAGGGGTAGCTACGCACTTGCTTTCGGTGTGTGTTCAATGGGGGACTACATAGTGCTTCATGTATGGTTCATCCACCAGTGTCTGCATCAAGACTTTGCAGTTCTTTTGCTTTAGTTAACTCTGACAAACTATCCTCTGCCCCTAAGACATCTGTCCAATGGCAGATGCCAAGAGTGAAATCAAGGTGGGCCTTGTGCTCTGTAAGGATGACACCAAACAGCTAAAAGAAGTCCTTGATCGGCCCCCGTCCCAATTTCTGAAATGGGACAGGGACGTCCTTCCTGTTTTTTTCATCCAAATGTTTCTTCTGGCTAACCACTGCAGGATCTACATTGACTGGAGCAACAACAGCAACTGCCAGAATGACAGCAGCAGTCAATGCAACAACAAGCGCTCCCGCCACTACCGAGGCTGCTCCACCGTCCGTGTATCTGCAAGCAACACTGGAAGAAGTGTTTGTGGCAGAATTCACAAATGGAAGCAGTGAAGAATTCAGGAGGCTTGAGGCCAGAGTCACACGATTCGTAAGGATAATGTGGAAATCATTGTTTTCAATGCTTCCTTTCATTTTTAACTGACATTCCTAAGGCAACCCACTTGAATCCTGCCATCTGCTCACTACCCACAGTGCGACCGCATCTTCATGGCTCGATTTCGCTTCCGCTTCATCCGCACTGTCCTCATAAGGTTTCGGTAAGATTTTCCACTTTGTGGTCCATCTGACGCTCTGTGTCACAGTCACTGATGTTGCTGTGTTTCCAAATGATTCGTGACATTAAAGACACATTTATACATTGGCATGAGATTCCACTGCTCAATGAGAGATGCGCTTTCTTTCAATGCAGCCAAGCTCCAGGCAACGGCATCACAAGGAATACTACAGCAGAGGTGAGGCTTGACTTCAACAGCTCTGTGCCATCCGCACAACTTCCAACTTCTGATGACGTGGCAGGAGTCTTGGTGGACGCTGTCTCCAATCCCAACAGTACCTTCAATGTCACCATTCTACCGGACTCCGTCGAAGTGACTGGTGAGTGAGGGGTAGCTACGCACTTGCTTTCGGTGTGTGTTCAATGGGGGACTACATAGTGCTTCATGTATGGTTCATCCACCAGTGTCTGCATCAAGACTTTGCAGTTCTTTTGCTTTAGTTAACTCTGACAAACTATCCTCTGCCCCTAAGACATCTGTCCAATGGCAGATGCCAAGAGTGAAATCAAGGTGGGCCTTGTGCTCTGTAAGGATGACACCAAACAGCTAAAAGAAGTCCTTGATCGGCCCCCGTCCCAATTTCTGAAATGGGACAGGGACGTCCTTCCTGTTTTTTTCATCCAAATGTTTCTTCTGGCTAACCACTGCAGGATCTACATTGACTGGAGCAACAACAGCAACTGCCAGAATGACAGCAGCAGTCAATGCAACAACAAGCGCTCCCGCCACTACCGAGGCTGCTCCACCGTCCGTGTATCTGCAAGCAACACTGGAAGAAGTGTTTGTGGCAGAATTCACAAATGGAAGCAGTGAAGAATTCAGGAGGCTTGAGGCCAGAGTCACACGATTCGTAAGGATAATGTGGAAATCATTGTTTTCAATGCTTCCTTTCATTTTTAACTGACATTCCTAAGGCAACCCACTTGAATCCTGCCATCTGCTCACTACCCACAGTGCGACCGCATCTTCATGGCTCGATTTCGCTTCCGCTTCATCCGCACTGTCCTCATAAGGTTTCGGTAAGATTTTCCACTTTGTGGTCCATCTGACGCTCTGTGTCACAGTCACTGATGTTGCTGTGTTTCCAAATGATTCGTGACATTAAAGACACATTTATACATTGGCATGAGATTCCACTGCTCAATGAGAGATGCGCTTTCTTTCAATGCAGCCAAGCTCCAGGCAACGGCATCACAAGGAATACTACAGCAGAGGTGAGGCTTGACTTCAACAGCTCTGTGCCATCCGCACAACTTCCAACTTCTGATGACGTGGCAGGAGTCTTGGTGGACGCTGTCTCCAATCCCAACAGTACCTTCAATGTCACCATTCTACCGGACTCCGTCGAAGTGACTGGTGAGTGAGGGGTAGCTACGCACTTGCTTTCGGTGTGTGTTCAATGGGGGACTACATAGTGCTTCATGTATGGTTCATCCACCAGTGTCTGCATCAAGACTTTGCAGTTCTTTTGCTTTAGTTAACTCTGACAAACTATCCTCTGCCCCTAAGACATCTGTCCAATGGCAGATGCCAAGAGTGAAATCAAGGTGGGCCTTGTGCTCTGTAAGGATGACACCAAACAGCTAAAAGAAGTCCTTGATCGGCCCCCGTCCCAATTTCTGAAATGGGACAGGGACGTCCTTCCTGTTTTTTTCATCCAAATGTTTCTTCTGGCTAACCACTGCAGGATCTACATTGACTGGAGCAACAACAGCAACTGCCAGAATGACAGCAGCAGTCAATGCAACAACAAGCGCTCCCGCCACTACCGAGGCTGCTCCACCGTCCGTGTATCTGCAAGCAACACTGGAAGAAGTGTTTGTGGCAGAATTCACAAATGGAAGCAGTGAAGAATTCAGGAGGCTTGAGGCCAGAGTCACACGATTCGTAAGGATAATGTGGAAATCATTGTTTTCAATGCTTCCTTTCATTTTTAACTGACATTCCTAAGGCAACCCACTTGAATCCTGCCATCTGCTCACTACCCACAGTGCGACCGCATCTTCATGGCTCGATTTCGCTTCCGCTTCATCCGCACTGTCCTCATAAGGTTTCGGTAAGATTTTCCACTTTGTGGTCCATCTGACGCTCTGTGTCACAGTCACTGATGTTGCTGTGTTTCCAAATGATTCGTGACATTAAAGACACATTTATACATTGGCATGAGATTCCACTGCTCAATGAGAGATGCGCTTTCTTTCAATGCAGCCAAGCTCCAGGCAACGGCATCACAAGGAATACTACAGCAGAGGTGAGGCTTGACTTCAACAGCTCTGTGCCATCCGCACAACTTCCAACTTCTGATGACGTGGCAGGAGTCTTGGTGGACGCTGTCTCCAATCCCAACAGTACCTTCAATGTCACCATTCTACCGGACTCCGTCGAAGTGACTGGTGAGTGAGGGGTAGCTACGCACTTGCTTTCGGTGTGTGTTCAATGGGGGACTACATAGTGCTTCATGTATGGTTCATCCACCAGTGTCTGCATCAAGACTTTGCAGTTCTTTTGCTTTAGTTAACTCTGACAAACTATCCTCTGCCCCTAAGACATCTGTCCAATGGCAGATGCCAAGAGTGAAATCAAGGTGGGCCTTGTGCTCTGTAAGGATGACACCAAACAGCTAAAAGAAGTCCTTGATCGGCCCCCGTCCCAATTTCTGAAATGGGACAGGGACGTCCTTCCTGTTTTTTTCATCCAAATGTTTCTTCTGGCTAACCACTGCAGGATCTACATTGACTGGAGCAACAACAGCAACTGCCAGAATGACAGCAGCAGTCAATGCAACAACAAGCGCTCCCGCCACTACCGAGGCTGCTCCACCGTCCGTGTATCTGCAAGCAACACTGGAAGAAGTGTTTGTGGCAGAATTCACAAATGGAAGCAGTGAAGAATTCAGGAGGCTTGAGGCCAGAGTCACACGATTCGTAAGGATAATGTGGAAATCATTGTTTTCAATGCTTCCTTTCATTTTTAACTGACATTCCTAAGGCAACCCACTTGAATCCTGCCATCTGCTCACTACCCACAGTGCGACCGCATCTTCATGGCTCGATTTCGCTTCCGCTTCATCCGCACTGTCCTCATAAGGTTTCGGTAAGATTTTCCACTTTGTGGTCCATCTGACGCTCTGTGTCACAGTCACTGATGTTGCTGTGTTTCCAAATGATTCGTGACATTAAAGACACATTTATACATTGGCATGAGATTCCACTGCTCAATGAGAGATGCGCTTTCTTTCAATGCAGCCAAGCTCCAGGCAACGGCATCACAAGGAATACTACAGCAGAGGTGAGGCTTGACTTCAACAGCTCTGTGCCATCCGCACAACTTCCAACTTCTGATGACGTGGCAGGAGTCTTGGTGGACGCTGTCTCCAATCCCAACAGTACCTTCAATGTCACCATTCTACCGGACTCCGTCGAAGTGACTGGTGAGTGAGGGGTAGCTACGCACTTGCTTTCGGTGTGTGTTCAATGGGGGACTACATAGTGCTTCATGTATGGTTCATCCACCAGTGTCTGCATCAAGACTTTGCAGTTCTTTTGCTTTAGTTAACTCTGACAAACTATCCTCTGCCCCTAAGACATCTGTCCAATGGCAGATGCCAAGAGTGAAATCAAGGTGGGCCTTGTGCTCTGTAAGGATGACACCAAACAGCTAAAAGAAGTCCTTGATCGGCCCCCGTCCCAATTTCTGAAATGGGACAGGGACGTCCTTCCTGTTTTTTTCATCCAAATGTTTCTTCTGGCTAACCACTGCAGGATCTACATTGACTGGAGCAACAACAGCAACTGCCAGAATGACAGCAGCAGTCAATGCAACAACAAGCGCTCCCGCCACTACCGAGGCTGCTCCACCGTCCGTGTATCTGCAAGCAACACTGGAAGAAGTGTTTGTGGCAGAATTCACAAATGGAAGCAGTGAAGAATTCAGGAGGCTTGAGGCCAGAGTCACACGATTCGTAAGGATAATGTGGAAATCATTGTTTTCAATGCTTCCTTTCATTTTTAACTGACATTCCTAAGGCAACCCACTTGAATCCTGCCATCTGCTCACTACCCACAGTGCGACCGCATCTTCATGGCTCGATTTCGCTTCCGCTTCATCCGCACTGTCCTCATAAGGTTTCGGTAAGATTTTCCACTTTGTGGTCCATCTGACGCTCTGTGTCACAGTCACTGATGTTGCTGTGTTTCCAAATGATTCGTGACATTAAAGACACATTTATACATTGGCATGAGATTCCACTGCTCAATGAGAGATGCGCTTTCTTTCAATGCAGCCAAGCTCCAGGCAACGGCATCACAAGGAATACTACAGCAGAGGTGAGGCTTGACTTCAACAGCTCTGTGCCATCCGCACAACTTCCAACTTCTGATGACGTGGCAGGAGTCTTGGTGGACGCTGTCTCCAATCCCAACAGTACCTTCAATGTCACCATTCTACCGGACTCCGTCGAAGTGACTGGTGAGTGAGGGGTAGCTACGCACTTGCTTTCGGTGTGTGTTCAATGGGGGACTACATAGTGCTTCATGTATGGTTCATCCACCAGTGTCTGCATCAAGACTTTGCAGTTCTTTTGCTTTAGTTAACTCTGACAAACTATCCTCTGCCCCTAAGACATCTGTCCAATGGCAGATGCCAAGAGTGAAATCAAGGTGGGCCTTGTGCTCTGTAAGGATGACACCAAACAGCTAAAAGAAGTCCTTGATCGGCCCCCGTCCCAATTTCTGAAATGGGACAGGGACGTCCTTCCTGTTTTTTTCATCCAAATGTTTCTTCTGGCTAACCACTGCAGGATCTACATTGACTGGAGCAACAACAGCAACTGCCAGAATGACAGCAGCAGTCAATGCAACAACAAGCGCTCCCGCCACTACCGAGGCTGCTCCACCGTCCGTGTATCTGCAAGCAACACTGGAAGAAGTGTTTGTGGCAGAATTCACAAATGGAAGCAGTGAAGAATTCAGGAGGCTTGAGGCCAGAGTCACACGATTCGTAAGGATAATGTGGAAATCATTGTTTTCAATGCTTCCTTTCATTTTTAACTGACATTCCTAAGGCAACCCACTTGAATCCTGCCATCTGCTCACTACCCACAGTGCGACCGCATCTTCATGGCTCGATTTCGCTTCCGCTTCATCCGCACTGTCCTCATAAGGTTTCGGTAAGATTTTCCACTTTGTGGTCCATCTGACGCTCTGTGTCACAGTCACTGATGTTGCTGTGTTTCCAAATGATTCGTGACATTAAAGACACATTTATACATTGGCATGAGATTCCACTGCTCAATGAGAGATGCGCTTTCTTTCAATGCAGCCAAGCTCCAGGCAACGGCATCACAAGGAATACTACAGCAGAGGTGAGGCTTGACTTCAACAGCTCTGTGCCATCCGCACAACTTCCAACTTCTGATGACGTGGCAGGAGTCTTGGTGGACGCTGTCTCCAATCCCAACAGTACCTTCAATGTCACCATTCTACCGGACTCCGTCGAAGTGACTGGTGAGTGAGGGGTAGCTACGCACTTGCTTTCGGTGTGTGTTCAATGGGGGACTACATAGTGCTTCATGTATGGTTCATCCACCAGTGTCTGCATCAAGACTTTGCAGTTCTTTTGCTTTAGTTAACTCTGACAAACTATCCTCTGCCCCTAAGACATCTGTCCAATGGCAGATGCCAAGAGTGAAATCAAGGTGGGCCTTGTGCTCTGTAAGGATGACACCAAACAGCTAAAAGAAGTCCTTGATCGGCCCCCGTCCCAATTTCTGAAATGGGACAGGGACGTCCTTCCTGTTTTTTTCATCCAAATGTTTCTTCTGGCTAACCACTGCAGGATCTACATTGACTGGAGCAACAACAGCAACTGCCAGAATGACAGCAGCAGTCAATGCAACAACAAGCGCTCCCGCCACTACCGAGGCTGCTCCACCGTCCGTGTATCTGCAAGCAACACTGGAAGAAGTGTTTGTGGCAGAATTCACAAATGGAAGCAGTGAAGAATTCAGGAGGCTTGAGGCCAGAGTCACACGATTCGTAAGGATAATGTGGAAATCATTGTTTTCAATGCTTCCTTTCATTTTTAACTGACATTCCTAAGGCAACCCACTTGAATCCTGCCATCTGCTCACTACCCACAGTGCGACCGCATCTTCATGGCTCGATTTCGCTTCCGCTTCATCCGCACTGTCCTCATAAGGTTTCGGTAAGATTTTCCACTTTGTGGTCCATCTGACGCTCTGTGTCACAGTCACTGATGTTGCTGTGTTTCCAAATGATTCGTGACATTAAAGACACATTTATACATTGGCATGAGATTCCACTGCTCAATGAGAGATGCGCTTTCTTTCAATGCAGCCAAGCTCCAGGCAACGGCATCACAAGGAATACTACAGCAGAGGTGAGGCTTGACTTCAACAGCTCTGTGCCATCCGCACAACTTCCAACTTCTGATGACGTGGCAGGAGTCTTGGTGGACGCTGTCTCCAATCCCAACAGTACCTTCAATGTCACCATTCTACCGGACTCCGTCGAAGTGACTGGTGAGTGAGGGGTAGCTACGCACTTGCTTTCGGTGTGTGTTCAATGGGGGACTACATAGTGCTTCATGTATGGTTCATCCACCAGTGTCTGCATCAAGACTTTGCAGTTCTTTTGCTTTAGTTAACTCTGACAAACTATCCTCTGCCCCTAAGACATCTGTCCAATGGCAGATGCCAAGAGTGAAATCAAGGTGGGCCTTGTGCTCTGTAAGGATGACACCAAACAGCTAAAAGAAGTCCTTGATCGGCCCCCGTCCCAATTTCTGAAATGGGACAGGGACGTCCTTCCTGTTTTTTTCATCCAAATGTTTCTTCTGGCTAACCACTGCAGGATCTACATTGACTGGAGCAACAACAGCAACTGCCAGAATGACAGCAGCAGTCAATGCAACAACAAGCGCTCCCGCCACTACCGAGGCTGCTCCACCGTCCGTGTATCTGCAAGCAACACTGGAAGAAGTGTTTGTGGCAGAATTCACAAATGGAAGCAGTGAAGAATTCAGGAGGCTTGAGGCCAGAGTCACACGATTCGTAAGGATAATGTGGAAATCATTGTTTTCAATGCTTCCTTTCATTTTTAACTGACATTCCTAAGGCAACCCACTTGAATCCTGCCATCTGCTCACTACCCACAGTGCGACCGCATCTTCATGGCTCGATTTCGCTTCCGCTTCATCCGCACTGTCCTCATAAGGTTTCGGTAAGATTTTCCACTTTGTGGTCCATCTGACGCTCTGTGTCACAGTCACTGATGTTGCTGTGTTTCCAAATGATTCGTGACATTAAAGACACATTTATACATTGGCATGAGATTCCACTGCTCAATGAGAGATGCGCTTTCTTTCAATGCAGCCAAGCTCCAGGCAACGGCATCACAAGGAATACTACAGCAGAGGTGAGGCTTGACTTCAACAGCTCTGTGCCATCCGCACAACTTCCAACTTCTGATGACGTGGCAGGAGTCTTGGTGGACGCTGTCTCCAATCCCAACAGTACCTTCAATGTCACCATTCTACCGGACTCCGTCGAAGTGACTGGTGAGTGAGGGGTAGCTACGCACTTGCTTTCGGTGTGTGTTCAATGGGGGACTACATAGTGCTTCATGTATGGTTCATCCACCAGTGTCTGCATCAAGACTTTGCAGTTCTTTTGCTTTAGTTAACTCTGACAAACTATCCTCTGCCCCTAAGACATCTGTCCAATGGCAGATGCCAAGAGTGAAATCAAGGTGGGCCTTGTGCTCTGTAAGGATGACACCAAACAGCTAAAAGAAGTCCTTGATCGGCCCCCGTCCCAATTTCTGAAATGGGACAGGGACGTCCTTCCTGTTTTTTTCATCCAAATGTTTCTTCTGGCTAACCACTGCAGGATCTACATTGACTGGAGCAACAACAGCAACTGCCAGAATGACAGCAGCAGTCAATGCAACAACAAGCGCTCCCGCCACTACCGAGGCTGCTCCACCGTCCGTGTATCTGCAAGCAACACTGGAAGAAGTGTTTGTGGCAGAATTCACAAATGGAAGCAGTGAAGAATTCAGGAGGCTTGAGGCCAGAGTCACACGATTCGTAAGGATAATGTGGAAATCATTGTTTTCAATGCTTCCTTTCATTTTTAACTGACATTCCTAAGGCAACCCACTTGAATCCTGCCATCTGCTCACTACCCACAGTGCGACCGCATCTTCATGGCTCGATTTCGCTTCCGCTTCATCCGCACTGTCCTCATAAGGTTTCGGTAAGATTTTCCACTTTGTGGTCCATCTGACGCTCTGTGTCACAGTCACTGATGTTGCTGTGTTTCCAAATGATTCGTGACATTAAAGACACATTTATACATTGGCATGAGATTCCACTGCTCAATGAGAGATGCGCTTTCTTTCAATGCAGCCAAGCTCCAGGCAACGGCATCACAAGGAATACTACAGCAGAGGTGAGGCTTGACTTCAACAGCTCTGTGCCATCCGCACAACTTCCAACTTCTGATGACGTGGCAGGAGTCTTGGTGGACGCTGTCTCCAATCCCAACAGTACCTTCAATGTCACCATTCTACCGGACTCCGTCGAAGTGACTGGTGAGTGAGGGGTAGCTACGCACTTGCTTTCGGTGTGTGTTCAATGGGGGACTACATAGTGCTTCATGTATGGTTCATCCACCAGTGTCTGCATCAAGACTTTGCAGTTCTTTTGCTTTAGTTAACTCTGACAAACTATCCTCTGCCCCTAAGACATCTGTCCAATGGCAGATGCCAAGAGTGAAATCAAGGTGGGCCTTGTGCTCTGTAAGGATGACACCAAACAGCTAAAAGAAGTCCTTGATCGGCCCCCGTCCCAATTTCTGAAATGGGACAGGGACGTCCTTCCTGTTTTTTTCATCCAAATGTTTCTTCTGGCTAACCACTGCAGGATCTACATTGACTGGAGCAACAACAGCAACTGCCAGAATGACAGCAGCAGTCAATGCAACAACAAGCGCTCCCGCCACTACCGAGGCTGCTCCACCGTCCGTGTATCTGCAAGCAACACTGGAAGAAGTGTTTGTGGCAGAATTCACAAATGGAAGCAGTGAAGAATTCAGGAGGCTTGAGGCCAGAGTCACACGATTCGTAAGGATAATGTGGAAATCATTGTTTTCAATGCTTCCTTTCATTTTTAACTGACATTCCTAAGGCAACCCACTTGAATCCTGCCATCTGCTCACTACCCACAGTGCGACCGCATCTTCATGGCTCGATTTCGCTTCCGCTTCATCCGCACTGTCCTCATAAGGTTTCGGTAAGATTTTCCACTTTGTGGTCCATCTGACGCTCTGTGTCACAGTCACTGATGTTGCTGTGTTTCCAAATGATTCGTGACATTAAAGACACATTTATACATTGGCATGAGATTCCACTGCTCAATGAGAGATGCGCTTTCTTTCAATGCAGCCAAGCTCCAGGCAACGGCATCACAAGGAATACTACAGCAGAGGTGAGGCTTGACTTCAACAGCTCTGTGCCATCCGCACAACTTCCAACTTCTGATGACGTGGCAGGAGTCTTGGTGGACGCTGTCTCCAATCCCAACAGTACCTTCAATGTCACCATTCTACCGGACTCCGTCGAAGTGACTGGTGAGTGAGGGGTAGCTACGCACTTGCTTTCGGTGTGTGTTCAATGGGGGACTACATAGTGCTTCATGTATGGTTCATCCACCAGTGTCTGCATCAAGACTTTGCAGTTCTTTTGCTTTAGTTAACTCTGACAAACTATCCTCTGCCCCTAAGACATCTGTCCAATGGCAGATGCCAAGAGTGAAATCAAGGTGGGCCTTGTGCTCTGTAAGGATGACACCAAACAGCTAAAAGAAGTCCTTGATCGGCCCCCGTCCCAATTTCTGAAATGGGACAGGGACGTCCTTCCTGTTTTTTTCATCCAAATGTTTCTTCTGGCTAACCACTGCAGGATCTACATTGACTGGAGCAACAACAGCAACTGCCAGAATGACAGCAGCAGTCAATGCAACAACAAGCGCTCCCGCCACTACCGAGGCTGCTCCACCGTCCGTGTATCTGCAAGCAACACTGGAAGAAGTGTTTGTGGCAGAATTCACAAATGGAAGCAGTGAAGAATTCAGGAGGCTTGAGGCCAGAGTCACACGATTCGTAAGGATAATGTGGAAATCATTGTTTTCAATGCTTCCTTTCATTTTTAACTGACATTCCTAAGGCAACCCACTTGAATCCTGCCATCTGCTCACTACCCACAGTGCGACCGCATCTTCATGGCTCGATTTCGCTTCCGCTTCATCCGCACTGTCCTCATAAGGTTTCGGTAAGATTTTCCACTTTGTGGTCCATCTGACGCTCTGTGTCACAGTCACTGATGTTGCTGTGTTTCCAAATGATTCGTGACATTAAAGACACATTTATACATTGGCATGAGATTCCACTGCTCAATGAGAGATGCGCTTTCTTTCAATGCAGCCAAGCTCCAGGCAACGGCATCACAAGGAATACTACAGCAGAGGTGAGGCTTGACTTCAACAGCTCTGTGCCATCCGCACAACTTCCAACTTCTGATGACGTGGCAGGAGTCTTGGTGGACGCTGTCTCCAATCCCAACAGTACCTTCAATGTCACCATTCTACCGGACTCCGTCGAAGTGACTGGTGAGTGAGGGGTAGCTACGCACTTGCTTTCGGTGTGTGTTCAATGGGGGACTACATAGTGCTTCATGTATGGTTCATCCACCAGTGTCTGCATCAAGACTTTGCAGTTCTTTTGCTTTAGTTAACTCTGACAAACTATCCTCTGCCCCTAAGACATCTGTCCAATGGCAGATGCCAAGAGTGAAATCAAGGTGGGCCTTGTGCTCTGTAAGGATGACACCAAACAGCTAAAAGAAGTCCTTGATCGGCCCCCGTCCCAATTTCTGAAATGGGACAGGGACGTCCTTCCTGTTTTTTTCATCCAAATGTTTCTTCTGGCTAACCACTGCAGGATCTACATTGACTGGAGCAACAACAGCAACTGCCAGAATGACAGCAGCAGTCAATGCAACAACAAGCGCTCCCGCCACTACCGAGGCTGCTCCACCGTCCGTGTATCTGCAAGCAACACTGGAAGAAGTGTTTGTGGCAGAATTCACAAATGGAAGCAGTGAAGAATTCAGGAGGCTTGAGGCCAGAGTCACACGATTCGTAAGGATAATGTGGAAATCATTGTTTTCAATGCTTCCTTTCATTTTTAACTGACATTCCTAAGGCAACCCACTTGAATCCTGCCATCTGCTCACTACCCACAGTGCGACCGCATCTTCATGGCTCGATTTCGCTTCCGCTTCATCCGCACTGTCCTCATAAGGTTTCGGTAAGATTTTCCACTTTGTGGTCCATCTGACGCTCTGTGTCACAGTCACTGATGTTGCTGTGTTTCCAAATGATTCGTGACATTAAAGACACATTTATACATTGGCATGAGATTCCACTGCTCAATGAGAGATGCGCTTTCTTTCAATGCAGCCAAGCTCCAGGCAACGGCATCACAAGGAATACTACAGCAGAGGTGAGGCTTGACTTCAACAGCTCTGTGCCATCCGCACAACTTCCAACTTCTGATGACGTGGCAGGAGTCTTGGTGGACGCTGTCTCCAATCCCAACAGTACCTTCAATGTCACCATTCTACCGGACTCCGTCGAAGTGACTGGTGAGTGAGGGGTAGCTACGCACTTGCTTTCGGTGTGTGTTCAATGGGGGACTACATAGTGCTTCATGTATGGTTCATCCACCAGTGTCTGCATCAAGACTTTGCAGTTCTTTTGCTTTAGTTAACTCTGACAAACTATCCTCTGCCCCTAAGACATCTGTCCAATGGCAGATGCCAAGAGTGAAATCAAGGTGGGCCTTGTGCTCTGTAAGGATGACACCAAACAGCTAAAAGAAGTCCTTGATCGGCCCCCGTCCCAATTTCTGAAATGGGACAGGGACGTCCTTCCTGTTTTTTTCATCCAAATGTTTCTTCTGGCTAACCACTGCAGGATCTACATTGACTGGAGCAACAACAGCAACTGCCAGAATGACAGCAGCAGTCAATGCAACAACAAGCGCTCCCGCCACTACCGAGGCTGCTCCACCGTCCGTGTATCTGCAAGCAACACTGGAAGAAGTGTTTGTGGCAGAATTCACAAATGGAAGCAGTGAAGAATTCAGGAGGCTTGAGGCCAGAGTCACACGATTCGTAAGGATAATGTGGAAATCATTGTTTTCAATGCTTCCTTTCATTTTTAACTGACATTCCTAAGGCAACCCACTTGAATCCTGCCATCTGCTCACTACCCACAGTGCGACCGCATCTTCATGGCTCGATTTCGCTTCCGCTTCATCCGCACTGTCCTCATAAGGTTTCGGTAAGATTTTCCACTTTGTGGTCCATCTGACGCTCTGTGTCACAGTCACTGATGTTGCTGTGTTTCCAAATGATTCGTGACATTAAAGACACATTTATACATTGGCATGAGATTCCACTGCTCAATGAGAGATGCGCTTTCTTTCAATGCAGCCAAGCTCCAGGCAACGGCATCACAAGGAATACTACAGCAGAGGTGAGGCTTGACTTCAACAGCTCTGTGCCATCCGCACAACTTCCAACTTCTGATGACGTGGCAGGAGTCTTGGTGGACGCTGTCTCCAATCCCAACAGTACCTTCAATGTCACCATTCTACCGGACTCCGTCGAAGTGACTGGTGAGTGAGGGGTAGCTACGCACTTGCTTTCGGTGTGTGTTCAATGGGGGACTACATAGTGCTTCATGTATGGTTCATCCACCAGTGTCTGCATCAAGACTTTGCAGTTCTTTTGCTTTAGTTAACTCTGACAAACTATCCTCTGCCCCTAAGACATCTGTCCAATGGCAGATGCCAAGAGTGAAATCAAGGTGGGCCTTGTGCTCTGTAAGGATGACACCAAACAGCTAAAAGAAGTCCTTGATCGGCCCCCGTCCCAATTTCTGAAATGGGACAGGGACGTCCTTCCTGTTTTTTTCATCCAAATGTTTCTTCTGGCTAACCACTGCAGGATCTACATTGACTGGAGCAACAACAGCAACTGCCAGAATGACAGCAGCAGTCAATGCAACAACAAGCGCTCCCGCCACTACCGAGGCTGCTCCACCGTCCGTGTATCTGCAAGCAACACTGGAAGAAGTGTTTGTGGCAGAATTCACAAATGGAAGCAGTGAAGAATTCAGGAGGCTTGAGGCCAGAGTCACACGATTCGTAAGGATAATGTGGAAATCATTGTTTTCAATGCTTCCTTTCATTTTTAACTGACATTCCTAAGGCAACCCACTTGAATCCTGCCATCTGCTCACTACCCACAGTGCGACCGCATCTTCATGGCTCGATTTCGCTTCCGCTTCATCCGCACTGTCCTCATAAGGTTTCGGTAAGATTTTCCACTTTGTGGTCCATCTGACGCTCTGTGTCACAGTCACTGATGTTGCTGTGTTTCCAAATGATTCGTGACATTAAAGACACATTTATACATTGGCATGAGATTCCACTGCTCAATGAGAGATGCGCTTTCTTTCAATGCAGCCAAGCTCCAGGCAACGGCATCACAAGGAATACTACAGCAGAGGTGAGGCTTGACTTCAACAGCTCTGTGCCATCCGCACAACTTCCAACTTCTGATGACGTGGCAGGAGTCTTGGTGGACGCTGTCTCCAATCCCAACAGTACCTTCAATGTCACCATTCTACCGGACTCCGTCGAAGTGACTGGTGAGTGAGGGGTAGCTACGCACTTGCTTTCGGTGTGTGTTCAATGGGGGACTACATAGTGCTTCATGTATGGTTCATCCACCAGTGTCTGCATCAAGACTTTGCAGTTCTTTTGCTTTAGTTAACTCTGACAAACTATCCTCTGCCCCTAAGACATCTGTCCAATGGCAGATGCCAAGAGTGAAATCAAGGTGGGCCTTGTGCTCTGTAAGGATGACACCAAACAGCTAAAAGAAGTCCTTGATCGGCCCCCGTCCCAATTTCTGAAATGGGACAGGGACGTCCTTCCTGTTTTTTTCATCCAAATGTTTCTTCTGGCTAACCACTGCAGGATCTACATTGACTGGAGCAACAACAGCAACTGCCAGAATGACAGCAGCAGTCAATGCAACAACAAGCGCTCCCGCCACTACCGAGGCTGCTCCACCGTCCGTGTATCTGCAAGCAACACTGGAAGAAGTGTTTGTGGCAGAATTCACAAATGGAAGCAGTGAAGAATTCAGGAGGCTTGAGGCCAGAGTCACACGATTCGTAAGGATAATGTGGAAATCATTGTTTTCAATGCTTCCTTTCATTTTTAACTGACATTCCTAAGGCAACCCACTTGAATCCTGCCATCTGCTCACTACCCACAGTGCGACCGCATCTTCATGGCTCGATTTCGCTTCCGCTTCATCCGCACTGTCCTCATAAGGTTTCGGTAAGATTTTCCACTTTGTGGTCCATCTGACGCTCTGTGTCACAGTCACTGATGTTGCTGTGTTTCCAAATGATTCGTGACATTAAAGACACATTTATACATTGGCATGAGATTCCACTGCTCAATGAGAGATGCGCTTTCTTTCAATGCAGCCAAGCTCCAGGCAACGGCATCACAAGGAATACTACAGCAGAGGTGAGGCTTGACTTCAACAGCTCTGTGCCATCCGCACAACTTCCAACTTCTGATGACGTGGCAGGAGTCTTGGTGGACGCTGTCTCCAATCCCAACAGTACCTTCAATGTCACCATTCTCCCGGACTCCGTCGAAGTGACTGGTGAGTGAGGGGTAGCTACGCACTTGCTTTCGGTGTGTGTTCAATGGGGGACTACATAGTGCTTCATGTATGGTTCATCCACCAGTGTCTGCATCAAGACTTTGCAGTTCTTTTGCTTTAGTTAACTCTGACAAACTATCCTCTGCCCCTAAGACATCTGTCCAATGGCAGATGCCAAGAGTGAAATCAAGGTGGGCCTTGTGCTCTGTAAGGATGACACCAAACAGCTAAAAGAAGTCCTTGATCGGCCCCCGTCCCAATTTCTGAAATGGGACAGGGACGTCCTTCCTGTTTTTTTCATCCAAATGTTTCTTCTGGCTAACCACTGCAGGATCTACATTGACTGGAGCAACAACAGCAACTGCCAGAATGACAGCAGCAGTCAATGCAACAACAAGCGCTCCCGCCACTACCGAGGCTGCTCCACCGTCCGTGTATCTGCAAGCAACACTGGAAGAAGTGTTTGTGGCAGAATTCACAAATGGAAGCAGTGAAGAATTCAGGAGGCTTGAGGCCAGAGTCACACGATTCGTAAGGATAATGTGGAAATCATTGTTTTCAATGCTTCCTTTCATTTTTAACTGACATTCCTAAGGCAACCCACTTGAATCCTGCCATCTGCTCACTACCCACAGTGCGACCGCATCTTCATGGCTCGATTTCGCTTCCGCTTCATCCGCACTGTCCTCATAAGGTTTCGGTAAGATTTTCCACTTTGTGGTCCATCTGACGCTCTGTGTCACAGTCACTGATGTTGCTGTGTTTCCAAATGATTCGTGACATTAAAGACACATTTATACATTGGCATGAGATTCCACTGCTCAATGAGAGATGCGCTTTCTTTCAATGCAGCCAAGCTCCAGGCAACGGCATCACAAGGAATACTACAGCAGAGGTGAGGCTTGACTTCAACAGCTCTGTGCCATCCGCACAACTTCCAACTTCTGATGACGTGGCAGGAGTCTTGGTGGACGCTGTCTCCAATCCCAACAGTACCTTCAATGTCACCATTCTACCGGACTCCGTCGAAGTGACTGGTGAGTGAGGCGTAGCTACGCACTTGCTTTTGGTGTGTGTTCAATGGGGGACTACATAGTGCTTCATGTATGAAGACACTGGAAGAAGTGTTTGTGGCACAGTGTTTATCCGTGCTGTTTCTGCTCCTAATACCTTCAAACTCAGTGTTCAGACCAACACCATTCAAGTACTTCGTAAGTAAACTGTACACATACACTTAATTTGAAGGGCTACATCTGTTAATTTATATGCCACACATCGACAACTTCCTCAACTGTGAGGTTGTGCTTTTGTATTTTGGCTAACCAAAATGAAAAATTCTGTTCCATCAGTAAATGATGTATAAGTAATTTTTGGTTCAAAAAAAAAAAAAAAAAAAAGATGATTTCTGATTTGCCTTTACATTTATTCTGATCTAAAAAGAACCATTCTTGTTTTATATCCTGCTATCACTAGGGTTGCAGTTTAAAGGAGGACTTTCTCTTTTTTTGCAGAATTTCTGCCTTTGCTCTCTAAACAATGACTGAAACCTTTCTTGCTCCCATGACTAACTGCTGATCTGACAAATACTTTGCACTCTTTCAAGCACTTTTCTGTCACTTAACACAGAAAAACATACAGTCTGCTGTGAATTTTATGTTTCTTCTGGCTAGCTAAACACAATGTTTTCAATATATTTTCACATTGTTCCTCTTCTTAACAGAATCAAATATACCAAATTTAACTACTACATCCCCCGCTGTAAATACTACGACCACAGCCTCCAGTGTTGCAACCACAGCCTCCAATGCTGCAACCACAGCCTCCAATGCTGCAACCACAGCCTCCAATGCTGCAACCACAGCCTCCAATGCTGCAACCACAGCCTCCAATGCTGCAACCACAGCCTCCAGTGCTGCAACCACAGCCTCCAGTGCTGCAACCACAGCCTCCAGTGCTGCAACCACAGCCTCCAGTGCTGCAACCACAGCCTCCAGTGCTGCAACCACAGCCTTCAGTGCTGCAACCACAGCCTCCAGTGCTGCAACCACAGCCTCCAGTGCTGCAACCACAGCCTCCAGTGCTGCAACCACAGCCACCAGTGCTGCAACCACAGCCTCCAGTGCTGCTGCTACAACTCCAACTACTGAGGCATTAGTCACAAGGCAGCTGAGCTTCAGATCTGTTGGAGAGACATTTACAACTGATTTGCTGAATTCGTCATCTGAAGCATTTACACGTCGAGCCTCACTGTTAACATCAACAGTAAGTATCTTTCTTGGAGTCAAACTGTGGCCGAATTGGAGCTTTTCTAATTAATTCCAGGATGTCACACTATTTCTGCAATATTCCATGTATTCTTGTCGTTCATGCTACGTCTTAGCAAACACATGAATTGAAGACATTCCCCCAAAATATGCACATAGTAAATTAAAATGTGAGGTAGTTCAAGTTTAAAAAAATGGCTGTTAAACTGTGATTGTCTTTTTTTGGAAAATTTTAAAGCAAAAAGGGGGAATTTCATTGCAGGGGGTGTGTTATTTTTTTGTTTTGTTTTTAAATTTTCAGTCCTCGTTCTACTTGAATTGTCTTGAACATGTACTAGTCAATGGAGAAACTGAACCTTGGATTAATAGAAAATGAAACTGTGACATCGTGCAAATGATAAACTATCCTAACAACGTGGAATGGGAAAGTGTATACACATATATATACACACATATATATGATTGCATACTCACAGTTCACTTGTCTGTTTCTCTGCAGCTTACACCTTTCTGCCAGGCAGCATTTCCTTCATTCCGCTCATTTACCGTGGATTCATTCAGGTAATTTGTCATTGGGATGCTGACAGACCCTTAAGATATTCATCAAAAATCCACACAAATGAAAATGTTTTTGGTAATTCCTTTTGCAGTAATGGATCAATCATCAACAACGCGACCCTCAGATTTGCATCTATGTCTGTTCCTAATAACACGGCGATCGGAAACGTTTTGATCAGCGCAGCTTCAAATGTCACAGCCTTCAACATCGACACCAGCTCCATTTTAGTGGGAAACACAGGTGAGCAAAGCTGATCGCTGTCTCGTCAAAAATGAAGATATTACTGAACTGATTGCTCATGCACTGCCTTGCTTCTTTTTCTCAACATTTACAGAAGTGTCAGGTGGAGTAAGCCACAAGATGAGCCTCATCACTGCATCCTGCTTGGTGCTGCTGTCGTGGCTGCTGTCATGCCAGCAGTAGCGTCTCTGCTGACGTCTGTGGAAAATCCCACTGGAAAATGTCTGCAGTCGCTGCTGTGAGAGAGAACTTTGCATGAAAGTTACTTTTATTTGAAAATCCAAGAGGACCTTCTGATGAATTGCATATATAATCTGACTTGGAAGGAACTTCTGGATTTTAAATTCACCAATATTACAATTTTCTCTGTTTATTTACAAATGTAATTTATTGTGTTAAATAATTGAAGTTATAAATAATGATACTGAAATTAAACATGAAGGCAAATCTTTAAAAATGTTATAATTTTTAATGACAATTCTTAATTTTATGTTTTAATCTAAATAAGGGCTGGTGATACTGGCAGCTAAATAATGTCTCAATGAAGGAAAATATTCAGCGAATACTCACATTGTGATTTCTCCTTTTCTTTTACCTTCCATTTGGCAGATACAACATATATCTTTTGTAACCAGCAGAGAGTCTTTATATTCAGGAGTTTTCACAGTCTTCCTTTCAGATCTCACATATTTTTAGGATGTCACTGTGGCATGTTAAACATCCATTCAATGTTCAGGTTTGTTAATGTTGTTCTGGTTTTTTGTGTTGTTTGATGCTCTCTGTTTCTGTCCTTGTGTAGTTGGCTGATTTTCTTCACATATTTGTTCACATATTGCATGTATTCTGTTAATAAAAGAGGGAACCAATATGCACCGTATTCATTGGACGAGCCATCACATCTTAACACCGAACTGTCCGCCCACCGTGTTTGAAGTTAAGCTAATATTGCTAAAGGTGGTCGAGGTTTGTGACACAACGGAAACACACCGTGTCCCAAAGGAGGTTTTTCTAAATTTAAGTAAATATGTATAAAATACATTTTGTAGATGCTAACCTCTCTTCTCTGAATGGCTTCAAAAGTATTGTCTCCCTGGTAGTTCCTGCTACTTCCAACTCATGGAGCAGTCGCTCTGTTGTTAGCTTAGACGGCAATTTAGGGTCGAGAATGGGACACATTGAAGTTGTGAGTAAAATTTACCAAATGTATCAGTCACACATTTTCTTAATAGCTACTCGCCAGACAAGATTGATTTGTAGCTTTCTGCCTTTTTCTTGAGGTGACTGATTGTTGGATATTGTTTAAAAAGCAAATAGAATAAACAGCAGGACTCTCAGTTAAACAGCAACAGTGCTCACTTCTGTTGTCAATAGTATGTCATGTTGCTTGTTGTTTGTTGTGCGAGGCTGACTTCCTGTTGTCAGCACATGACATAAATTGATGACTCAATATATATACATATGGACTGTTATCAAACATAAGAGACTGAGGGCAACATTTGTCAGTGTACATTGAAGTTACAACACCTTCCTTATTCATGGCAATACACCAAATTCTGCAGTTGCTGTCACAGACGAAAACAGAAACGCTTCACAGTTTATCTTCACAAAGGTCTTTGATGTTGATTGGGTTCATTATGTTGGAGTTTGTTAAACTGCAACATCTGTAAATGAGAAAAATTATAGCACATTTATTTAAACTAGCTGACTTCCTGTTGGGTTACTGGCTTGGCTATTTGACTGCTGTAGAAACTAGCATTTACCATTAAAATCGCACTCATTTTTCAGGGGCACCACCAGATCTAATTAGGAAATTAATTTAGAATATTCCAGATAGAATATTAGTAATTATTTATATCTATTTGTATCGATCAGTTGTGAACTCTGATTTCATTGACCTTGAGGTCCCAAATAAAGTAATACACAGAAGAACTGATGATAATTATACACAAACATTTATTAATTAATGCTACAAACACACAATAAACAATGATGTAACAAACAACAGACTGAATGACTGACAATCTGAATGAATGAATGAATGAATGAATGAATGAATGAATGAATGAATGAATGAATGAATGAATGAATGAATGAATGAATGAATGAATGAATGAAGGTAAACTAACTGTGATTGTCATTGGAAGCAGCTGGTAACGCACTGATCATTTATAGAAACACGTTACCATAACTCTCCTGTCTGAAAACCCACATCTTTGAGTGTCACTGATGCATCATATGAAACATAAAGCGCCAAAACGTTCCAGCTGTAAACCAATGAAACGCTTTGAGAAGCACCAGTGACGTCCAAAGCTTCAGACATCATCAGTCACGTGACAATTGTTGCTTTATACAAGCTGCAACATTTTTATTTGACACACAGCAGTTCACCAGTGTTGCCAACTTGGCGACTTTCTCGCCAAATCTGGCAACTTTCCAAAGTCTCCTGGCGACTTTTTTTTGTCAAAAGCGACTAGCGACAAATCTAGTGACTTTTTCTGGTGTTTTGGAGACTCTGACATGAAAGCTGGGATCGTTCTGCGGTTACTGTCTTCAACGAACAGCAGGTGGCGCTGTGAGCTCCTCCCCTTCCCAGAGCATCACAGGTGGTCAGTCTATTGACCTGCAGCAGTTCCTCTGTCTGATTGGAGGAGACCCACATGGTTGGTCCAGACGGTAGATGATCCCGTCCTGCTTAGAGACGGATAGAAATGAAAATGTTTTTACTGTCATACTAAAATAAATCACTGCATTTGACTCGCACAACCTCTGGTTCAAAAACATATTTCAGGTGTTTTGTACTCACTTTTTGTCTCTCCCGCAGCATTATTGCTCTCACTTACAAATATATGCAAACGAAAATTATGCAAATTAGGCGATGACGTCATTTAGTGACAGCCAATAGCTACTTTTCTTATTGAGGAGTTGGCAACACTGCAGTGCTAAAAGTATTTCTGAAAGCATCTGAGAAAGCAGCTGCTGAATCTGCCCTGGTTTTAGTTCAGAAAGTTTCACGATGGAAATCTGCATGTAGTAGAAATGAAACGACTTTAGGCAAATGAGTTGCGGGACGACGTGCCGCAACACAACCAGCATGGTGTCCACGTTATTTTGACATGAAGAAGACAGAACCTAATGTGGAAGTATTATATTGATATATTGATGCATTATTGACAAGCTGACACTCGACTGGGTTATTCAAATTTACTAACATCAACATTTTAACAGAGCAGCACTTCAAAAAGGACTGAATATGAAATGCAGCAATTTAGCAAAACTCACATGATATTCATGTTCAAACCAGCAGTAGAAGTTTGTCCTGTTTTTTCTGACTAAACTCTCAGTAGTGTGATGGTTAAACAACCTTCTACAGAGACATGAGCTCCAGACCCAGTTCTCTCCATCTGTGTGCATCAGTTTCCTCAAGTGTTCCTAAAATTTGGAACATTTGAGGAAATTAGAACTTTGTACAAGTGTTACTTGAACACGTCTAATTAGACCATTAGTGTTTTCCTAATAGTGTCAGATTTTGTGGTTAAAGTGTTTACCTTCGTAGGATTACATGCATATGCATGCAACCACACAACGGCATGTTAGTTTATTTATTGATACAAATTCTAATTTTATTGTTTTGCATGTCTTGAATTGTGAGATTGTGTTACTAAGCAATAGCTGACACTAGTATAGGGCTGTGTTGAATTTAGGTTTATTAACATTAATGTTCTCATGTCTCTTTATTATTGTGAACATGTTTACAAATGATCTCAATTTTGTTTTCTACACAATCAAATAAAATGAATAAAACACCATTCTGTTATGATCCTGCTCTAGTTCCTGTCCTTCTTTTTCTTCCTTCTCCCTTCTTCCTCCTGTCTTTGTCATCTGTCTCTTTTGTCTTCTCTCTCCTGTTGTCTCTCTGTCCTTGTCTTGTCCCTCTGTCTCCCTCTGTCTGTTGGTCTCTGCATCTGTCTGTCTCTCTTGTCTCACTCACCTGCCTACATTTTACTGATTGCTATAATGCACATCAGCTGCAGTGATTAGTTCACTCTGTTCACCTGTTCTCCACCTGTTTAAGCTCTGTGCTTTCACTCAGTCCCTGTCGGATCATAGATTCTGTTTCCCTCCTAGGTTCAGTTTCCACATGGACTCCGTTCTCCTCCTGGATTCCCAGCAGTCCTGCTTCAGTCTCCAGCATGTCTTCCGTCTCGTCTCCGTCTTCCTCCTCTGTTGTCAGTTCCCCCATGTTGTGAGTACCCCTCTTTAGCTTGGTTTTGTTAATTCACTTTGGTTTTGTAGACGTCTATTTTTGCATTCTTAGTGTTGGTTTGTAGAGTTGTGAGTAGTTTGGTTTAGTTCTTTCCCCCCAGTCTGGTTCTCCATTTATGTACTGGTTTATTTATCTGGTTTAATAAAACTCTTTCCTTTATTTACTTGTCTGCCAGTTCCTGTGTCTGTCCTTGGGTTCTCCAGTCCACCGTAACAAATTAATAAAATACAATGTTGAGTAACTTGTTTTGTTCCAGTAAAATAAATAAATCCAGAATAATGGTGGAAAAAATCAAACGAAGCATAGCCTTCTGAAGGCAGGAATGAGAAATTGCTGGTTAAAATGAGATCAGATGGTTTATATAATGTCATTGTTTTACTTAAAATGTGTTCAAAAGTAAAACAACTCAGATCCAACTGTTTAACTGCAGTAATCTTTGAACAGTAGCGGTTCTTCTCGTGCTGTTTCTGTCTGACCATGGAGCTGAAGCCACAAGTTAATGTGTTGTAGATCTACCATAGTGAACTATACAGTCCCCTATGATCTGTGTTACCGTAGTAACAGCTGCCTCGCTCACTGAATGTCACCGTTAATCTGGAACACCGGTTAGTGGAGTTCCTGGAGTGATGCTGATCTCCTCACTTCCAGGTTGTCTTTGTGGATTAAGCTGATCGGCGTGGAGGAGATCTAGAGCCGGGCTGAATGTTTTCCTCACAGAGGGCTGATGGATGAGCGGTCGTTGGCAAGTAAGAGTTCTCTAAAACTTTCAGACTGCCAGAGGCTGAGTGACACAAGAAGCGAGAACAAATGTGGACTTCAGAGTGGTACCTGGGTCATTCCAGAAGCAGAGGACGTTTTACCAACCTCCCATCAAATTTCAAATAATCCATATACAAAATACTGAGACACTTACCTGTTTCTTCCATAGTTGTAGGGCGATACCCATTTTCGTCAGTAGGAGTCAGTATTGGCTTTGTAATGTGAGACTGGTGCAGTTGTCCTGCCCTACAAGGAAGTAAGTCCAGTCATAAAGACGAGGGGAGTCAAGATGGTAGCAAAGAGCCGTTCCTCATCAGAAAATGTATTTATTCTGTATTTGCAGAATGTTTATGTGCAATTAAAGTCACTGGCACCTGGATTGACACTGTCATCATTGTGTAGATGTAATATTATCAGAACCTGTTGATGACGTTTGTCATTTTGTGTCTTTTTTCTGTCATTTAGTCTTGTTTTTGCCATTTTGTGTCTTATATTTGTTATTTTGTGCCTCATTTCTTTCATTTTGTCCAGTTTGTCATTTTGTGTCTCGTTTGTCCTTTTGTGTCTCATTTCTGTCATTTTATGTCTTATTTTTGTCATTGTGTCTCATTTCTGTAATTTTGTCTTTTGTCATTTTATGTCTTATTTTTGTCATTTTCTGTCTTGTTTTTGTCAGTTTGTGTCTTGTTTATGTCATTTTGTGTCTTTTTTCTGTCATTTTCTGTCTTGTTTTTGTCTTTTACATCATAACAGTGTTCCTACAGAATGTGTAGAGCAAAGCTATGTCCTCTCTTCTATTTCTCATATTTTCATCACATTGTCAGCCTTGATTGAATGTCTCACTCTACCTCATATTATCAGGTTCAGACTAATTCTTTTTTCCATCAGCAAGTTCGTTGTCTTTGTCAGTAACAGCTAGCTAAATATCTAGCTTCTGCTCCTGAGAAAAAGCTAACATTAGCACATTAGCATGGATTAGCAACCCTGTTATTGTGATTACAGTAGGGTTAGCAAACAACAAATAAAACATAGAATAAAAATGCTACCATTGATGTGGAAGCTGAGCCAATCAAGCCTTTGATAGTTTATTACCTATTATTGATGGATATGGAGCAGAAAATTGTCAAAAAGAAGGTTTATTTTTCAAAAATTTTGAAGCTCAAATGTCCTCCAAGCCTGGAATGACCTGTGTAGAAGTACGACAGGAAGGGAGTGACTGAGGTGTGGTCCTGCTCCTGATCCTCAGCTTAAAAAATTCATCTCCATCAACGTCTATGGGATTGAGGTGGATGAGAGAAATGATTAATAAAGCAAAAGGAAGCATGCTAAATGTTATATAGATCAGTGTCAAAGCAAAGTTTTGAATTAGTTCGTTAGCTAGTTTGCTATGTTGCATGATCTTTAAGAAAACCTTTAATTTTTGTTTCAAGGAGGCATTTGGAAACAGTCATGTCTTAACATGTATTAGGACCAAAGTGGAGAAAAAGCTCATCATTTCCATGACAAAAGTTACTGTCTTCTGAGAAGAAAAAAAAGAAGAAATATTCTTTGTGATTGTAGTGATACAAGAAAAAATCCTATATTGTTTACAATGGTGTCCTTTTATTCAGAGAATACAGAGAAGTCTTTTTCTTGGAAATTTATGACTTTAATCTCAGAACATCACATCCCTTTCCTTGTTCCATAGCCAGAATTATTAGTATACAGATGAATACAAAACAACCCATCCAACAGTTTTTTCAGTTAGCCTAGCTTGCATATGAGATAATGTATGAGCAATTACTTTGCCTGAGTGTGAATTCATAAAGGACCCTTCTATGGCATGTGGTTTCAATATTTAATATCAGAGTTTGACTGCAAAAGTTCCACATATGAATGTTAACATTGTGAGTAGTTGCAGTTCTGTTGGGACTCCAGTGATTTATTTTTTACTCTCCAGATCTATGAACTCATTCTGACTGATGACAGAGAAATCTGGACTTGTTGCTTCATGACCAATCTGAATTGTTGGTCACCACATGTGAGGGTATCGGAGGCAGAATTCCACATCTAAAGAAATATCTCCAACATCACAGAGAGCACTTCTGAACTGAATGGTTTCTTCAGTATTATTTCCTCAATGTCAGGTTCTATTAAATGGTCTTTTTTCTCATTAACAAAAGTGCTAAAAATCTTAAACCAATTTTCCTCCACAGCAAATAAGCAAAGCAGAGAATTTCAGAGAAAAACCTGTCAATGTGTTTTAATATTTTCTGTAGATGGTCAAGGCTTTTTTTCCGTCTCTTATTCGGTCTGAGTTGCTTAATATTTAGTATTTTCCGATGTTTTGTCTCCATCTGATGCCATTTTCCTTGATAATAATATACTTGAAGTATATTAGAGTTATTAAATCAATTCAGTGTATTTGTTTACAACTGAATAGCTCCGATATGCATTCAGGAAAAAATGTGCTTCTACATCCAAGCTGGCACTTAATGTGATGTAAGCGGTCAGGAAGCTTCATGTAATGCTTGGTAGGACACTATCTGAAATGTCATGTGGAGAGGGTTGGGTGTATCGTGGCTCCACAGCTAAGCTAACAACAGGGCTACTGTTCCAAACACGGTGAGCGGACATTTGGGTGTTAAGATGTGATGGCTCGTCCAATGAATACGGTGCACATTGTTTCCCTCTTTTATTAACAGAATACATGCAATATGTGAACAAATATGTGAAGAAAATCAACCAACCACACAAGGATAGAAACAGAGAGCATCAAACAACACAAAAAAAACAGAACATTAATAGGCCACAGACCTGAACACTGAATTGATGTTTAACATGTCACAGTGACATCCTAAAAATAGATTTCTTCAAATTGAATAAGGACAGCAATTTTTTTCAAATTTTATTTAAACACTGGACTCACTGCTCGTACGACAACTGTCTCAAGCCTTCTAAATGGTTCGCTGTTTCTATCATTATATTCTTCTACAAACGGTTCTTCTAAAGTTGCTCCAAGAACCACAACTGGTGTGGGAACCTCAGTGGTAGTAGAAGTAGTTGTTGTAGTGACTGCTGCTGTGGTTCCACTAATTACAGTTGATGCACTTGTTGTTGTTGATCCAGCAGTTGTTGACTGAATAGTTGCTGTAATTGTTCCACCAGATGTTGTTGGTCCAGGCCATTGTTGTAGTTGTTGCACCAGTTGTTGTTGATGCAGCCATTGTAGGTTCTCTGCCTGTTGTTGTTGATGCAGCAGTTGTTGTAATTGTTCTACTTGTTGTTGTTGATGCCGCCATTGCAGTTGCTCTGCCTGTTGTTGTTGATGCAGCTGTTGTTGTAGTTGCTCTGTCTGTTGTTGTTGATGCAGCTGTTGTTGTAGTTGCTCTGTCTGTTGTTGTTGATGCAGCTGTTGTTGTAGTTGCTCTGCCTGTTGTTGTTGATGCAGCTGTTGTTGTAGTTGCTCTGTCTGTTGTTGTTGATGCAGCTGTTGTTGTAGTTGCTCTGCCTGTTGTTGTTGATGCAGCTGTTGTTGTAGTTGCTCTGCCTGTTGTTGATGCAGCTGTTGTTGTAGTTGCTCTTTCTGTTGTTGTTGATGCAGCTGTTGTTGTAGTTGCTCTGTCTGTTGTTGTTGATGCAGCTGTTGTTGTAGTTGCTCTGTCTGTTGTTGTTGATGCAGCTGTTGTTGTAGTTGCTCTGCCTGTTGTTGTTGATGCAGCTGTTGTAGTTGCTCTGTCTGTTGTTGTTGATGCAGCTGTTGTTGTAGTTGCTCTGCCTGTTGTTGTTGATGCAGCTGTTGTAGTTGCTCTGTCTGTTGTTGTTGATGCAGCTGTTGTTGTAGTTGCTCTGCCTGTTGTTGTTGATGCAGCTGTTGTTGTAGTTGCTCTGCCTGTTGTTGTTGATGCAACCATTGTTGTTGTTGCTCTGCCTGTTGTTGTTGATGCCACCATTGCAGTTCTTCTGCCTGTTGTTGTTGATGCAGCTGTTGTTGGAGTTGCTCTGCCTGTTGTTGTTGATGCAACCGTTGTTGTTGCTCTGCCTGTTGTTGTTGATGCAGCTGTTGTTGTAGTTGCTCTGTCTGTTGTTGTTGATGCAGCTGTTGTTGTAGTTGCTCTGTCTGTTGTTGTTGATGCAGCTGTTGTTGTAGTTGCTCTGCCTGTTGTTGTTGATGCAGCTGTTGTAGTTGCTCTGTCTGTTGTTGTTGATGCAGCTGTTGTTGTAGTTGCTCTGCCTGTTGTTGTTGATGCAGCTGTTGTAGTTGCTCTGTCTGTTGTTGTTGATGCAGCTGTTGTTGTAGTTGCTCTGCCTGTTGTTGTTGATGCAGCTGTTGTTGTAGTTGCTCTGCCTGTTGTTGTTGATGCAACCATTGTTGTTGTTGCTCTGCCTGTTGTTGTTGATGCCACCATTGCAGTTCTTCTGCCTGTTGTTGTTGATGCAGCTGTTGTTGGAGTTGCTCTGCCTGTTGTTGTTGATGCAACCGTTGTTGTTGCTCTGCCTGTTGTTGTTGATGCAGCTGTTGTTGTAGTTGCTCTGCCTGTTGTTGTTGATGCAGCTGTTGTTGTAGTTGCTCTGTCTGTTGTTGTTGATGCAGCTGTTGTTGTAGTTGCTCTGCCTGTTGTTGTTGATGCAGCTGTTGTTGTAGTTGCTCTGTCTGTTGCTGTTGATGCAGCTGTTGTTGTAGTTGCTCTGTCTGTTGCTGTTGATGCAGCTGTTGTTGTAGTTGCTCTGCCTGTTGTTGTTGATGCAGCTGTTGTTGTAGTTGCTCTGTCTGTTGCTGTTGATGCAGCTGTTGTTGTAGTTGCTCTGTCTGTTGTTGTTGATGCAGCTGTTGTTGCAGTTCTTCTGCCTGTTGTTGTTGATGTAGCTGTTGTAGTTGCTCTGCCTGTTGTTGTTGATGCAGCCATTGTTGCAGTTCTTCTGCCTGTTGTTGTTGATGTAGCTGTTGTTGTAGTTGCTCTGCCTGTTGTTGTTGATGCAGCCATTGTTGCAGTTCTTCTGCCTGTTGTTGTTGATGTAGCTGTTGTTGTAGTTGCTCTGCCTGTTGTTGTTGATGCAGCCATTGTTGCAGTTCTTCTGCCTGTGTCGAAGCGAGTTCATTAATTGCTACTGAGGAATGACTCTGACGCAAAGAAGACTCAATAAGCAGAAATATTCATTTAAGAATATTTATTAAGCATTGGATAATCAGAGATGTATGCATACAGTTTCTCACTTGATCTAGCTAACAGCAGTTAACTAATCTAAGAGAATTTCTGCATCCAGCTGTTCACAAGGGAGAATGCCTGTCTTAGCGCTATATAGTGGTTTTTATATGGAAATGTGCTGCTATCTGATTGGTCTATAGTTGGGAAGTTCCGTGGTTTAGACTTGAAACTTCCTTTCTTGTCATCCGTCTTCATCCAATCCGAGTCGCCTTCATCCTGTAATCAGAGTACTTGTGTGTGTGTGTGTGTATGTGAGTTTTAGGTTACACAGGTAACTTTGGTGTGGCTTCCTGCCTCTTGCACAAGGATGAGCTTTTCTTTGTCTGACTGTGCTCAAGCTTTAAGTTTTCATCAACTGGTTTGTTCATCCTAGATTTAAATGATAAAATATAGATTAACTAATTATTCAACCACTGATAAGGCAGATTCATTCGTCTATCAATACACAGTATTCTCTTTGTTTTATCTCCTTTTGACTGTTATTTAGAATATTGTTGAATTTGGTCTTTTTAAGTGTTATATATCAATTATCCTTAAGCATTATATCCTATCGCAATGTTTCTTTAGTTTCTTTTTTTTTAAAGATATCTCACAATTTGATATCTTTGAGCATTGTTCTTTATGTGTGATCCTTTTGACCTCTCATAGACCCTGGTGCCTACGTGAATTAGTGCAGATACTCCGAGCCAATTTTACTCTGAAATGAAGCGACTTCACTCTTCCTTGAATTGGACCGTTTACCACTTCAGCATATCTATTTCTATAAGCGACACCTGTCAGATCCCCATATTATTTTAAGGTCTCTATTGCAGTGAAGCGGTACCTGGTGGTTAGTGTGGGGTACTTTTCCACCAAAAGTATCTGACATCTGCACAAACATTGAAAGCACTTGTCTTAAGCTGTCTTCAGTTTATATGTGAGAGGTCAAGGCTTAGGTAACACATTATGAGCACTCTAGCAATTCATATACTTGCACGGTTAACATAAATTCATTACAAGCAATAGCACTATAATATAATTTGATTATATGATAAGGTAAGTTATGATTAAATGATGATTGCATGAGCTATGATTAATGAAATTAATTGTAGATTGAATGTGATAGGATATTGATTAAATGTGATAGAAATATTCCCAACAGCTGTTGTTGTTGATCCAGCAGTTCTTGTAGTTTTTCTGCCTGTTGTTGTTGATCCAGCAGTTCCTGTAGTTTTTCTGCCTGTTGTTGTTGATCCAGCAGTTCCTGTAGTTTTTCTGCCTGTTGTTGTTGATCCAGCAGTTCCTGTAGTTTTTCTGCCTGTTGTTGTTGATCCAGCAGTTGTTGTAGTTTTTCTGCCTGTTGTTGTTGATCCAGCAGTTGTTGTAGTTGTTCTACTTGTTGTTGATCCAGCAGTTCTTGTAGTTTTTCTGCCTGTTGTTGTTGATCCAGCAGTTCCTGTAGTTTTTCTGCCTGTTGTTGTTGATCCAGCAGTTGTTGTAGTTTTTCTGCCTGTTGTTGTTGATCCAGCAGTTGTTGTAGTTTTTCTGCCTGTTGTTGTTGATCCAGCAGTTGTTGTAGTTTTTCTGCCTGTTGTTGTTGATCCAGCAGTTGTTGTAGTTTTTCTGCCAGTTGTTGTTGATGCAGCAGTTCCTGTAGTTTTTCTGCTAGTTGTTGTTGATCCAGCAGTTCCTGTAGTTTTTCTGCCTGTTGTTGTTGATCCAGCAGTTGTTGTAGTTTTTCTGCCTGTTGTTGTTGATTCAGCCATTATTGCAGTTGTTCTACTTGTTGTTGATCCAGCAGTTATTGTAGTTGTTTCACCTGTTGTTGATCCAGCAGTTCTTGTAGTTGCTCTGCCAGTTGTTGTTGATCCAGCAGTTCCTGTAGTTTTTCTGTCAGTTGTTGTTGATCCAACAGTTTCTGTAGTTTTTCTGCCTGTTGTTGTTGATCCAGCAGTTCCTGTAGTTTTTCTGCCTGTTGTTGTTGATCCAGCAGTTCCTGTAGTTTTTCTGCCTGTTGTTGTTGATCCAGCAGTTGTTGTAGTTGTTTTACTTGTTGTTGATCCAGCAGTTCCTGTAGTTTTTCTGCCAGTTGTTGTTGATGATGCAGCAGTTCCTGTAGTTTTTCTGCTAGTTGTTGTTGATCCAGCAGTTCCTGTAGTTTTTCTGCCTGTTGTTGTTGATCCAGCAGTTGTTGTAGTTTTTCTGCCTGTTGTTGTTGATCCAGCAGTTGTTGTAGTTTTTCTGCCTGTTGTTGTTGATCCAGCAGTTGTTGTAGTTTTTCTGCCTGTTGTTGTTGATTCAGCCATTATTGCAGTTGTTCTACTTGTTGTTGATCCAGCAGTTATTGTAGTTGTTTCACCTGTTGTTGTTGTTGATCCAGCAGTTCCTGTAGTTTTTCTGCCAGTTGTTGTTGATCCAGCAGTTCCTGTAGTTTTTCTGCCTGTTGTTGTTGATCCAGCAGTTGTTGTAGTTTTTCTGCCAGTTGTTGATCCAGCAGTTCCTGTAGTTTTTCTGCCTGTTGTTGTTGATCCAGCAGTTGTTGTAGTTTTTCTGCCAGTTGTTGATCCAGCAGTTGTTGTAGTTTTTCTGCCTGTTGTTGTTGATCCAGCAGTTGTTGTAGTTGTTCTACTTGTTGTTGATCCAGCAGTTCCTGTAGTTTTTCTGCCAGTTGTTGTTGATGCAGCAGTTCCTGTAGTTTTTCTGCTAGTTGTTGTTGATCCAGCAGTTCCTGTAGTTTTTCTCCCTGTTGTTGTTGATCCAGCAGTTGTTGTAGTTTTTCTGCCTGTTGTTGTTGATCCAGCAGTTGTTGTAGTTTTTCTGCCTGTTGTTGTTGATCCAGCAGTTGTTGTAGTTTTTCTGCCTGTTGTTGGTGATTCAGCCATTATTGCAGTTGTTCTACTTGTTGTTGATCCAGCAGTTATTGTAGTTGTTTCACCTGTTGTTGTTGTTGATCCAGCAGTTCCTGTAGTTTTTCTGCCAGTTGTTGTTGATCCAGCAGTTCCTGTAGTGTTTCTGCCTGTTGTTGTTGATCCAGCAGTTGTTGTAGTTTTTCTGTCAGTTGTTGTTGATCCAGCAGTTCCTGTAGTTTTTCTGCCTGTTGTTGTTGATCCAGCAGTTCCTGTAGTTTTTCTGCCTGTTGTTGTTGATCCAGCAGTTGTTGTAGTTTTTCTGCCTGTTGTTGTTGATCCAGCAGTTGTTGTAGTTGTTCTACTTGTTGTTGATCCAGCAGTTCCTGTAGTTTTTCTGCCAGTTGTTGTTGATGCAGCAGTTCCTGTAGTTTTTCTGCTAGTTGTTGTTGATCCAGCAGTTCCTGTAGTTTTTCTGCCTGTTGTTGTTGATCCAGCAGTTGTTGTAGTTTTTCTGCCTGTTGTTGTTGATTCAGCCATTATTGCAGTTGTTCTACTTGTTGTTGTTGATCCAGCAGTTATTGTAGTTGTTTCACCTGTTGTTGATAAAAACGTTGTTGGAGCTACTCCACTTGTTGACCCATCAGATGTTGTCCTTCCATTTGTTGTGCATATTTGAGTGGTTATTGTTGGTCCCGGTATTGTGGATCCTGCAGTAAACATTTTGAGACCGAAAGAAGGATTTACAGTACACTGTGTGTTTATTTGTGGGACTCTTAGTGATGTTTGCAAAACTAAACTTCCTGCTATTTTAGTTATGTGAGCAGCTTATTTGTTAATTGCAGCAGTTTGTCATGGGATCAGTACAGGTTTCACAAATAACTGGTGACAGGGAAGCAGCAGTGTCGTTAAGAGGCAAAGGTCCAAATTGAAACACCAACCTTAATTGAACAAGGAAGCTAAACACATAACGTACTTTACAGATAAAATTAATATCTCAATTGGAATGAAATGATTCTGATGAAGTAACTGCTTACTTTTTGGGGAAACCTTGATTGTTCATATTGAAAAGACAAAGAAATGCATGCAAAGATGTGTTACACAATTGCAGCTGAAAGACAAATGAAATATTATGTATTGCTTGATTGAATACCAGCTCAAGTTTGCTGATGAAAGAGGACAGTTTGTTGTGGTTAACTAAAGCAAAAGAACTGCAAAGTCTTGACACAGACACTCGCAGATGGACCATGCATGAAGTACTATGTAGTCCCTGATTGAACACCAAGTGAAGACAAGTGTGTAGCTACACTTTACTCACCAAGTACTTGGACAGAGTTGACTAGAATGCTGACATTGAGGGTACAGCTGGTATCGAGGATGGCATCCACCAAGGTTTGTGCCACGTCATCAGAAGTTGGAAGTAGTGCGGGTGGCACAGAGCTATTGAAAAGAAGCCTCACCTCTGCTGCAGTATTAATTGTGCCAGCGTTGCCTGGAGCTGAGCTGCATTGAAAGAAAGCACATTTGTCATTGGACAGTGGAATCTCATGCTAATGTAAAAATGTGTCTTTCATGTCATGGCTCATTTGAAAACACAGCAGCATCAGTGACTGTGACAAAGAACATCAGTTGGACCCCAAAATGGAACATCTTACCTAAACCCTATGACCAGAGTGCGGCTAAAGAGGATGCCAAATCGAGCCTTGTAGATGCCGTCGCACTGTGGGAAGCGAGCAGACAGCAAGATAAAAGTAGGTTGGTCTGGGAATGTCAATTAGAAATGAAATGAAGCATTGCAAACAATCGCCGAAGCATTGTCCTTACCAATTGTGTGACTGTTGCCTCAAGCTTCCTGAATTCTTCACTGCTGCTGTTTGTGAATTGTGGTACAAACGCTTTTTCCAGTGTTGCTCGCAGATACACGGATGGTGGAGGAACCTCAGTAGTAGAAGGAACACTTGTTGTTGCATTGACTGCTGCTGCTGCTGTTCTACCAGTTGCTGTCGATGCGCCCGTTGCTGTTGATCCAGCAGTTGCTGTTGCTCCAGGGAATGTAGCTCCTGCAGTGGGTAGCCGGAACAAACATGTGGATCAAAAAACACGAAGGATGTCCCTGTCCCATTTCAGAGATTGGGATGGGGGCCGATCATGGATTTCTGTTTAACTGTTTGGTGTCACATCCTTAATGTGCACAAGCCCCATCTTGATTCCACCCTGCACATCTGCCGTTGGACAGATGTCTTAGGGACAGAGCATAGTTTCTCAGGGTTGCAACATTTATCCAAGCTCAGCAATAGGCAAAGTCTCCAATCAATAATCCCTATCATGAAATGACTTTAGTGGGAATTTGTCTTGTGCTGATGTGGCCATGTTGGTCAATAGGCACATCATCTAGCATGTATGAGTGGGCCCCAAGTATTTATCAGACACATATATGCCAATGAGATGACGGGAGCATAGTTTGAATAGACCACAGCACGTCTTTAACACACCAGCTCTGAATAGAGACTATTAGGTGTGACAAAAATCCTCGTCATGGTGGCCCGTTGCTTGCTAAATCCCAGCAATTCTCCTTACCAGTGACCATGGAGCTACTCGGTGACTGAGTCAGTGACTCCTTGGCTCACTACAGTATGAAACAGCTACATATTTTCCCTCCTAGCGCAAGCAGCCATGACAGGTTATGTTAAACATATTATCTCATATACATGTCCTTCACCTTCTATCCTTTTCACACCTTTTATTCAGATAAACTTTCTGTTGGCCCAATGAAGAATGAAAACTATTTGTTCTTACAGCAGTTTGTCATGGGATCAGGAAAGGTTTGAGCAATAGCAAGGACAGCAAGAGCACTGGCATTGTGGACAGGCCAGAGATCACTGTTCAACATTTACATTTCATTGTAGAAGGACACAAATGGAGGCATGTCCGTTCCAAAGGACATTCAGATCTCCATCAAAATCACAAATTTACATCAAGTGCCCTCCCATATGCTGATGAAAGAGGACAGTTTGTTGTGGTTAACTAAAGCAAAAGAACTGCAAAGTCTTGACACAGACACTCGCAGATGGACCATGCATGAAGTACTATGTAGTCCCTGATTGAACACCAAGTGAAGACAAGTGTGTAGCTACACTTTACTCACCAAGTACTTGGACAGAGTTGACTAGAATGCTGACATTGAGGGTACAGTTGGTATCGAGGATGGCATCCACCAAGGTTTGTGCCACGTCATCAGAAGTTGGAAGTAGTGCAGGTGGCACGGAGCTATTGAAAAGAAGCCTCACCTCTGCTGCAGTATTAATTGTGCCAGCGTTGCCTGGAGCTGAGCTGCATTGAAAGAAAGCACATTTGTCATTGGACAGTGGAATCTCATGCTAATGTAAAAATGTGTCTTTCATGTCATGGCTCATTTGAAAACACAGCAGCATCAATGACTGTGACAAAGAACATCAGTTGGACCCCAAAATGGAACATCTTACCTAAACCCTATGACCAGAGTGCGGATGAAGAGGATGCCAAATCGAGCCATGTAGATGCCGTTGCACTGTGGGAAGCGAGCAGACAGCAAGATATAAGTAAGTTGGTCTGGGAATGTCAATTAGAAATGAAATGAACCACTGAAAACAATCACTGAAGCATTGTCCTTACCAATCGTGTGACTGTTGCCTCAAGCTTCCTGAATTCTTCACTGCTGCTGTTTGTGAATTGTGGTACAAACGCTTTTTCCAGTGTTGCTCGCAGATACACGGATGGTGGAGGAACCTCAGTAGTAGAAGGAACACTTGTTGTTGCATTGACTGCTGCTGCTGCTGTTCTACCAGTTGCTGTCGATGCGCCCGTTGCTGTTGATCCAGCAGTTGCTGTTGCTCCAGGGAATGTAGCTCCTGCAGTGGGTAGCCGGAACAAACATGTGGATCAAAAAACACGAAGAATGTCCCTGTCCCATTTCAGAGATTGGGATGGAGGCCGATCATGGATTTCTGTTTAACTGTTTGGTGTCACATCCTTAATGTGCACAAGCCCCATCTTGATTCCACCCTGCACATCTGCCGTTGGATAGATATCTTGGGGACAGAGGATAGTTCTTCAGGTTTGCAAGATTTATCCAGGATTAGCAATGGACAAAATCTCCAATCAATAATCCCCATCATGAAATGAATTTAGTGGGAATTTGTCTTGCTGATGTGGCCATGTTGGTCAACAGGCGCATCATCTAGCATGTATGAGTGGGCCCCAAGTATTTATCAGACACATATATGCCAATGAGATGACGGGAGCATAGTTTGAATAGACCACAGCATGTCTTTAACACACCAGCTCTGAATAGAGACTATTAGGTGTGACAAAAATCCTCGTCATGGTGGCCCGTTGCTTGCTAAATCCCAGCAATTCTCCTTACCAGTGACCATGGAGCTACTCGGTGACTGAGTCAGTGCCTCCTTGGCTCACTACAGTATGAAACAGCCACATATTTTCCCTCCTAGCGCAAGCAGCCATGACAGGTTATGCTAAACATATTATCTCATATACATGTCCTTCATCTTCTATCCTTTTCACACCTTTTATTCAGACAAACTTTCTGTTGGCCCAATGAAGAATGAAAACTATTTGTTACTACAGCAGTGTGTCATGGGATCAGGAAAGGTTTGAGCAATAGCAAGGACAGCAATAGCACTGGCATTGTGGACAGGCCAGAGATCACTGTTCAACATCTACATTTCATTGTAGAAGGACACAAATGGAGGCATGTCCGTTCCAAAGGACATTCAGATCTCCATCAAAATCACAAATTTACATCAAGTGCCCTCCCATATGCTGATGAAAGAGGACAGTTTGTTGTGGTTAACTAATGCAAAACAACTGCAAAATCTTGACACAGACACTCGCAGATGGACCATGCATGAAGTACTATGTAGTCCCTGATTGAACACCAAGTGAAGACAAGTGTGTAGCTACATTTTACTCACCAAGTACTTGGACAGAGTTGACTAGGATGCTGACATTGAGGGTACAGTTGGTATCGAGGATGGCATCCACTAAAGTTTGTGCCACGTCATCAGAAGTTGGAAGTAGTGCAGATGGCACAGAGCTATTGAAAAGAAGCCTCACCTCTGCTGCAGTATTACTTGTTCTATAGTTGGCTGTAGCTGGGCTGCATTGAAAGAAAGCACATTTCTCATTGGACAGTGGAATCTCATGCCAATGTATAAATGTGTCTTTCATGTCATGGCTCATTTGAAAACACAGCAGCATCAATGACTGTGACAAAGAACATCAGTTGGATCCCAAAATGGAACATCTTACCTAAACCCTATGACCACAGTGCGGATGAAGAGGAAGCCAAATCGAGCCTTGTAGATGCCATCGCACTGTGAGAAATAAGCAAATACCAATTTACTTTTGTTATTAAATAGTTTTTTCAAAAAATCAGAAAAACAACAGGGAACATTCAATGAATCTTCTTCAATATTTTACTCACGGTGTGAATTGTTATTGCCTCGAGAGTCTTGAATCTTGGACTGGTTCTATTGGTGAATTCTTCAACAAATGGTTCTTCTAAAGTTGCTTTGAGAGTCACAGATGGTGAGCAACCTTCATCAGTCATAGAAATAGTTGTTGTTGGACTGACTGCTGCTGTTGTTTCACCATTTGTGGTTTTTAGGGCCATTGTGGATGTTGCCTGTGCCATTGATGTCACAAAATCTTCCTTTGGCGCTGGTTTTGTAAAAAGATAGAAAAGGCCATTTTGAAACTGGTCAGTCCTCGCTTTAAGCCATAGTTGCATCACAGTAATAATTTCTCAGAGCAGACATCTGGTGAAATATATTCCAATTTAATGTACAGCACAGTGTCAGTATTCAAATAAAGAAAATTGCAAAAAAATGTTGCCAAACTTGGACCCTTAAAACCTGATAGTCTTAACTACAGTGGTCTTTGTCATTGGGAATGTGTGTTGTTTCTTTGTGTCAATATATTCAATAGTCAGTTGATTTGCCATTGTTCAGCTCACCTGTCAGCACCAGCAAAACTGATATCATCAATCCCACACCCATTTTGTCTCCTGGGGAATCTGCTAAATCAAAGACGTAGCTTGTTATAGAGCACCACAAATACGATTATCATTATTTCACTTTCTTTTTCAGTGGACAAACAATGCAAAAAAACAAGAAAAATAGACTAAACAAATTCAGCATTCAAAATGTATTGTGAATAGTGTGGTCTTTTTATGTGTGTGTGTGTGTGTGTGTGTGTGTGTGTGTGTGTGTGTGTGTGTGTGTGTGTGTGTGTGTGTGTGTGTGGGTGGGGCAGGGAGTGAATAGGGAGAGTGGTATTTACTAATTATTGCTTGATATATTTATTTTATTTGATCCGTTTTACTAGTGCTATAATTTTTTTGTATCATGCAATGGCAATAAAATGAATCTGAACCTGAGTCTGAATCTTGTGTATTTCTGTTTTTGTGTTTAAGAATATACTTTATATATACACACTATATTGCCAAAAGTATACCCATCCAAATAATCAGAACCAGGTGTTCCAATCACTTCCATGGCCACAGGTGTATAAAATCCAGCACCTAGGCTGCAGACTGCTTTTACAAACATTTGTGAAAGAATGGCTCGCTCTCAGGAGCTCAGTGAATTCCAGCGTGGAACTGTGATAGGATGCCACCTGTGCAACAAATCCAGTCGTGACATTTCCTCGCTCCTAAGTATTCCACAGTCAACTGTCAGCTGTATTATCAGAAAGTGGAAGTGTGTGGGAACGACAGCAACTCAGCCACCAAGTGGTAGGACACGTAAACTGATGGAGCGGGGTCAGCGGATGCTGAGGAGCATAGTGCCAAGAGGTGGACAACTTTCTGCAGAGTCAATCACTACAGACCTTCAAACTTCATGTGATCTTCAGATTAGCTCTAGAACAGTGCTTCAGCAGAGAGCTTCATGGAATGGGTTTCCATGGCCCAGCAGCTGCAGCCAAGCCATACATCACCAAGTGCAATGCCAAGCGTTGGATGCAGTGGTGTAAAGCAGCCACCACTGGACTCTAGAGCAGTGGAAACGCCTTCTCTGGAGTGACCAGTCACGCTTCTCCATCTGGCAACCTGATGGACCAGTCTGGGTTTGGCGGTTGCCAGGAGAACCATACTTGTCGGACTGCATTGTGCCAAGTGTAAAGTTTGGTGGAGGGGGGATTATGGTGTGGGCTTGTTTTTCAGGAGCTGGGCTTGGACCCTTAGTTCCAGTGAAAGGAACTCTGAATGCTTCAGCATACCAAGACATTTTGGACAATTCCATGCTCCCAACTTTGTGGGAACAGTTTGGAGCTGGTCCTTCCTCTTCCAACATGACTGTGCACCAGTGCACAAAGCAAGGTCCATAAAGACATGGATGACAGAGTCTGGTGTGGATGAACTTGACTGACCTGCACAGAGTCCTGACCTCAACACCATAGAACACCTTTGGGATGAATTAGAGCAGAGACTGAGAGCCAGGCCTTCTGGTCCAACATCAGTGTGTGACCTCACAAATGCACTTCTGGAAGAATGGTCAAAAATTCCCATAAACACACTCCTAAACCTTGTGGACAGCCTTCCCAGAAGAGTTGAAGCTGTTCTAGCTGCAAAGGGTGGACCGACGTCATATTGAACCCTATGGATTAGGAATGGGATGTCACTTATGTTCATATGGGAGTCTAGGCAGGTGAGCCAATACTTTTGACAATATAGTGTGTGTGTGTATGTGTGTATACATATATATATATATATATATATATATATATATATATATTATATATATATATATATATATATATATATATATATATATATATATATATATATATATATATATATATATTCTTGTACCACTTATTGCATGCAAGTGCACACAGTTCAATATGCCTAATAGACTTTAAGTAATGAAGTATTTCAACAGTCCATGTCCTAAAACATATACTTTTACTTACAACTGTCAGTGACTGGCAGTTTTCATTTCAGATATACATTTGTTATAATGCGGGCAAACATGGTGATTATGACAATCTGATGAAAACAAAATTGTTATGTTAAATAAATGATGATGTGTTTCTGCAGTGCATTTGTGCCACATCACTAAAATTAAAAATATCTGAAATAACAAAAGACATTTTTAATAATTAAGAAAAATATTGTTTTTGAAAGCCAGTTTAGTAGGATTTTGCAACACCATACCACAACTATTAAAATATACTGTATCATGAATATTGTTGCTATAAATCATCATGAAATCATGTTGTAAATATTTTTCTTTTAGCATCACAACAGTGGGTATTCTAAAAAATATATTGCAATAATACATTTTTAAAAACACAAATATTACACCAAAAAAACACAATATAAATATACATATAAATGTGTACAACTGTACTTACCCAAAATGTAGTGTAACAAGATGATCTGCTTTTATCTGGTGATGATGATTTTTAAACTATTTCATGGTTTTCAGTTAAGTCCAATTCAGAAATGTGATCCTAAAAACCTTTTCACTTCATCTGACAGCTCACATCTATTTTCGTTTTGATGTATTTGAATGGAATGAAGTCTAAAGGCGTGACTAGAACAGAATACATTTTTAATAGAGGCTGCGGCATCTCCCTGATGAACTACGTCAAACCACAGAATAGCGTTCAGTTCACATGACAGGCCTCAGTTCTCAGCCTGGCAGGTTCTTGGCCCAATATCAGGGCCGACTCCCTTGTTTTGTCCACATAGCTGATGACAGTCATGACAAACACAGCGACAAAAACAAAAAAATAACAGACTTCTAGTGAAATGAAATGGAAAGTTAAGCATGAGATTCAACAGGATCGGAGAATTCAAACATGTTCAGTAAATATTGCATGGTATATGAGGTTAAATGAGGTCTACATTTGTGAAGGAAAAATTACTCACTTTCTCATGAGTGGCAATCCCAATTTCGCAAACCTGTTTATGCTCACTCAGTACCTAAAATAACCCTGAGACAGACAGATGCTTGGAAAAGATAACATAGGAATGGAAGACAACTGTTTGGCTGACAACATAAGAATGACAAGGTTATGTTGTTGTATTCCTGTCCAGATGGATCCTGAACTAACATTCCTGCTACCATATTTGGCACGTAGCCTTAAACATGGCGAGCCTTCCAAACGGTATATAAGCCCAAAGCCAGAGACTCCTTAGAAATGATGCTGACAATACTGGCATGAACGCTGCTTTATTGTCTCTCATATTTTATTCAATTTCTTTTTCATTCTTATTTAATTTAATCTCATCCAGTGTTTTCTGTGCTATCATGGACACCATTTCCTCAGTTCCTGTTTATATTGTTTTTTTGCTTTTTTAAATTTTTGTATCCGTAAAGCACCTTATGTTGCATTTCATTTGGATGAAAAATGTTACATAAATAAAGTCTGATTGACTGAGAGTATCAAGAACTATTGAATAAAAAAGTGTAAAATTTTATTTGTAATTTCTCCTCATGACATTGATTCAGAATCTGAACCAGAGAAGTAGACGAGATAATCTCTGATTAGGAGTGAATATAATTCCTAAAAGAGAAATATTTTAGAAAGCACTTGATATTTCAGTCAAAAATTTCACAGACACCATTTTAAACACACTTGATCTATAATTTAAAAAAATTAATCAAATTGAAGCCTGTCAAACAGAAGGTCCCTGATGATCTTAAATGAAATAATCCAGAAGAGAAATGCTTGGTTCTGCCTACATTTGGTTCCTCCCCCCTGCTTTCCTGCTGTTTAAGAGCAAAAGGAGGCCCTCCTCAAAACTCAAATCAAGTTTATTTTAGTAGCACATTGAGCAGAATAAAGTTCTGTACATGTTGTAAGTCAGGCAGTTACAGAAAATATGTGCAAAAATCAAGTTGTAGAAGAAATAAAATAGTGTAAAATACTAAAACAAGGCAAAGCAGGACAGTAACTTGTAAGATCAAATTCTCAAATAAAATAAATATGAAATACTGAAAACTGAGACCATTAAGAGCCACTAAAAGCCATTTAAAACATGTACATGTTGAAGTCTTTCACAAAAATGATGAACTTTTTGTTCACAAAAGCTCGATCTCCCCTTAGAGTCAACAGCAGCTGTTCTGAGGATCTGAGAGGCCTCCAGGTAGAGGAGAGGCAAAGAAATTTAGAAATCTATCCATGTATGTTACTACACTGTGCACATATATACACTGATCAGGAATAACACAATGACTACCTGCCTAATACTGTGTTGGTGACCCGTCGAGGCCTGGACTCCACTAGACCCCTGAAGGTGTGCTGTGTTTTCTGGTGCCAAGAAGTTAGCAGCAGATCCTTTAAGTCCTGGAAGTTGTGAGGTGGGGCCTCCATGGATCAGACTTGTTTGTCCAGCAGATCCACAGACGCTGGATTGGACTGAGATCTGGGGAATTTGGAGACCAAGTCAACACCTCAAACTGGTTGTTGTGCTCCTCAAACCATTCCTGAAGCATTTTTGCTTTGTGGCACGGAGCATTATCCTGCTGGAAGAGGCCACAGCTGTCCGGGTAATACTGCTTCCATGAAAGGGTCTACATGGTCTGCAACAATGCTTACGTAGGTGGTTCATGTCAAAGTAACATGTCCACATGGTTGGCAGGACCCAGCAGAACATTGCCCAAAGCATCACACTGCCTCCGCCGGCTTGCCTTCTTCCCACAGTGCATCCTGGTGCCATGTGTTCCCCAGGTAAGTGATGCACCCAGCTATCCACGTGATGTAAATGAAAACGTGATTCATCAGGCCAGGACACCTTCTTCCATTGCTCCGTGGTCCAGTTCTGATGTCTATTGTTGGTCTTTCAGCAGTGTACAGGGGTCAGCATGGACACCCTGACTGGTCTGCAGCTATGCAGCTCATTACACAACAAGCTGATGCACTGGGTATTCTGCCATCTTTCTATCAGAACCAGCATTAACTTCTTCAGCAGTTTGAGCAACAGTAGCTCATCTGTTGGATCGGACCACATGGTTTTCTTCCCCACAAGTCTTGACCGTCCATGACCCTGTTGCCGGTCCACCACTGTTCCGTCCTTGGACCACTTTTGATGGATCCTGACCACTGCAAACTGGGAACATCCCACATGAGCTGCAGTTCTGGAGATGCTCTGAGCTAGTCGTCTTGTCAAACTGGTTCAAATCCTTAGACTTGAACATTCTTCCTGCTGCTAACATCAATTTTGAGGACAAACTGTTCACTTGCTGCCTAATGTGCCCAACCCACTAACAGGAGCCATGATGAAAGATAATCAGTGTCATTCACTTCAGTGGTCAGAATTTTGTGGCTTTTTACTGTTCAAACTCAGAAAATGGGAGAGTAAGTAATATCACTGGTTTTGAGGTTTACGGTGGTGATTCTGCTCTGGTGTGTAACAGCAGGTTTTTCTTTAGTCCTTGCATTGGAAAGTCTATATAAAGAATAAATATGGATCCTAACTGTTAGAGAGAATCCAAATCTAATTTTTGAAGTGCTGAAGGTCACATTTTGAAGCTACCAGCCACTCAAGTAAGCATACAAAGCTCAGGCATTGGAATCTTGAGCAGGAAGTCATTGTTACCAAGACATTCAGTGCTTTTACCGAAGATGAACTGGCTGGGAAGCATTCTTTATGGTGCACCTACTACTTTGTTTGAGGGCGTGAAGTACATTGACCTTATTACATGACAAACAGTACAAATGAAGCTGTTCAGACAAAACCTAATGATATAAAAAAACAAAAAATACAAAATATGTGTACTTGCGTATATGAATATATATGTTGAGATGTGTGATTTTTTGTTGTTTATTTTATATATGTCTTTCTTTTTTTTCTGATTATGTTTTATATTATGAATGGATTGAAGTGGAACTAGCAAATATATGGAAATGGTGGAATGATGACTATCAATGCTGATTGTGATTATGTGAATATAACTAACATTACCGAACTAAAATGTAAGGAATAATTGAATCTTCAATTACTGGGGAGTGGACTCGATAAGTTCTTTGAACTTTTATTTCACTCCCTTTGAAAAACAATGTATTGATTTTCCTCAATGTATTGATTTACAAATAGAGCAGACCTCTGAGAAAAAGTGCTCATGAGTAAAACTTGAGGAATGTATGAGCCACACCTTTCCTTTGAAGCTACCAGTCAGACAGCATAATTCCATGTTTTCTATTTAAGATTGGTCAGTTTTACCTTTCTTTAGGTCACACAGTTATAATTAAATAAACAGCAGGACCCTCAGTTAACCAGCAGCAATGATCTGATTAAAAATACATTTTGGGACATTTCTGCAGTGGACATTGCAGTAACAGTTAATTTCATAATCTGTGAAGCTGCTGTTTGATTGGTGTTTATGTAGAGGTGAGTGGTATGTGTGTAGCATACATTTTAGAATTATATATACATTAGAAATACATTACAGTTGATGTTTTTATGTTCCAGTAGTACATTTTCTAGCAGTTACAGATACAGATTTACATAATTTACAGCCCAGAACATAAACACATGATATAAAATCTTGTAAATCCACTATTGCTGTGGTTTGATTTACAGGAGATAAACATCTGGTTACCTCTTTAATTACATTTGACAGGTTGAGTGGAAGATTTTTCGACTTCAGTATCATTAAGGGACACTGATCTGTAGTTTTAGTGCCAAAATATGACACTTATATGATGCAGATTGAGTTGAACAGTTGCTATTACTGAAGGCGGATTTGTGGATGTGTTCACTGTGGGTAAAGACGTCGATTTCCTTGACAAAATCATGACAAAAGTGTGTGACACTAGATTCATTTCATTTTTCACAATAGAGTCAATATGTTCAAATGTACATCAGATTCAGTGAGTCATATACATTAGAGAGGATTCAAACCGAGCAGCAGAGACTTGAAAAGACACATTTTGATGCCTTTTTATTTCATTGCATGTTTATGCAAGTCACCACTGCAGCTGCACTTCATGTGATTGTTGGACCCAGAGGCAGGGAATTTACGTTACCAGGAAGTTCCGTATCTGAAACTGCAAGGTTGTTCAGTAAGAAATGGTCTGGCTCAGGACATATAAACATGCCATGCATTCCAGTTGTGGCATTGGCTGAAGAAGCAATGAAAACACTGCAATTCATCCATGATGAAACATAACTGAAGCATCCCAACCAATGACACGTGTTTTCTTGAAGTCATGATAAAAACTTAGTCGCTACTAGTCACAAAAGGTTGATTTGTTTTATCTCTCTGTACTTTCCTTGAGGTAGTCATTGGTTGTTCAATTGTTGTTTAAAAAAACACTGAAAAAAACACCAGGGGTCCGTTTCATAAAGCAGGTTCAACAAACTCTGAGTGTAACCCTGAACTCTGAGACGGGAAACTCTGAGTTTCCGGTTCCAGAACGGCTGATTTGAGTTGGTTTAATCAACTCGGAGTAGTTTCACCCGGAGTTCAGCGCGTGCACCACAACTCTGAAAAGCCAGTATCAATGGAGCGCCGATTCGACGAGTCACCATGGCAACGGGGAAGCGGAGGACTACACCGCTTGAATTGGAAATCTTAATGCGCTTATATAGCGAGTTTGAACACGTTTTTAGAAAGAAGTGCAACACCTGCAGCTGCAAAAGAGAGGGAGACGGCGTGGAGAACATTGCTGCCCGGGTCAATGCGTAAGTTTAAATCACAATAATATTACAGGAAAACTGTTGGAATAGTAGACTATTAAGTTATTTCATTTAGGTGCAATCCTGCAGGGGAGAAGCTTAAGATGAAATATAAAAGCATTTTTAAAACAGGTAAGAAGGCGGCATAATCTCATGGAGCTACCTCATTCTGATCATGTTTTACATTGTAACGTAGCCTAATTATTAAGTGGCTGTTTGTCTGTGCAGTGGTTTTATCCCACACAGAGTCTAAATGTCTGCATCCATATCATGTTCTGTTAAACAATTAAGCCTATTTAAAGTAACAAAGACTTCTACTCAGTCAACAGAAAGAAAGCAGATGCCTGTAAAATGGATGGTGGCCCAGCACCGCCATATATATATATATATATATATGTATGGTTAAAGTGTTGCCAGACAGACATGTACTGTCTGTCTGGCAACACTTGATATATATAAATATATATATTTTTTTTAAAGCATGTTCATACAAATATTTATTTCTCTTTTATGTCTTTTGTTTTTCTTTTGGCCCAACAGATTCTGATGGTGTTATCTGCCTGGTGGAGCCCCTTCATGTCACAACAGACCTTGTAACTGTAAGTAGGCAATACTCCAAAGATTTAGCCAAATGGTAGTTTCAGTCCACTGAAACATTTCACTCATCTAGGATGAAGAGGATGAAACTGTCTGCTGCCTTTCCAGAGGGGGATCCAGAAAGGCATCTAGAGGTATGTTACTGATAGTTCTCTTCCCATTCACATTTCTTAACATTCTGGTGGAATATAGAATGTGACATTTAGCCTACACTGAAGTATTGCACATTCTCCTCCTTTTTAACAGAGCATGGCTGGACAGCAGCAGGATGCTTCCTCAACTTCCACTGCACAGATTGACACAGTGAGATGGATGTTCAGTAAACACCAGAGGTTCATTCTGTGGAATTCATGTGCAACTGTATAATTTAATGTCCTCTATGTATTCCCAGTTACCAGTAAAACAGATTTACAAACTGCACTTGCTGAGAAAAATCCAGAAAACAGATAAAGAAATGCAATACTTGGACCGCCAGATTAGGAGGGCAGATCTGGAAACTGAAATACTGGAGCACAAGTTAGAGGTGGATGCAGGTCACAGGTGAATTATGTTAACTATTGGAACATGAACTAAACTAGCTCTTTTATTTGTAGGAAATAAAGAAGACCAAATGAAATGTGTATCATGTGTTTATTTGACTGCTGTGGTGGTGATGATGGAGACTTAAACTCTGCAGTGATGATTGCATATGATGTCTCTGACTGCTCTGCTGTCCTGGATAGCTGCAGGTGGATGAGGTCATCATCTGGGTCTTCAGTTTGTAGGGCAGAGTGTTGCTCTCCTCTAATAGTGGTAATATTATGAAGAACAACACATGCCACAGTAATATCACAGGCCCTCTCAGGGGTCACCCTGAGGTGACGTAGACACTGGAAACAGGCTTTCAGCAGGTCTATGATCATCTCCACCCGGGCTCTCATCCTGCAGGGAGCCCGGTTGAAGTTCTGTTGGGGGCCTGGTTCAGGGTCAGGGTATGAGGTCATCAGCCTGGGTTGGCATGGTAACCCCCGTCACCCAGCAGAAGGCCATCAAACTCTCCTGTAATGTATAGTGGATACATTAGAGTATATTAAAGGAGGGAGACAAGTGAATTATATTGTTAAAATCTTTAGGCTGCTTCCCACGTTGCAGTCTGTTGCTCACATTAAACTCCTGATAAATCCTAGTGGCATGAACAGACCCAGACCACTTGGCCTCCACATTAGAAATGATGTGGGCAGCATCACATATGATCTTGACAGTGCAGAGAATGACAGATGTTGAACTATGATGCAGTCTTTAACATTCTGAAACCGTAGTCAATCTACCTGTAGCCTACCTGCACATTTATGCTATGAATGGACTTCCTGTTCACATAATCAGCTTCATTATGTTTGGGAGCTTTGATGGGGATGTGTGTGCCATCAATGCAGCCAATCACACTGAGAAATCCTACAAGAAATTAAAATTACTAATCCCAGTCTGAGGTTGCAGCACAATGTCATTAACAGAATATGATTTAGAATGAATTGAACAGATCTCTACATCATTCACCTGCAATCCTGTGGAACTCCTCCTTGATGACAGGTTTGTGTCCAGGGAAAACCACAAAGATG
>CM049589.1:23944187-23954187 GCA_027123335.1 Amphiprion clarkii | reverse complement strand
AATCACTCTGCAGATTTCCGATAAAACGCTTCCAGAGATCTCCAGCTTCCACACCAGAGATCCATCAGATGTCTTTGAACACATCTGCTGGACTCACTGATACCATGGCTGCACAAGTTTTAGAAAAATGAGCAATAGTGAATAATTTCTTAAAATATGCTCTCAAAGCTTCAATATGTACGAGCTCAGTGTATGACGACAAGAAGTACGAATTAAATTTCAGTATAAACAAATAGACATAACAGGAGAATCCGTTTATGAAGTGCCAACAGTGTATTTACACATTGATACTTCTTGTTTTGCTATTTTTGTTGTTAAGTTTTACAAAATAAAAGGAAATAACTAAAAACGGTTGAATATTATGAAAGAAACTCACCTTTTCAGCAGTGTCGGTCTTTCTGAAAGTCTTTCTTCTGAGTCTCAGAACTCACTGAGTACTATTCACTGGGGTTTGGTTCATATAAGCATTAATAAGTGCAGAGCAGGTGGCAGCAGGACTGTGAGGATGTTTTACATGAAATAACGATTGACGCAGATTTTCTGATAGTTTCACAGTCAATTGAAGAAGGCAAATGTTCTTTTTCCATTTCTTCTGTTGACACAGGACTCGACAATAGGGGAGTTTGTTTAATCACGAAACCTCACATTCAAAATAAATGATCATCCTCTGTGGATGAACGTCAGAGATTACACAATTATCATTATAATCATTTATTGTGTTGTTACATTACAATGATTACATAATTCATCCCAGTGTTACATTTGTACATTACAGAGACACACATTAGATTTGAATACAGTATTCAAATCCCTGTTTGAGATGTGTGTATGCATGTGTATGCTTGTTTGGCTATCTTTCTGGGGACCCATGTCAACCATCAAAGCAAGAACATCTGCACTGTGATGGTATTTTTCCTGGGACTCACTACTTCAGATTTTTGCATAAAAGTTAAGTTAGAATCATTTAATTAGTAACCATTCAAAACTCCCACAGTAAATACACAACTAAATACCTTGAATGTCTTGTGAATTCTATATAAACCACAATTAAATCTTCGCAACCAATTACACAGTCAATCAACTCTATTATAAAATAAAATTACTACATAAAACCAGAAACCTGCTATTTTACATGTAGCTACACAAATCACTGCACTCATAATATTTCTGGATTAACTGATGCACTAAAACCAGGCACACTGATAAAAGGGCAGTTTGTTTAGTCACAGAGCTTCACAACTAAAGCAAATGAAATTTCTCTGACATGATGTATCTGCTCTGCAAAAGTTTATTATGAAACATCCGACATTACATAACCAAAACACCGACATTATGTCATTTGTTCAACCATTTGATCACGATATCACAACACATCACACCATTGTATTTGTACATTACAAAGACACACATTCGATTTGAATACAGCATTCAAATCACCTGTTTGTTCTGTGTGCGTGTGTGTTTGTATTGGTATCTATCTGAGAACCAACTACTACCATTATAATGAGGACATATGTGCAGTATGCACTACTTCTGTTGCTGGGACTCACTACTTACAGTTTGAGGATTATGACGTTAAGGTTAGAAACATGGAATTCCATCATATCAAATGCACTTCAGCAAATACCTCTAATACCTAGAAATTCTATTGAAACCACGATGAAAACCTGAGCAACCACTTAATAATGAATGTAGAATCATCCAAACCACCTGCAAACCCACAACGCTCCATCAGTTTTTATTTTAAACAAAGCTACTACACAAAATCTGAAATCTATCTCCTCACTAACACATTAAACATGCACTGCACTCATATAACACTGTCAGATTTGCTATCAAACAAAACATACCAAAAACTGTGTACCAGAACCAGAGATATTTCTGGTTGTGGTTTCTAGTTTCTGCTCAAAATCTGGTACCTACATTACCTTCAGCAGCAAGAGTGTGGAGACAATGCAAGCCTCCCAGGGCATCACTTTTAACCTAATATGCATGTCTTTGGTCTGTGGGAAAAGTGTTAGATGAAAGAGCAATTTGTTATTACACAGAAAAAGTGCAGTGTGTTTGATCACAGTGTCACAACCAAAACTAATGAAGCTTCTCAGATGTTACAGTTGATCATGAATGTGCTGCATGGATGAACATCAGAGATTAAACAACCAAAACACCAACATTTCGTCATTCATTCTGTAGTTTTATTAGATAAATATGATAACATGACATCAGTCATGACATCAAATCTAGGATTTACTACTGATAGTTTGGGGGTTATAAAGTTAAGCTTATAAACATGGAACCATACAAAACCAGCACAACCACATACATATTATAATGTCACATCATTAGATTTGTACATTACATAGACACTTTATTGGATTTAAATACAATATTCAAATTAACTGCGTATGTGTTCTTATGTTGCTTTCTTCATGGGGAGCAAAGTGAACCATTGCAGTGAGGACCGACCTGCATTATGAGGACATCATTGCTGGGCCTCACTACTTCAACCTGCTTTAGGGTTATAAAGCTAAGCTTGGAATCAGCTAATTAGTTTTCATCCAAAAACCACCATAATAAATATGTTCAAGTGAATGCCTGTAATATCTTAGAAAGTAGACAAAAACAAAAATAACAGCCTCAACAACCACCTAATAATGAATGTACAATGATCGAAAACATGTGCTAACACCCTACAAACATTCAACACTTTCAATTTAAAACTAACAGAAAATTATTACATAAAATATATTATCAACCACCTTCCAAACAGTTTGAAGAAAAGCACAGGAAGTATATAACATTGTCAAACTCACGAGTGACAAACGACAAAAATTGATGTGGAGATATTGTCCCTTTCCTGCTAATGTAGCCTGAAGCTTGTAGTCTTGAGCAGAGAACTGGAGGTTTTTAAGGTCTGAAGAGTGCACATCTTCCTTCATGTTCCAATTTTTTGTCTTGAGCTCCAGCTGACGGTGTACAATACATTTATAAAATTTAGAATTTTAAATCCCAACATGCAAGTCAACAGTTTCATTCATTTTTTATAGCAAAAAGCGACAATAGACACCACAATATGCTGTATACAGTATTTTATGCTTGTGTAAAACCAAGTTTACTATTTACATTCAGAATCATCTCATTTTAACCATCTGTTTTCCATTTAGAAAAGTTTCCTGAACTTCTGAGAATTTCTTAGTAACTTCTTCATTACACCAATGCTGTAATCTTGCATCCTCTTAAACATCAAAGTTTCTCATCTTCCATCTCTTCATTCAAAATCAAAACCTTGTCTACACATTGTTTTAACAGCAGCATGATAGTTTTCCTGCCCTGTGGAGATACAGCAGAGGAGACACCAAACAGCTGGGTAGGTTCAACCAGCTGACATTTGACATCACTAAACAGCGAACACTTTCACTCACTGGTGACATGCTCACAGCAGCAGATAAAAGCAGCCCAGCAAACCACAACCACACTGTGACCAGTATAACTGTGATGGTGCAGAAAGCTCTCTGCTTTGATTGGTCAACCCGCTGCCTTTCCCCGCCCCCTTCCCCCGGACCTGGACGAATCAGAACACAGAGAACTGACAGGCTGCAAAAAGACATGGTTATGATGGAGACAAGCAAAAAGCACAAAAACGGGATGAAGGTCATTGTACGCAGATTGACAGTGTAAGAAGCGCCGAGTCCAAAGCTCAGCAGCCAAACAAATCCAATACAGATGTTTCTGATTCTGACCCCACGAGCATTTCTCAGCCCCCGATAGGTGATGGGATGAACCACAGCCAGGTAGCGCTCCACACAGGTCAGTATGTGAAAACTATTTTCTGTTAAGAGAGAGATTGATGAAACATATGTTCCTGCCATTAATAGAACTACCTGATTAGTGTAAAAGCCAGCAAAGAAACAGAAGCTCCCCAAGATCCAGATTAACTGTGTGACAGCCACATGGTAGGTGAAGATGTCAGAGTGAGTCGCTGCTTTAGAGGAACGCTGCTGCCACCATCTTTGGTGACCCACGTAGAGGACGAAGGTGGACAGAGGGAGGACAAGAAGGATTTTCAGTGCAACAATGATAACGTAAATGGACACGCCAATCTCATCACTGCGGCACAGAATGACAGAGTTGGAAGTTGATGAGGAGTTAACTGACATATTTCCTGCATATATTGTAGATCTGAAAAGAAAACAAAATTAAAGAGTCAAATAAGGAGAAAGGATGTGTCAAGAAAGGAAAAGGTGAAAGGAAGAGACTACAACAGTGAAGTTACATTTTGTTATCTTAAGAAGCTGCGCTGTGAAACAGTGCATAAGAAATGGGAGCAAATATTGGCTCCTGAATATCTTTTTCCCACTGATAGATTCTATTGGAACATTTCTTCCATCAACAAAAATTGTTTTAAAAAAAAATATATATATTTTTAAAAGAGAAAAAACTATGAGAAAATCCTGACTGTTTTGTTGTCAGTTAATGCAAACTGAACAATAATCTGTAAAAATGGACAAATGGATATATATATATATATATATATATATATATATATATATATATATATATATATATATATATATATATATATATATATGAATGTGAAGTCTGTGGAATCACACTGTAGCTTCTGATTTGTCAAAAACATCATGTCCCATTTACTCCAAAGTTCATTTATCCGTTTTAATAAAATTTTAATTAAAATTCATCTTACAATGATATTTAATGTAAAAATAACATTTTGCAATGAGAAACTATAGGGAATGTCAACAGCTGAGATGAGAAAAACATGCAGGCAAGAATTGAAATTCATACACTCATAGGTAAATGTAACACTGGTGATGTGGTTGAAAACACACCAATCTCTTATGGTGTCTTCAGAAAAAAAAATCATAAGCAAACAAACCTCCTGACTCACACCTAATGTTTGAAAATGTCTGAAGGGTCTGCTAAATCAAGACATTAATTTAAAAACTTAACACCAACTTGAATATTTATGGAAAGTTATGCATTTTTAAAATACCAAATCAGTTGTACTTTATCAACTTTAGGGCTGTGCTGTGTTACTTACAATTCCTATTCTAATATTTTCTTTTTAAAATGTAAAAAGTATTTGTTGACAGCTCAGTCCTCAACAAGGAAATGAAAAATAAGTTCGGAGAACTGTCATTTTGTGAATAAAAGCAAACTGAACAGTTTTACTTCATGCACTACTATTACTAAAACACCTCACATGCAATGTTATTTTAGGAAAAGGGGCTAAACTCATCTAAATAATTACAATTAGATAGAAAGCAGGAAAAACTAGCTGAGACAGCAAACAAACATGCAGGGAGGAAACAAACATACAAACTACAGAAACGTGTAATGTGCATTTAAACATGTCAGCTTAGTGTTGCTTTCAGATAGAAAGAGTAAATTAACTACAACAATAAATGCTTGAGAAAATGGAATCTGAAGTTAGTATGAAATGATGTAAAGCCAACTGCATTAATTTGAAAAGTACATCCCAACTTAATGGAAAAGGGTGCGTTTGAAAAATACTAACAGCGAGTCAGTAAGTTGTTAGAGAACACCAACCTTGTCTGCAGTGTTTCTGATTGTCCTTAATCTCTCGTCTCAAACTCTCTGACTGCTGTTCACTCAAATGTGCAGTGATGCTTCTGCCTCTGCTGAAGATGTTCATGTGTCACAGCAGCAGGACTGTATGAGCTTTTTGCATGATGCAAAGCAAATTAAAGATTCTGCGTGACTCTCTTACTGTAAACTAAACCATGCAAATCCATCCGTCACCTGTCCCCACTTCACCCTTCAGAGGCAGGTACACCTTGACAGGTCACCACTCAATCACATGTCCACCCAAACTCTCACCTACAGCCAATTTAGAATCACTTTTTTACCTGACATGCATGTCTTTGGACTGTGGGAGATGAAGAATGGTTGATCAAAAGACCAGTCTTTTGTTTTCAAATGCATGGATGTGGGCTGTACAGTGGCGTAGTGGTTAGCGCTTTCGCCTTGCAGCGAGAAGGTCCCTGGTTCGCGTCCCGGCTTTCCCGGGATCTTTCTGCATGGAGTTTGCATGTTCTCCCTGTGCATGCGTGGGTTTTCTCCGGGTACTCCGGCTTCCTCCCACAGTCCAAAAACATGCTAAGGTTAATTGATTACTCTAAATTGCCCGTAGGTGTGAATGTGAGAGTGATTGTTTGTCTCTATATGTGGCCCTGCGACAGACTGGCGACCTGTCTAGGGTGTCCCCTGCCTTCGCCCGAGTCAGCTGGGATAGGCTCCACCCCCCCCCCCGCGACCCTAGTGAGGATTAAGCGGTGTATAGATAATGGATGGATGGATGGATGCATGGATGCAGATTTATTGTCAAGTTAAAATACAAAAGGCAGCTGTTCTTTTCCCATTTCTCCTACGGACATAGGGACTGGATGAAAGGGCAGTTTGTTTAATCACAAAGCTTAACAATCAAAACTAATGAAGCTCCACTGACATTACGTATTTTCTCTGCATCAGTTTATCATTCATGAGATCACACAACCAAAGAACAAGCATTTTGTCCTTTATTCTGTACGTTAATTCCATAAATAGTACATGACACAGTTGTACTTGCATATTACATAAACACACCATTAGATGTGAATACAGTCTTCAGATCATTTGATTGCTCTTTGTGTGTCAGTGCTTGTTTGCTATCTTTTTGAGAAACAGCTTATACCATCATACTGAGGACACAACTGCATTATGAGGACATCTTTGCTGAACTCACTACTTACAGTTTGGCAGTTGTAAAGTTAATTTGGTTTGTACATTATACAGACTCTATTAGATTTGAAAATATAGGTATTCTGCATTATGAGGACATTGTCGCTGGGTCTCAAATATTCAAACTGCTTTCAGTTTTAAAAGAAGGTGAAAGCCTGAGCAACCACCTAAAACTTGAATTTCACTTGGGATTAAGAAAGTATCTATCTATCTATCTATCTATCTATCTAACAATTGGTGTACAGTAATCAAAAACATGCATGAACACACCACAAACACTCAACACACCATCAATTTAAATTTAAAACAAAACTATTATATAAAATATAAAATTCACCACCTTCCAAATTGTTTTAAGAAAAGCGCTGCAATCATATAACATTGTTGAATGAGTGACAAATGACAAAAATTGACACCATAGCAGCAGAGATATTGCCACATTCTTGGTCAAAGCCTGGTATCTACAATATAAACAATCCAACATACACTACTGTTCAAAAGTTTGGGGTGACTTAAAAATGTGCTTATTTTTGAAAGAAAATCATTTTTTTCAAAGAAAATAACATTAAATGAATGATAAATCCAGTGTAGACATTGTTAATGTGGTAAATGACTATTGTAGCTGCAAACAGCTGATTTTAATGGAATATCTCCATAGGGGTACAGAGTACTGTGTTCTAATGCTACATTGTGTTGGAAAACCCTTGTGCAGTTATGTTAGCACATGAATAAAAGTGTGAGTTTTCATGGAAAACATGAAATTGTCTGAGTGACCCCAAATTTTTGAACGATAGTATAACTTCCGATGCAGGTGGCTGGTAATGTAACCTAACCCTGAAGCTTATAGTCTTGAGCAGAGATCTGGAGAAGGTTATTAAGGTCTTAAGAGCCCATATCTTGTTTCATGTTCTGTTTTTTTTCTGTGTACAGCTCATATTCAAGGGACATGAACTGGAACTTTAGCTTTTCCATATATTCTGCAACTTTCTCCAAGATCTGAAAACAGACTTTAATGTGTTAACGAGCCCAAGCTGCGAGTAGAGACATTGCCAGGTAAAGCAAAATTTGATAACATTTTATCCAGATTGGTTGTTGTTAGAATATTTAGAATTATATGTTAGAATATTTCCTTGATAAAAACCTAAACTGTCCTTGTGGTCAGATGCAGATCACATCCTGAGAGTATATACCTTTAAGAGCTATTTAGCAATAACCAATTACATAACTGTAGATTCACCCCAAGTCACACCTTATGGTCAATACTTTTAGATTCTTGACTGTATGGCTTCAGTGAGGCTCTGGGTCTGAAATATATTTGGACTCTCACTATTGTGTGACATGTTAGATGTTATTGCATAAATATTTTACATGTTGGGTTGACAGCAGTCTTGACTGTAGCTGTGCAGTGATGGAAATCAAACTGAATCTGTTGGCTGCATCTTCCAAGACATCTGCATATCCACATTTTTCTTACTATCTATCTGAGTGAGGTTTTACAAAATAATGCTACCTTTCTCTGGATGTCAGCACTGTTGAGGGTCAACAGACATCATCAGTCAGAGTAAATAAACCATACATTGTGGTGGTGCAGAAACCATCCGCTTGGAGTAACAGAAGTTGAGTGAAGATGCACACTAAGTGCTCAGGTTTAGCAGCTGACCTTGCAATCAACCCACAACACCCAAGCAGCTACAGCACCTACAGTAACTAACTAAAGAGAGTATCTTAGCAACCACTTGATTACACCTAACATGTAATCTAGCAACCTGTCTAGCATCAGCTTCTTTAATTCATCCAGTCAGTCAAACTAGACTGGTCAGATATATTTAAATCCAGTAACTTACTCACTGTTTCTACAGCTCCATGACAGTTTTCCTGCCTTGTGCAGATACAGTAGAGGTGACACCAAACTGCTGGGCAGATTCAACCAGTTGACAATAACTGACACCACACAACCGACACTGGTGCCCAGTTGAGGTGACATGCGCAGAGCACAGGAAACAAGGAGCCCCACAAACCACAACCAAACAGCAACTGTGATCACTATGATGGTGTAGAAAGCTCTCTGCTTTGAGTGGTCAACTCGCTGCTTTTCCCCGCCCCCTTCTCCTGGACCTGGACGAATCAGAACACAGAGAGCTGACAGGCTGCAGAAAGATAAGATTAATATGGAGAAACCTAAAAGGCAGAAAGACGGAATTAGGGTGGAGTAAGGTGAGGTGACAGCTGTAAAACATATCAGTCCAAAACACAGCAGCCAAACACATCCTATACAGATGTTTCTGATTCTGACCCCACGAGCATTTCTCAGCCCCCGATAGGTGATGGGATGAACAACAGCCAGGTAGCGCTCCACACAGGTGAGCATGTGAAAAAAAGTGTGGCCATAGAAAGCAATGGAAGAAACACTGAGTCCTGCTTTCAGCATTACTGAGTGGTTTGTGTATTTGCTAACAAAGAAGAGGAGGATCCCCAAGACCCAGATGAGATCCATGGCAGCCACATTGTAGGTGAAGATGTCAGAGTGAGTAGGTGTTTTAGAGGAACGATGCTGCCTCCATCTTTGATGACCCAGGTAGAGGACGAAGGTGGAGAGAGGGAGGAGGAGGAGGATTCTCAATGCAATGAGAGCATAATTTATGTGAGAGAAAACCTCTGTGTTATCACAGGCAGAGAAAGAAGCATAGCTGGAGGATGATGATGAGGAGGAGTTAACCGTCATATTTGCTGCATGCATTGTAGGTCTGAGGAGAAAAAGAAATGAAAGGGCACAAAATATGTAAAGAAAGGGGAAGAGGAAAGATAGATTGGTGCAACTACAGTAAGTAACAGTTCATCAACTCAGGTAACTGGGTGTTAATCACTGGCTCACTGATTCTCCCAACTGCCGTTCATATTGTAAATTTTTTGTTGCTACTTGTTGACAAATGACTTTTTTTGTCAAAGCAAATTATCTTAAAAAACAAACATTCAGAAAGAGATTTTAAGTGAAGCATTTTTTTCTTTTCTATTTTGCCTGATACACCATCATTACTGAACACCAATTTACATACAGCATAATCGTAGAGGTGGTAAACTGCATCTATATCTTCGAATGATATTTACACAAGAAGCAACAAAATCCAGCTGAAACAAACCACAAACATTCAGTCAGCAGCTGATGTTTATAACAGCTGCTGTAACACAGGTGATGTGGACGTAAACATGTCAACCTGTTGTGTTGGAGAAATGAGGAAAG
>CM049589.1:23925583-23944177 GCA_027123335.1 Amphiprion clarkii | reverse complement strand
ACGGCCCATCGGTGATGCTCTTCCCTCCTTGGATGCCGTCTTCCTTCCAGAACTTCTCCTTGAAGATGAGAAGAACCTTAGTGGAGCTGTCGTAGTGGACCGCCCTCAGAGCCTCCATCTTTTTGATGGACAGAAGTGGTTCAAACTCTATGAAGAGGGCTGCTTTGGCTGTGGTTGTTACTAGGACAGCATCGGCAGAAAGGTCGGTCAGAGAAGACTCTTCACCTTTCTGGTATGATACAGTGATGCCTCCTTGTGATTGGCTAATACGCTTGACCTTGGAGTTCAGGAAAATAGTGACATTGAGGACATCGAGAAAAGCTCTGGGGAGATGGTCGGAGCCACCGGTAACTTCATGGTATCTTCAAAACAAAGACAAATAGCTGCTCTTACTGCACTATAACATAACTTTCTGTAAACTTAAAAGCAGCTGTGGTAGCCAGTAATTTACTGCAAATCTAGAATGTTACTGTTGTGTTTTATATGACCAGATAAATCCTGTACAACAGATAGAATATGAGGTTGACTCTGTCATACCGAAACTAGACTCTCCAATAACATTGTGTACTTTTGTTTTTGTTGTTTTGGGGTTTTTTGTCAAATTTTTTGTCATGTTTTTGTCAGTTTGTATCATTTTGCCTGCAGAGATAAGATCTCGGCTGTCAGAGTCAAAGCTGTGTTCATATCTGGAATCCAGCATCTATCTAATGAGACAAGCTAGGACACGTTATAGCTCTGTCTTCTCTATCATCTGCAAAGAAGTGGACAATTTCCAGAATTTCCTCAACTACTGTTTGACTGAAGTCTGTTCTTTTAAATGTACTGGGGTTCTTGAGAAATCAATCAACAGCTGATGCACACAAAGATGTATAGAACTGTGTCATCTGCAAAGAAGTGAACAATTTGGCACAACGTTCATGATGACTTAAGTCTGTTCTTTTCCTGTGTACAAGGGCTTTACATTTTTTAACTCTATGTTAAATAGTAGCCTGGCCTTACATGACGTTGTCACTGATGTCAGTTTGGTCATAGATCATCTCGCTCAGCGCCGTGTACATGAGGCTCTGCTCATTCAGCAGCTCTCCAATCATCCTAATGGCTTCTGGACTCAGACCTCCTTCTTCTTTCAGATACTCCTATTAAACAAGCAAAGTCCCACGTTGTGCAGTCAGGTTTGCTCAGAGAGAAGTCTTGAAAATTTGTACAAGCAAAATACTTTGGAAAAAATGTCACACTTTCAAACATTAAGATTCATGTACATGGACACTCATGAGAAGGTGGAACATTTCAGCAGCTGTTAGCTTTGGTTTCTCTCCACAAGTTGCTCAGTCTGTTCTAATATTTTGGTATTTGTGTGACATTTCATATCATAGAAATAAAACAAAGTAAGTAACAGGACAAATACAAGGACATCAGACACAAGTTTTTGTGTATGTGTGTGTGTGTTTTTTTGCCCGACATTATATTTTAGCACTTGATTTACATACACATTTCACTATTTGTAAGTGGCATGTTAGGATGTATGCAGGAACCAAGACGTACTGTTTCTGATTCCAGTTACTCCTTGGCTTCAAATGGAAAATTCACGTTATTTCTAATCTATCAGAAGCAATTCACATAATGTGTTTCATGAGCTCACGTTGTGCTTTACCTTCACAGAATAATGGTCATATTTTTTCAGCGCTGCCCAACAGCCGTTAGCCTCCACTTCATCCTTCACCTGCAAAAAACAAAGCAAAGATTCACATTGGTGGATGAATTCAGTTAAATCATTGAGAGTGGTCCCAAAGTCAGCTCTGAAATCTGTCAGCTACGAACCATAAACGTTTAACTCATCTTCTAGTCTGACTCACTAGATGTAGTCTTTGGGTACAGGTTACAGTAGCTTTTCCATCCCCATTCTGATATCTGTGCTACCATTGTCAGAATCCTTTCTGGTATGGGAAACAACTACTTACTACAAATGACAAGTTACCTGAGGATTTGAACTGAGCAATGAAGCTGACCCGCTTGGTTCTTTTGGTGAATTATCCACTATAAAAACAGCTCTTGTTTAAAAACAGCTGCATGTACCTGTTGCACTGAAACATTTTCACCATCACTGAGTTGCTGGGGCACCATTGCTGCATTCTAAGCTTAGAATCCCCCAGGACAGTTGCAATTGGTTTAAAGAAATACAAACAACGCAGAGCTTACTTGTCCCTCTATACCAGAATGATAGTGAGGTGTAGTCAGACCATTCTCTAGTGCTTTAACAGTGCTGTGGTGATGCGAGACGACTGTGCAGCCAAACCTGCCTTGAAATTTAAAACAGGTCTGGTTTCGTTATTCATCTTCTCAAGGAATTATGCAACTTACAGCAACCAGTGAAATCGCATGATCATAAAAAAACACTCTACGGTCTTCCAGGGAATTTTGCAATTAAAGGAAACTGCAATGAGGCGATAAGTCATTTTAACTTGTACAATTTGCTGACCACATGCATCTTTCTCACAGCTACTTATCCTCAGTGTGCACCACATTAAGTCTAGGATAGGTTTGATGATAAGGAAGTAAGAAATATAGAAATATTTTAATATCAACTCCAGCAGAGAGCTTTGGTGCTGACACAGCACATTATTATCTGCATGTCTTTCATTTCTTGGAAGAGTGCGATAAACATTTAAAAGAAGTTTTTTTTAGCTGATTTAAGCACACAATGTAAGTTTAAATCACACAATTGTCATGGTCATAAAGAAATACAAACAATGCAGAGCTTATTTTTCCCTCTATACCAGAGTGAAAGTGAGGTACAATCAGACCATTCTCTAGTGTTTTTACAGTGCTATGGTGATGAGTCTGACTACATGCAGCCATGAATTTAATATAAGTCTGAGTCTGATTCCATGATGCCGATCTGTGCACACACTAAAAGTTAATTGGTAAGCAGTTGATTAAATTGTACATACATAGAATAGTTTTGCTGTATGTTTTGCTATCTGTCTCTTTTTGTCTCATTTGTGTCATTTTGTGTTGATTTTTAGTCTTTTTTATTTCATTTCTGTTATTTTTTGCCTGGCTTTTTTCAATTTGCATTTAATTTGTGCCATTTTATATCTGATTTAGGTCATTTTTTGTCTGTTTTTGTATTTATTTACTCTTGTTTAACCTTGTCCTTCTTTCATAATCTGCAACAAAGTTCAACAACAGGAAAAGGCGATAAACAGCAAATAATCACATGATGGGACATCAGAAACTGTTCAGTGAATCTAAATGCAAAATCTGGTGAAAAAAACAGGAAGTTCTAGAGGTGCTTATAGCTGAAGTCTCCATGTTGATCTGTTTTCCACACCATGAAAAGTGACATAATTAAAAGACGTTGGTGTGATGCCTTCAGCGTCAGCAGTGTAGTTACATTTATGAGGAAATATATCCTGTTATTTGTCTTTGCAGCACTAAAGTTGAAGCAAGCCTGAGATCAGTATTTAAAGCTGATTTCAGTCTCCACGATTAGTGAATTTCCCTGCACAAAATAATCACATGAAGCTTTCTGTCATTTTTTGACTTAGCTGCAACTCCTCTACGCTGATGATAAACTGGTGTTTGTCTTAACTTATTACACGGTAATATAAAGTTCCTTTGACTCAATCCTGCCTACGTTTCCTTTTCTTACATACCTTCTGCAAAGCGAGCTGCAGCAGATCGTCGGCCGACTTGTTTTTCTCACTTGGTAGCACATTGTACTGGAGGATGTCAGGATTATCTTTCACCGCATACGTCCTCTTCAGCAGCCCGTTAACCCGGTAGAAGGTGTTGTTGTCCTCCATGATGAATTCATTTAGCTCGACCCCCAGCTGTTTAGCAAACCAGCGAACAATCCTGTGAAAGAAGCAACAGTGGCAGATTAAGGTTGTGAAGCAAGACAGTTAAAGAAAAAGGATCCCTCTGAGGCCTAACGGTGGCACATGTAGTACTTAATTATTTAAAATTTTCTAAATTCCGTCTAATATTATTATATTGAGCCATATTTTGAGGGGAGAATGCAGCATTGCTTCATGTCAACAGACTAGAAAGGAATTCTTCTGCTCAACTATACAACCATTGCAACAGTTTTACTGTTCATTTAGGAGACTTTGGATTCCATGAAGCTCCATTTTCATTATTCACTGACTGTTCATTTTGTCGTTGAGAAGGAAAAATGACTCCTTCCCCTTTCTACGGTATTTCTTTGCAGCTGTTAGCTGACATCATCCCAAATTATCTTCAGACAGGCAGACGCTGTAGGAGGAAGATATGGCAGGACTCTCTGCTCTGGACAAAGTTAGATATTGTCTATTGTGATGTGACTAAGCAGACTAGTTGTCTCCATGTTGGTCTGTAATCTAAATCTGATCTTCTCCCACCTACAATATGAACCCAAAGATCAGAGAGAATCCTCAGAGCTGATGCTGGCATTGCTTGCATGTCCTGCTGCTCTGTTGGTGTCACTTCTCCTGATATCAGGAAACCTTTGTAACAACCTAAGTCATCTGAGTCTCCGTTGTGTCTCTCTGTGTGTTTGCCTCTTCATTCTCGCTGAACTTCCACACCAGTCATATCCAGGTCTGAATGTCATGCTTTCAAATCAGCTGCATCAAAATCTGTTATGTGTTGCATGTGGCCTCTGCGTTATACATCATCAAAAGAAAGTGATAATAAGTGAATCTTGCACTTACAGGTGAGAACTTGGGATCCTCATGGCCCCCAGTTCAGCGTACCAGCCCTCGTCTTCATTCCTGTACGTTTCCACTCGCCCACCAACACGACCACTGGCCTCCACTATAGTTACCTTAGTTTAAACACAGAAATACAAACACAAGAGTAAGAGCACAACTTCTACCAAGAGTTTTTACCAATAGCCAGGTTTTCTTGCACATTTATATGCTGCATTACCAACAACACAAAGTAAGAAGCTGCTCAAAAGTCCCAGATGACTGTGGGGCAACGGTGCTGTTATGATTTGATACATTTCAACATTTAAAGCCAAAAAAAAATAAAGATATATTGAGAAATGTTAAGTACTGTTTGTTGATTGGAACACAAGTCCACTGTACAAACAAAATCAATGAATCATTTTGATTCTTTTCTAGATTTTTTGTAGGTATTCTGGAAATGTGACAAAATCTCAAAAATATACATACAGCACCTTGAATTATCAGGTTTGGTGATGTAGAGAGTTGTGTTAATCAAATCTTCTCAGTGGCATGACTTTTTAATTTTCCACTGATTGATCATGATTGACTACAGCTGTTGACTCCTCTGAGCAAATTGAAATATTTGATACACTTTTCATACTCAAACAAACTCAGAGTCTGAGGATCTCAGAAAAGATCTGAAAAAGAAAATCATTGACAAGTCAGAAAGTCACTTGGTCCAAAATCATCAGTTTTTCAGAATAAAGTTTACGGTCCAGTTGTGTTACTGGAAGAAAACACAAACTATCACCTGCTGCTGAGAGACAGTTGGTCAGGATGATCAACAATCAACCAAGAATCATCAGACAGCAGGTCTGAATGAATGAGAAGCTGCTGGAACACAGCTGTCAGTGTCCACAGGGTTTTACATCAACATGAGCTGAGAGGATCCATGAAGAAGGAAGTTCTTCCTCTAGAAGCAGAACCTTAAAGCTCCACTCAAGTCTGCTGCTGATCACATGGACAAAGAAAACACCTTCTGGAGGAAAGTTCTGTGGTCAGAAGGAACAAAAACTGAGTATAAATATGTTTGGAGGAGAGAAGGTGAGGCCTAAAACCCCAAGAACACCAAACCTACCACCAAGCATGGCGGCGGCAGTATCATGCTCTGTGGAACTTTAGTTGAACTAAACCAGTTCTGTCCAGAGGAGTCAAAGATAAACCAGAAACTTGTGGACGGAAACCAAAAGCACCTAGTTGATGTGAAAATGTGTGAATGCTTTTCAACAGAATGTATTTTCACAGTGAAGCTCCAAGAACATGTGGCGTCCCAGCAAGCGTTGAAGCTGTTGCATGTACGTACTCTGTGTCCGGCGTCTTGCAGCAGCTTGGCGGCCGTCAGTCCAGCCATGCCGGCTCCAACTACAACTACATGGTGACCTTTGTGGATGTGTGGAAGGCCGGTTTTCACCGTGTGCAGCAGCTCATCGTAGTCTTTGTCCTCCAGACAATCGGCCAGATGTTGCTTCAGGCTGACAGCTGCAGTGATGTGGAGCAGAGAGAGCAGCAGCAGAGCGACAGCAGCTGGAGGCAGCACAGCGGACAGATACTACATCAATGACTGCAGCAGGACCACAACTAGTGGGAAACGAATCTTACACTTGCAGGTTTTTTGCACAAAAAATCTCGTAAAAAGAAATCATGAAAATGTGAAACACCAGAAAAAAAACACGCTGAAATTCATGAAATACTGTCATGTAAAAAAACAAGTGGAAATAACGACAAAAACTGAACACATTTAAATACAGAAACAGTCATTTTATGGTCACACGCTATAAATTAACTATTTGTCGATCTACATTTTTGTAACATTATCTGCACATAAATTCACACATTTTTTCCTTCAATTTTATATTATTATTATGATTATTATTATCATTTTCTGTAATTAAAAATACACTGTAAATCTATGAGATCAGCAAATTTTAAAAAAAAACGTTGATATTCATAATTTTAATTTAAATAAATAAGTACCTTTAAAACAATTGTATTTTTGTAGATTAAGAAAAGTAAAAACAGGAATTTTATGGTCAAACACTGGAAAAGCATCAATTATTTGTTAAAAATGCATTTTTTTTAACAGTCGACACTTAAATTTACACATTTTTCCTTCATTTTACTGGATACTATCCATAATTAACAATAAAAATCTATGACGTTATAATTAATGGAAAACTATTTTCCATTTTTCAATCTTTGATATTTATAATTTTCTTTCAAAATAATGGCAAATGCCTTTAAAATAATGATATTTTTGTCAATTAAAAGGATTTTAAAAAAGGTAATTTTATGGTCAAACACCAAAAGAATGAATTTTTTGATAAAAATGCATATTTTTTTTTAAACAATCAACACTTAAATTTGCATTTTTTGTTTGCTTTCACTTTATTTCAGTCTGTAACATTCATCATGTTAATTTGAAATAAAGGCAAATGCCTGTAAAACAATTCTAGAGGTTTTTTTGCAGATTTGAACAGAAAAGTAAAAATAAAACAGTGTCAATTAAGTCAAACTTAAGGGAATCTATAAATGAATGCTTATCTTCTATGTTTCAACTGGACATTTTCTGTAATTTAACAAGCAGCAAAATAATACAGTTAACCTTGAATCGCTAAAACATCACATTTACAGAAAACTGACAGATTCAGGAAGAGTTTTGTTCTTCCACGCTGTCACATGTTCCTGGAAAGTCCAGTAAAACGTTTGACCTCTTCTTATTTCACCACACGGTGTTGAAACCGAGGCTGAAAAAAGCAGAACTAGTAAATTCTTCAATGGCTTTTAATCCGCAGACGGGGAGGAACTGACGAGAGGAAATGTGCAACTTCAGGGTTTTACATTCACCCTGAGACAAAAGGAAAGACTTCAAGGAGAATCAAACCTGCAAATACAGTAAAAGAACATTCTGTTGGCTGGAAAACACTCACAGAGTCTCCAGTTCGCATCCATCGCAGTCGTTTTTTCTCCAGCTTTAGAGGAATGAAGAGGAAGAGAAAATAAATTAGACGACATGTTTTAACATCTTTTACATTTATTGTAAGAGGCTCATGATGCATCCAGGATTTACGGAATGAATTCAAGAAGAGAAATTCTAAGAAATTAACACTTCTGGATGAGTTTAAAGGTTTCTTTGTTTTCTACACTTTATGTACATATTCCATGCTACATTATACAGGCTGATAAGTAAAAAACATACAAAAGACACCATTTCTGTCCAACAATAAACCAGGTTCTGTTTTTCCACTAACACCAGTGGATTTCTGAGTTCTGTCTCCGACTTCGTGGTTTTTCTGTTTCTGTAGAGCTGCAGGACTTCAGATTGAAAAATGAACCAAACAGTGAATAAAAATGTGACAGGAACCTTTTAAAGCTGCTCCTGAAAATAACATCTATAAACTAATCTATAGTAGAAAAGCAGGATGTTGTCAAGCTTCTGGTGAAATAACGAGATGAAACATGAAACGACAGATCTTTCCCCTTTCAGCTGCTTCAGAAGTCAAACTTCAGCCGCCTGATTTAATGTTTCCTCCTCCACTTCTGGTTTTCTTTGGCGCTGAGCCTCGTTGTTATCAAACACATATGTAATTTGGCTGCATTCTTGCAGCACCTGGCATTGACACACCTTCCTGCACTCAGGCTGTGGTCTTTTACAGCTATTCTTATGTATATATTCTTATGTCTTCTGTATATATTTGTCTCTTGCCACACAACGCTTCAGTGTGCAACACATTTACAGACAGGTTGGTTTTCTGCCAGCATGGACAACAATTAAAATAAAACTAAAATGTTGCATTACCAGGAATCAGCTTGACACACTGAGAAACGGTTTCTCTACAGACACATTTCACTTCGGATTTAAGATGGAACTTTTCAAAATAGAAACACATTAATGAACTCCTCATCTATGATGTGATGTTACGTTGGAAAACATAACCAGATCTAAGCCTAAATTTTATGATATGTCTTTATAACTGCATCAAACTGCACAGGCGACACTTCCAAATTCTCTCTGCTTCTTCATATTGTTCTGTTTCCACAGAGGTTCAGGACTTTAGATTGAAAAATGAACCACAATGATGAAAAATATGACCGAAGGGAATCATTGAAATACATGAATCTGCATCACAAAAGACAATCATGTATTTTGGTTCTTTTATAGAATTACAAAACATCTTCTAGAAATATGACAAAATCTGTTGGGTGAAAAACAGAATACAGAAAAGCTAATATTTCGTTAAATGTCCATTTTTTAACTTCAGTTAAGTTCTACTGGTTTCCATCCGCAAGCTTCTGGTTTATCTTAACTTAGACAGAATTGGTGCAGTTCAACTAAACTTGTTGTTTTTCTGACTCAGACTTGTTTCTTCATCAGTCCACAGGTTCTTGATGGGTCTAAGTCAGGACTTTGGGGAGACCAGTCTAGAACCTTCATTCCAGCCTGATGGAACCATTTCTTTACCACATCTGATGTGTGTTTGGGCTCATTGTCTTGTTGAAACATCCAACTGTGTCCAAGATCAACCTTCTGATGCTGATTTTAAGTTTTCCTGAAGAACGTGGAGGTGATCCTCCTTCTTCATTATTCCATTTGCTTTGTGTAAAGCACTCAGAGCATGATACTGCCACCTCCATGCTTGATGGTAGGTTTGGTGTTCGTGGGATTAAAAAAAGACCCACCCAAAACAGTCTGAAACCAGCCCTAAACCCAGGACCAAAATCAAACCTAAACAGTCCAAAAAATGTTCAGAACCAGTCAGAATACAGTCTGGAACCAAAACTGAAACCAGTTTTAGAAACAGTTCGAAACCAGTTCTAAAAAGTCAAAAACCGTGGCAAAATCAGGACCAAATCCAAACCCAAAATGCTCCTAAAAAAAATTCCAAGACTCGCCCAAGGCAGTTTGAAACCAGTTCTCATCCAGAACCATATCAAGGGTAAAGTAAATCCTAAACCAACTTTAAATCAGATCCAAAACCAGATCAGAACCAAGACTCAAACCAAACACAAACCAGTCCAAGAAAGTCCAAAACCAGTCCAACATATGGTCTGAAACCAGTCCAGAAGCACTTCTAGAAAGCCCTAGAGCATGATACTGCCGCCACCATGCTTGGTGGTTGGTCTGGTGTTCTTGGGGTTAAAGGCCTCACCTTCTCTCCTCCAAACATATTTCTGCTCAGTGTATCTTCCATCTGACCACAGAACTTTCCTCCAGAAGGCCTTTTCTTTGTCCTTGTGATCAGCAAACTTCAGCTGAGTCTTAAGATGCTGCTTCTACAGATGATTTTGGATTTGAAGCTACTTTCAAATGTCTCCAAATGACTTTCTGACTTGTTCAAGTCAATGATTTTCTTTTTCAGATCTTTTCTGAGCTCCTCAGACTTTCCCACTGTAGTGTTTGAGATAATGAGTGGATCTAATGGGTTCTATTAAAATTAGCTCAGAAGAGTCAGCAGCTGTAGTCGACTGGAATCACTCAGGAGAAGGTAAGAGGTCATAGAACTAAAAAAAATTTGATTAAGACAACTTTCTACTTCAACAAACCTGATCATTCAATTTGCTGTATACATATACTTGATCAAACATACATTTTGACAAAATTTCCAGAATTTTTTTTTTTCTCTTTCTAGAATGGGCACAAAGGTTAGGCAAGAGTTAGGGTTAAACATGTTGACACAACCAAACTTTCAGGAAGAGCACTGGGAACAGTGTATCCCTGAACAAGGAAAAGACTGCAAAGGCGACAGTGGCCAAGTTTCAGTCACTCACAGTTTTTGATTTTTGTAGGTGCAATCTCTGAACTTTGTGATTGGACCTCGTACACTTTAACCTTCACAAAGCTTTTTAGTTTTTAACTCATCACCATGGTTGTTGTTGATCTTGTTGTTGTTGTACGGGACTGTAATATGTTGCAACTGAGTTTTTTTCCCCCTTATAAACCTCATAAACTCACCTGAGAAGTTGAAGCTTCCTCTGCCTGTGTGCTCTTTGTGCTGCTGCTGCCACCAGAACTGACCTGATGAAAGAAAACTAAATCAGTTGATCATGCAGTGGCTAATCTGACCTACACAAGTTACAAGATAACAAAACTTTAAACGCTGAAGATTGAACACTGATATTAACCGTGCTGTTTACCTGACAATATAACATCAGTGACATGGGTGTTATTGGGTAAAACTTAAGGTGCTTTATTTATTTCCACACAGATCCAGACTGAGGAGGGATGACTCACCTTGGAACAATTTGCACCAATCAACTGATGGTTCAAAGTCTCAGGGAGTGTTTGAAAAACTCAGGCGTCGACGCAACATGTATGAAACTGTGAAAATCAGAGCTCAGGACAGAGCCAGGTTGTTAAATCTATGTGATTAACCAGGGGGTGGCTGTGGCCCAGGTGGCCGAGTAGGTTTAATATCTGCAAGTGGACAGTTTAATCCCTTGCCCCATCACATGTTGAGACACTAAACCCAAAGGTGTGTGAAATTGGGTGAATGAGAAACACACTGTGAAGCACTTTGATTACCACTCAAGTAGAAGATACAACTATCAATTATTTATCATTTAAACCAGGAAATGGCAAACACCAAAATTTTAGTAGGTGCAAAACACTAAAGGGTTATTCCTTCATTAATCAGCAGGGGGCCTTCGGCTTGACCATGAGTTAAAATATTAGATAAAGGACGCCGTCAGAAGAAGTCACAGCTTTGAGCTCATATTGACAAAACAAACTGATCATGCAGAAGTCAACTGTTGATATTTTCTGAACCATATGTAGCTGCATGTCACAATGATAAATTAAACATGATATTTTCATTTAACCTTTATGACAGATTGAGCAGGTTGACCCACAAAAAATTAAATATTGGTCAGTGGTCTGAGCCAAGTACAACACAGTGTCCAGAATATTTTCGTTTTTGTGGTACAACTTGTCATACTTGCTCAACATTTTTAACTCACCCATAATCAGAGATGATTTAATCTAATTATCCAGTATTGAAGATTCAAAATCAAATACATGATGAGGGAAAACTGAAAATTTAAGACTTTTATCATCAACACTTCCTGAGATGTTATTGTTCAAACAGCCTCAAGTTTCAACGCATGAGAAAATGTGGTTAGTGTGGATTAACAATTTCCTTAAAAAAAAGTGTCTCAAAAAGTACTTGACACATTCAGCTAAGTTTCCACAGTTACCATTTTAAATATCTGTAATTTTTTCAAAAATCAGAGATGCTCGAGCAGAAGGCTCCTGATGACACCAAATGGAATAACCCATACATGGAAGAAGGATGCAACCTCGAGGTCTGAAAAGTGATGCAGAAGTGCCTCAAACCTGCATTCTTTCTTTCAGCCAGCAGGGGGCGACTGCTCTGGTTGCATGATGATCAAGTTATGGAGAATAGACCAATAAGCAGGGTGACTGTAGGGTGGGGCTAACTTGTGATTGACATGTGACTACAGCAGGAGTATACGGCGCCCTCCAATCCTCAGTCAGATTCAACACCTCATTTGTCCAGTTTGAAAAGATCAAGATGGTGACGTCCAAATTCCAAAGTCAAAGCTTCAGAACTGGACTTCACACACTAATGTTTCACATCAAGGTGGCTAAAATACAGTCGGTGGTTACATCTCTGAGTCCTGGATGTATGAAAAGATGCAGGTCTCTTCGACTGAGGGTGTGGCTGAGCATTGGACAGGATCACACATGAACTTCAGCTGCATTCACACAATATCTGGCATTGCAAAAACATCCCGCAGGGAATGTAACTGCCTTCAGATTACTTTGTTCTCACCATCTCTTAACTGTCTCTTTGGGCAGAAGGCCAAGTCAACAACAGTGCACTCCTTTGACAGGAACAGGTCCAGAGTTGTAGAATACAACACACACATCATTAAATATATACAAAGAACAAAGTGATGGTTCATCACATGCATGTGAATGTACATTTTACATATCAAAACTACTGATATTATTCACATATCTTATTTTTACACGTGGCCTCGCCCAGCCACTCCCGTTTTAGTGTCATTGCGACTAAGTTGTCTATTTTTCAACTGGTACAAAACTCTAAACCGAAAACACCAAATTCTTTTTCAGTTCCATCATAGAAAAGAGTTCTCCGATACACTCAAAACATGGATTTTACTCATATCATAGTCAGACAAAAGACCCAGTCAGAGTTTACCTGGAACTTCCCCTTTGTGGGATTGAGAGCTGGTGACTTCGGCAAACAAGCGGTGAAACGTGGCGTGTCAGACGGCCTCCGTGAGAACCAGAGTTGGATGAAGGGTGATCGTGAGGGTTTAAACACACTAATTTGTAAATTTATCCCTCTTGTGAGCGCTGCACTCCGGCCACCACCTGTCCTTGGTCTCTTCTCTGAATCACTGAAGGTAAAGACGAGGAAGTCTGAAAGTCTGAGAACCAATCAGCAAGGGTCAGGTGTAAAAGGGCGTATCTATATCGTAGTCACGAGGTGAAAGAGAATGATCCAGAACAGTGATGACATTTCTCTATTCTGTTGCGTAATATAAATAAAACCCAGACAGAATGAAAAGCAGAAAACTATGAAAAGAAGTTAATTAAAACAGACATACAAACTGACAAAATATTTGTAAGGCAGACGTACACCAATCTACACTAATGTTGCCACAAATGCATACATACCTATGGTGAAGAAACAACCCCCCACCACCAGGTATGTGAAGAAGTGGTCTGACGAGGCCACTGAGGTGCTGCAGGACTGCTTTGAGACCACAGACTGGGATGTGCTGTGTGGTCCACACAGGGAGGACATTGATGCACTGACGGACACTATCACGGACTACATTAATTTCTGTTCAGAGAACATCGTACCGACCAGGAAAGTACGGTGTTTCTCTAACAGCAAACCCTGGGTGTCCCTGGAACTGAAGGCCCTGCTGAAGGAGAAGAGGAGGGTTTTTGGATCTGGGGACAAAGAGGAGCTGAGGAGGGTGCAGAAGGAGATAAAGAAGAAGATCAAGGAGGACAAGGCCAGCTACAGGACCAAGATGGAATCTCACCTGCAGGACAATAACACAAGGGAGGTCTGGAGAGACCTGAGATCCATCTCTGGTTACAGCAGAGGCCATGAGAGGAGCTGCAGCAGGAGGCCAGGAGTGGACCAATGAGCTGAATCTGTTCTTTAACAGATCTGACTCTGCTCCCACTCCTCCCCCCTCTCATCATCAAAGCACCGACCAGCCAGCTTCTTCTTCACACCTCAGCTCTCTACCACCAACACCACCAACAGCACCCCTCCTCCGATCTCCGTCTTCTACCACCTCCGGACTCCACATACAGCCCCATCACCCCTCCTCATCTCACCCCCCACCACCATCATCACCCCTCCCCCTGCCACCCTCCCCCTGCCTCTCCATAACAGCTGATCAGGTGAGAAGTGAACTTAAAAAGATCAAGACCAGGAAAGCTGCAGGTCCTGATGGAATCAGCTCCAGACTCCTTAGAGACTGTGCAGACCAGCTCTGTCAGGTGCTGCTGCACATCTTTAACCTGAGCCTGAGTCTGGAGAGGGTTCCTCTGTTATGGAAGACTTCCTGTCTGGTTCCCGTCTCTAAGACCAGGAACCCCAGGGAGCCTAACCACTTCAGACCTGTGGCCCTCACTTCTCACCTGATGAAGACCATGGAGAGGATCATCCTCAAGAACCTCCATCCCCAGGTGAGCCAGTATCTGGATCCACTGCAGTTCACCTACCAACCGAACATTGGAGTGGATGATGCAGTGGTCTACCTGCTGCACAGATCGCTGACTCATCTGGAGAAACCCAGCAGCACTGTGAGGGTCATGTTCTTTGACTTCTCCAGTGCTTTCAACACAATCCAGCCTTCTCTGCTCAGGGTGAAGCTTGAAGGAGCGGGAGTAGACTGTCACCTGGCTGCTTGGACCATCGACTACCTCACCAACAGACCACAGTACGTGAGGCTTCAGGACTGTGTGTCTGATGTGGTAGTCAGCAGCATGGAGGTCCACTGGGGACAGTCTGTCCTCCTTTCTCTTCACCTTGTACACATCGGACTTCCACTACAACTCTGGGAGCTGTCACCTCCAGAAGTTCTCCGATGATACAGCCATTGTCGGGTGTGTATCTGAGGGGGATAAACGGGAGTACAGGATGGTCATCTCTGACTTTGTTGACTGGTGTGAGCGAAACCATCTGCAGCTCAACGCCAGCAAGACGAAGGAGATGATCGTCGACTTCAGCAGGAGGAGGACACCCCAGACTGCACCGGTGAACATCCAGGGTTTGGACATTGACATGGTGGACACATACAAATACCTGGGTGTTCACCTCAACAATAAACTGGACTGGACACACAATACAGAGGTTCTGTACAAGAAGGGCCAAAGTCGTCTCCACCTGCTGAGGAGACTGAGGTCCTTTGGAGTGTGCAGGACTCTGCTCAGGACATTCTATGACTCTGTGGTAGCGTCTGCTATCTTCTATGCAGTGGTCTGCTGGGGAGCAGGGAGCACTGAAAGGGACAGAAAGAGACTAAACAGAAGGTCAGGAGGAGGTTCTGTCCTGGACTGTTCCCTGGACTCCATAGAGGAGGATGTTGGCAAAGCTCACATCCATCATGGACAATCCCTCTCACCCACTGCATGACACTGTGGGGTCTTTAAGCAGCTCCTTCAGCAGCAGACTGAGACATCCACCCTGTAAGAAGGAGCGCTATCGCAGGTCCTTCATTCCATCTGCTGTAAGACTTTACAACATCAGCATCACTGGCTGATGTTAACATAAACTGGACTATATCATTACCACCCCAAACCATAAAATTTGCACAGACATTCTTGCACTGCACATCTTTGCACTTTTAAACTTTATTTTTATTTTTTCTGTTAAGACACTTTATCCTCATCTCTCACCCTTGTATATATTGTAAATATTATTACTATTGTTCTATTATTATTTTATTCATATCAGTACATCTACTGTTACATAAGCTGCTGTAACAATGTAAATTTCCCCTGGCGTGGGGAGAAATAAAGAACTTATCTTATCTTATCTTATACATCAAAGACTACACTTCACATACACACGTGTGAACTGGGGGAAAACTTCATACACTAAATCAGAGTGTACTGACCTTTGAAACAACAGTGATAACATCTCTACTCTGTTGTGCAAAATACTTGGAACCAAGACAGAATGAAAATGATGAAAAGGCCAAATGGGGGCGCTGATGGTTTGTTGTTGATGCGACAGCTCCACAGAAGGAGGAGAGGATGCCGGGCAGGACTGAAGCGTCGGGAGAAGAGGAGACGCTACAAGCTGTCCGTTCCATCCATAATAATGGGGAATAAGATGGAAGAACTGACGGCGCTGACCAGGCTGCAGTGGGAGTATAGGGAGAGCAGCCTCATGATGTTCACGGAGTCATGGCTGAACGAACTCACTCCGGACTCACTTCTAACTCTGGATGGATTCCATCTGGTCAGAGCGGACAGGAACGTGAGGGAGAGTGGTAAGAGAAAGGGAGGAGGCCTCACGATGTATGTGAATGAGAGATGGTGTAATGCTGGACACATTAGCGTTAAAGAGCAGCTCTGCACTAAGGATGTAGAATTACTGGCGGTCAGTCTGCGTCCGTTCTATCTGCCCCGGGAGTATTCACATGTAATAGTTATTACTGTTTAAATCCTTCATTCAGATGATGCGGCTGCAGCCTGTGAACTGCCACGTTCTAAAAATAAAACAAGTTAAAAAGAAAGCTGGGACTTTGGAGTACCAGGGCCACAAGCTTCATTTCTACGAAGATTACAATGCTGATGCTGAATATCATTTACTTAATTACTTCATTTATTTGGAATGGTAAGCATCCAAGACTGAGGAAGGCTCTTCTTCAGAGACCAAAGATGATGGGAGGTATGGCTTTACCCAACTTTCAATATTACTATTGGGCTGCAAATATCAGGTGTATGTTGTATTGGAAACACTTTTATTTGGAATCAACATCGCCTGTCTGGGTCACCATGGAGTCCCATATGGACAATAAGACTTCTTTACCAGCAATTTTGGGTTCAGCACTTCCTCTTGCCTCACCTTCACCCGTTATTAATAAAGTAGTTTGTCATTCTCTCAAAATTTGGTCCCAGTTCAGAAAAAGCTTTGGTCTCCGATCTTTCTCACTTCAGAGTCCAGTTGCTGCAAACCACTTATTTGCTCCATCAGCAACAGATAACTCATTTCACATTTGGCACAGGAAAGGTCTAAAATGCTTTGCTGATTTATATATAGATGGACAATTTGCAAGTTATTCCCAACTGTCCAACAAATTTGGTCTTGCAGCTGCTCAATTTTTTCGATTTTTACAGGTCAGACACTATATGCAGACTACGTTGGCACAATTCCCTCATAAACCCCAAAATAATCCTGTGGATAATTTCTTAATGGTCAAACCAATCTCTAGGGGTGTAATTTCAGCTCTATACAATCTTATTTCAGATCTTCGGTGCCCTTCTGCCGCTGTCATTAAATCCAAATGGGAACAGGATCTCAATCTTAACATTACAGATGAATTGTGGGATTCTATTCTTGGCCAAGTGCATATTTCTTTGATGTGTGCATGACATACACTCATTCAATTCAAGATTGTTCATCGTGTGCATTTGTCAAAGGTTAAGCTGGCACGTATATATCCAGATGTTGACCCAACTTGTGGAAGGTGTGGAAATGCACCTGGTACTCTGTTTAATATGTATTGGTCCTGTCCATCACTGCTAATCTTTTGGAATTCTATTTTTCATACAATCTCTGGAGTCCTACAGCACCAAATTAAACCAGATCCACTCTGCGCTATTTTTGGAGTGGCCCCAGACCTCACCTTACCAAACGTCAAGCTTAAAGTCTTGAAATTTTCATTTTTATTGGCCAGACGAGCCATTCTGCTGAAATGGAGGGACTCCTCATCCCCTTCACATTCCCAATGGTTAAAAGATGTTATGTCATGTATGGACTTGGAAAAAATCAGGTACACAGTTCGAGGTTCAGAAAACAAGTTTTACAAAGTATAGCGTCCTTTTCTGGATTTCTTTGAGAGACCCTCGACCACTGTCATTGAGTAGCTGAGTAGCTGAGTCTGCGACTCTCCTCTCTACCTGCAGGGGGAAGCGGTGGGTCGAGTCCACCTCTCCATTGTCACTTGCCACCGGGTTCTGTTTGTGTCTGTGAGCTGTGGGCTGGCGCTGGTTGTTGGGGTCCTGCTGGGCGTCTTGTGGCGCCTCCACGCCTTCTGGTACCTGAAGATGACCTGGGCCTGGCTCAAGGCCAAGCACAGCTCCCGGCGCCGGCAGAGGCACAGAGTCATCGAGGGTTCGGAAGCGTTGCTGTCATTTGACGCTTTCGTTTCCTACAGTGAGAGAGATGTCGGCTGGGTGGAAAACTTCTTGGTGCCTGAGCTGGAGGAGCCGAGGTGAGTATGTCTGGTGTTTTCTCAGAAGCATTGCTCTGTTAGCCAGGAAATGCAACACACTCAGTAGACCTTTGGGTTTGACCAAAAGCTGAGCCATGAAACACCTCAGGATCAGGTGGAATAACTGTCTAGGTCTTACGATGAGAAACCACGAGAACTTGACGCCATTTCATGGAAATGGCTGCTGAGAATGAAGTGAAAGAAGGAAACAGAGGCTCATTTCATTCACTGATTCATCTCAGAATTACAGGTGAAGCAACTGCTCGTTTTGCCACTGAAGTTCCAGTAAAGTTCCAGGGAGCTCATTGAGAAACTGTCTAACATCTAAAGACAAAAGCCTTGTTTCATGTTCATAGATTAGCTTCTATAAAATGTCTTTTATTGTGAAAAAATGTCCAAAATACACACTAGGTGTTTATTTGAC
>CM049589.1:23761177-23925573 GCA_027123335.1 Amphiprion clarkii | reverse complement strand
AGCACTGATTCAGGGTGAGGATCAGATCATGTTACAGACTTCTGACAAGTCCTGTTTCTGTATAATTGTCAAGCAAATATGATGATAAATTTAGCAAAACTAAAAGAAAAGACAATGCAACTTACGCCTTGTTTTCACATAGCTCGGTACACAAATCAGTTTCGAATGTCTGGAGTGAGTTAACTAGACTGCAATGTGTTATTAAAAGGGGGCGCTGTAGGCTACGTTACGCAGGGCCGTGATAAACAGAGTAGAAGAAGCAGAGGTTGTGAACTGGAAGCAAAACCAGCCTTTAAAAAAAAAACAACAACCACAAACATACTCAGATTCCTGAAAAAGTAAATGAAAGTATGTATAATGTGAATTTAATTTTCTATTTCCAGAATGTAGAGAATGAAATTTTGATCATTTCTATATCATTAGATTGTACGTAAAATTTGGTGTGATGCATTATTATCTACCATAGGTTGTCCTTCATAGTCTGCTAGCTAATTAGAAATTCAACTGACCTTCACTTTTTAATCTCTGCTGTGTTTCATTAAATGAGATCCATTTTCTACATGAGTATACTGTTAATATTCTGCATGGTAGGAATTGGTGTGTAAATTTAGTGTGTTAATTTTATTGATTTGATTTGGTGCTTTTCATTAAAATCTAGTCACACGATGACTTCATTAATGCTCACTGACATGATTTGACTTGTGCTTGTAACATGGATGCTGTGGATTTGTGCAGATTATTCATTCAAAATGAATTAGACTCCACAGTGCACAAAACTAAACAGATTTTATATCATATGTGCATTTTTCAATCACTGCCCAGAATCACACCCTAAAGCAGTGTTTGAACTCTTTGACTTGGTTGTAATGTGTTGTGTGATTTATTTCACCAATAGATCAGGACTCAAAGATAAACCTGGTTAAGGCCACATGTTCCACACTATTAAGAACAGCTTCACTTGCAGGCCACAGTTGTTTGTTTCCTGAATGTGTCTCATAATGACCCTGAACACAAACGGAGAGCTCAACACTGATTTGAATAGTAGCACGACTCAGTTTGCAGCTTATTTGAATGCTGTCAAAGTAATGAAATGATTGATGGTCACAGCTCGACTTCAAGGAAAAATACTTTGCATGTAAATGTGTGATGCTTCCTGCATTAAAGCACATTTTAACTCACAACCCCACAGATTTCACACATTATTCCATCTCAAACATTCGATTCAGACCAGTGGTGCTCATCTTCAGCTGACCCTGCAGCTCCATCCTCAAACATTTGTTTATCGTACGAATGACTCAAAAGTATTACTGTCTGTTAAAGAGCAGTCAGTGAATTTGGATCTGAAGGGGAAACGAGATCTGAAAAAACCTCTGCAGATGAGGTGGGTGTCCCTTTATATTTTTAGCAGAATAAGAGTTTAGTTTAATTGTTTAAATCCAAAATGGTTATGTAATTTTTATTTCTTTGACATCATCAATTTTTTAGATTTTTGAACCAACCACACTCTAAACTTTATTGAATCAGTCAAGAGCAGATTTCCACCATAGTACAATGAACGAATTAGAACTTAATATTGTAGGCTGTATTATATTGACATTGTTGCATGAAACAAACTGCATCATATCATCTGCATTTCCCCACCAGAGCTCTGTTCTACTCTGTTCTGTACCAAATTGCTGTAATTGTGCAATTTTACTCAAAAAACAGTGATGCATTTTGTAAAGTGGGATTAAATCTGAATGTTGACTCATGCACACAAGTTGGTGTTCTCACAAGATCAATTTATGCAAGGAAATAGCAGCTGTTGTGCTTTAATTCATTGCCATTGCAACATAAAGTAGTGATTTCACATTACCAAATTGCAATGAATTGAATGATATTTGAAGCTGTCATGTATGCATCTGCACTAAACTTCATGACTCAGTTTCTTTGTTTTAGCAGCAGACATTGTAGAAAACAAAAACATCCTCAAGGTAACTTTGATCCTCAGAACACAATTTTACACCCCTTGTTCTCAGTTGAATTGTTCTCAGAATATTTATTGCAGTGACGTGAAACTGCACAACTTCCTGCAAGAGTCAACGAGACAAACCCGTTTGAATTTACATCAAATTTGATCAAGATAACAACCTGCAAACTGCTCTCTTTACTGTGGATTGAATCATGAACTCAGTGTGTATCAATACAATCATGTGTTAGCACATCACAGGACAGAAAGGACCTAGAGTTTTATGCATTTCACTGAAAACAAGTTTGCACATCCTGAGGTGTTCGCATTATGACAAAGCAAACGTCAGCATAGTGATATCTTCAGTAATTTCTTCACCGTGTTTCACAAAGTCATTGTAACGACGGATTGCCGTTACCAGAGGTTTGTTAAACAGTACATTGAAAAAAACAACACTCTCTTTCATTTATAAAATGATTTATTTAGGTGTATGATGTGATCTGCTTGTTTCTTTGTTTGAGTGGAGCACATGGTTTGCAGCTGTGATGCCACACAGTTCCATCAGGACCTTCACCTGTGAACAAAGAGAGCAGGTGATTCATGGCAGGAGATGGTGGAAAGAAGCAAACTGTGCAAATGGAATGCTGGTTTATTGGTCTACTGGTAGCAAAACTTACCTCTGCTTGGCCTCTTCCTCCCAGGGTGTCCAGGCAAAGGATTCCCCAGGGGTCTGGATGCCTTTTATTAGTTCCGGGAGGGAGGTACCATGTGGGAAGTAGGTAGAGGGGAGTTTGTGTTTCCAGCTGTGTAAATAATTGTTTAAAGTATGTAGGGGGGTATTTATTAAATGGGGTTTAGGTTGGTCATGCTTATTGAGTGCATATTTGTAGTCTGTAATGGGTTTTATGTAAATATTTAATATCTATTCATGTGGGTGTGTTTGGGTGTTTAACTCTCAGGTGGTATGTGCCTGATAGGCACAGGGTATTTAAGTGGAGAGAAGTGCCATGGGCTTCTTTTATTTGGATGGAGGAACATGCCAGAATATTGTCTGGGATTATGGTGTACAAACAACTAGTGATGGTGAGATGAAGCTTCACAAAGCAGTAGTGATGTGAGATGAAGCTTCATGAAGCATTGAGGTTTTCCATCCGATTGGTTCACTCATGGTTCGAAGCTTCACGGTGCTTCATTTGCTCTACTGCGCCATCAACTGGACAAATCAAAGTAAAACAGGCAGAGGCCTATAATGACACTAGCTTTGCTATGTGAAGCTGTGAATTGTGCTTAAATGATAATGCCAATGTAGTGTGTGATGTGTTACTCATCATATGGAATCTGGACTGTGTTCTCCTTTTAGAAGGTATCCTTATAAGGGTTCCTATGTCCAAGATATTGATTGATATTGCTGCTAGGGCCTCTGTGTCTAGGAGAAAGATTGACGGGACCCTCTGTTTGCTATTTTGCTGTTATTTGCTATTAGGAGCGGCTGAAGCATGCTGTTAGGATGTGTGTGAATGACGGTCCTGGGATTGGATGCTGAGTGTCTTTGGATGAGGTTGAATAGGCCTATGTTGATGTGTTTGATAGTGTGTAGAGTGTGGGTGTTTATTCTGTGAGTTTGATTGGTGCCTACATAGGTCTGGAGTGGACACCAGACCTTCTCTGATGTCTGCTCTGTGAGTGTGTGGGAGATCTCTGCCAAAATGAGAGGGTTAATAGATAAATAGATAGGCAATGACTGAATGAATAAATATAAATGGGGGACATTTTTGATTGAGTCGACTTTAAATTGAGGATGAAGTGTTGGTGGTTTTTATCTGTTAAATGTCTTGTCTGTCTGTCTCTGAGTGTGTGGTGCTATAGCTGAGTCTGGAAGGCTGTAGTATGTCTTTGTCTGCTATATAGACTTTCTTATTAAATAGATAGATATGTATAGAGAGAGGCTGTGATTGGCTGTAGGAGGTCTAATGATATAAAGAGGTTGTTGCCTCCTCAGTGTTAAATAGCTATGATCCCTTCTGCGGGGGGATGTTTAGCAGTTTGCTGAATCCTTATGAGCCTTATAAGAGGACTATTGTGAACTGATAATATATATGAGCCTTGAAGAGGATGTTTATACATCTGATGAATATATTGGAGCCTTTGCTGAGTCTGAGGAGGTGAAGAGACCAGTGAGGATATTCTCTGAGCATGAATGAACACCTAAGATGATGAATAGTAACAGAGGAAGTTTCCTGATAGAGTTTGTCAGAACTAGGAAACAGATTGTGATTAGCAGTGTGATTGGCTGATTGATTGGTGCAGTTGCTCTCTGTCTTTTGGGGTTTATTTCTGCATGTGTGTGTGACTGCATTGAATGAGACTTTGAATAAACAGCATGAGGTCTTATATAGAATGAAGGAGATTAGTGTATTAGTCAGCAGTTTTTCTGAGTGAGAGGAGCAGTGAAGGAGCTCCTAACTTTTTCTTTCCTCTCTATGTGTGAGAGAGAAAACAGTAGGATGTTATTCGACTAACAATAGATTAACATACAGACTCCTTTGATTCCTGAAACTAATGATGCATTTTAGGTAGAATGGAGTATGGTTCATTTAGAATCCATGAGACATAAGAATTACAGAGACTCTGGAGGGAAGTCTTTTGTTGGAGAAGATTAAATGACCTAAATGTTGACAGAGATGGGTGCAAATTGTAATGAGTAGTTACTGGGGGATGTATAAGATTGATGGTGATCACATGACATTAACCCTTTGTTTTCTTTGTTTTTCCAATGTTTGACTGTGATGTGTGAGAATTGTGGAGGAGACTGAGGAGATGGAATGTGTCTGGATTCTGATCCTCCAAAGGACAGAGGAGTGGACAGCTGACGGTGCTCTACATGAGCTGAAGCTTTGCAGATGACAACATGTGGTGGCTCTGGTGTCCAACATCATCAAGGCTAGTGTGATTTTAACCACAAACTGTTTTTGATGTGTAGTTGCTTTACTTATGGACACACACACCTATTTATTCCTGATATTGGATATACATATTTAGTCTGTTTACATATAGGGCCTATGGTGTTTCTTTTACAGCAGTGACTCGGGGAATCCTTTAGTTTGGGGTCAATGAAGCACATCTGTGTACACATACAGGGGATGTTTGAATTATTGGGGAGGAAACTTGACAACAGACCAACCATCTGAGGCATTTAGTTCATTAATAGATCATTATTGATTTAGATGATTAAACATTTGTGGAGAGGTTGATTTGGCTCCAATGCTGTTGAGTGCATGATGTCAAAGATGGAGCGTAAAGTTAGGAGAGTGTTTACGCCTGTTGATGTAGTCCAAAAGGACAATCTGCTTGTTGAAGGTATTGCAGGGAAGTGGAGCAAGCGGTGGCCTGATATCGACCGACCTTGGCCAGTAGAGGGGACTCTCAGTTCTGATGCAGGTGCTGATGTCGACCCATAAGGCAGGTCAGCAGGAAGGCTGCAAGCAGAGGTAGGATGTGGAGAGCGTTGAGAGATACGTTCCCAACAAACATACACCTGATAATATTTGGATTGAGCCACTGGGTCCAGAGGAGAATCTGAGGGCCTATGTGGTAAGGGCTCATCTGGTGGAGCTACACCAGAAGAATGAGCATGATCAGAGGAAACTACAGGACGAGGAGACTCTTGGAAAAATACATCAGATACAACTGGTGGATGTTAAAACCTCGAGTAACGATGCAGGCACACCTGGTAACGGAACTTTTAGTGAACAGTTACTCATTCACAGTGGGGATCCACAGGTGCGTTCCTCATCATAACAGTCCTGGGTGAGGACAAGTAGCCAATACTGAGGTTCCAGGGGGTACATTTCAAACTGTGACAATCATTCTCTATTGCAGTAGAGAAAACATAGTTCTCATATTGTCAATAAATATTGAAAGATGACTTGGATACTCAGTCTGTTGCTAAGTTTTGCTCAGTCTATTGTTAAGCGGTTGCTAAGTCTGTTATTGGGGTTTGTGTTAAGTGGGGCCATAAGCAGGTAAAATATTAGTCCTACAGAATTGAGTATTGAACTGTATTTGGGAGTTATTTACCATCCATAAGGTCAAGGTGTTTGTAATAACAAAGAAAATGAATTAAATAAAAAGAGAAGAATCAATGGTATGTTGAAGTACTGCTTTGTTGACATTTGACAAGTGATGGACATCATCCAAGTGAGCTGAGGAATTCTCATTTTGAATATCTGACTTCATTGTAGTCTTCATTTTTATGTTTGGGGTGTCACTGACAATAGAGATGTCCAAACTTCAAAGGGGATTTAGTTTGATCAAACGGGGGACTGCAAGATGTCTGATGATGATCTGTTAAAGTGAATTATAATACATGATGTTGTTGGTTGCAAGATACTGGTGGATGATTTGTTTCTTCCTAGAACACTAAGGGGAGAGAGCAGCTGTGGTGTAGAGATCCCTGCAGCCGGATGAACTGAATGCTCAGAGATGGACAATGGAGAAGGAGGGAGAATCCTGAATGAGGACATGCAGTGAGAGCCTACTACCACTTCAGAAGCTGCTGCTGAAGAGCGACAGTTTGATATATTCATATGTTTCCTGTACAGTTTTGCAGTATTGAATTTAGTTGGATTGTGTTGTATTCTGTGATACTGATGAATACTCTGTACTTTTTCATTCATATACAGATTACTAAGTGAATGATGGTCTGCTAGGAGGTGAGTACATTGGAATCTCAGGTGTTTTCTTTCTTTTGGGATTGTTTAGGGACAGTAATGTTAGGCAGGAGGAGGTCCATTGAAGGGTGCGATGAGTCAACCAGCCTGACTGGACAATTTTTGATTTTTATTTCTGTGACTCCCGAATGTATTTACTTCCACTTATTTCACATGACTGTTTGATTCTTTTCTAATTGGCTGGAGTACCATATGTGGTTCCTCAGGCAGAGGGACCGTGAGAGAATTTTCCTGTCTTGATTGTTTGATGGATATTCCTGGAAAGATAGCTGCTAGGCAGGTTTTTCGCTCTCACTATCCACAAAGTTAATATGTTGCTGAGCTTGGGCTGTGATTAGCACAGACAGAAGGAAATGTCATAAACATTCGCTGTAACTCTTGTGCAACCGATGCTATAATGATGTTTTTGACGCCTTATTAGCATCGAAAGGGGGAAATGTAGTGTGTGATGTGTTACTTATCATATGGAATCTGGACTGTGTTCTCCTTTTGGAAGGTATCCATATGAAGATTCCTATATCCAAGATATTGATTGATATTGCTCTTAGGGGCTCTTGTGTCTAGGAGAAAGATTGACGGGACCCTCTGTTTGCTATTTTGTTCTTTTAGCAGAAACTATTTGTTGTGACCTCATACTTGACCTTCTTGTCCAAAGCATATAAAATGACCACCAGCCTTTTGTTCGGGGGGATTCATATTGGCTGGGAGACTCTCCACAGGAGACCATGGTGCCTGTTCAGATGCTGTTTCATTTATGTAATAAATCATATTATATTAAGCAACAGTGTCAACGGACGTTTTCTTCAACATCTGCACATCCTGATGGCTAAGAGAAACCACGACACCAATAAACAAGTAATATACTTAATATAGTGTCTGCTTTTCCTGATAGCAGGAACAGAGGGGGAAATGGAAACAAACGGGGAATCCATTGCGTTTTGCTGCCCCTTATATTTTGAATCGCACGTCAAACCTGCGAACCACTTACTGAACCAGTCAAAGCGGTACGACCGGTTTGCGAGGCTTCGAACGTCATCATTTTTGGCTCCTCCCCTATATGAAGCAAGCCTCAATATGCGCTTCGTGGACACGCCCCCTCCATTACTTGACACATGCTTCGAAGCCTCGGCACGTCTCCTAACATCCCTATGAAGCAGTGAACCACTTTGACACAACTGCTTCAAGAATGACGCACTGCTTCGAAGCATTTGACTCAACCAGAAGAGTGACATTTGCTGGCTCTGTGTCAGAACTGCATCTAAGCAGAAAAAAATGCAAGAGCCTCAGGACTGCTGGTCTCACACTGCTGAGGCTGATGGCTTGGGGGATGAAACTGGTACAGAACCAGGTCGTTCTGATGCTGCAGAAATGTGTGTGTGTATAAAATCTACATCCATATGGTGTGTATCGAGGGACTGAGGGGCAGGAAAGTGCTTGTGCTACTTTGTGTGGGACTCTAGTATTATGTGATGTGGAAATGAATGGTAGTGCATCTGCAACTTTGCCATTGTGGAAATATAAATGGGGTGTAAACCAGGGAGTGTTTAGAGGTTTTTATTTTTAAAAAGAAGCATTGCTACAGTGCATGGTTTCAGTCTGCTCCTTTTGTGGCTCACGACCTCTCCGGCTTTGGAGCTCACATGGCACAGATTTTTTGGCCATCTTGAAAAGGTTTGGATACGGAGTTTGACGAGATTCCCACTAAGTAAGCGGGTCTTCTCTGGAGAGGTAGGGCTCAGATAGATATCTCTGCACTTCTGCTGTAGCATCTGCAGTAGCAGATTGTTGTGTTCTTTCTAAACAAAAAGAATGGGGAGATTAGCCATCTTTTATAATAAGAAATTGATCCATAGAGTAAAAACAGTTCATAATACAAACCAACTCTGCTGTCCAAAAGATCCTACAAGTTGTCTTCTGCTGAAGGTTCTATGTTGGCAGCTGACTGATGGAGTTAATAACATTTAATACGTGTTACTAGAGAGGTATGAGAACACAATAATAAAATGGAATAAATGGTTCTCTACCTGTGAGGTTGATGGCATTCATTCCCCTCTCAGCCCTCATGGCTCCAGCACTCTGCCGTCAGTTCATGGCCTCTTGTGCATGAGTTTCATTTCCAAACGCTAAAGTTTTAAACCTTGGATCCAAGATGGTGGCTAAGGCCAGAACTCTAACATTGTCCACTGTGCATCACTAGTGCAGCTCATGCTGCAGTTGTGTTATTAGATGCTGTGCTGTTTGGTCTTTAATGGTTGATGCCTTTACAGCCAGTTTGTGCTGCACCATTCGGATCAGTGGAATGACTTTAGAGGCAGAAATATGTTTTTCAGCTGACATCTCTGTGGAAGCCATGGAAAGGTACAAGAACATCAAAGCATTCACTGACTGTCTGGTAGTCTGCATATGAAAGAGGAGGGATGTCTGTGGTGAGGGATGCAACTGCTGGACTAACTGGTTCCTGTTGTTCATACAGTCTCTGTAGCATTAAATATGTGGAGTTCCACTGGGTTTCAACCTCCTGGATCAGTTTGTGAACTGGCTTCTGCAGTTGAATTTGCATCTCTGCCAGTTTTTCTTTACCTTTTGTGCTTATCCTAAAAAATGCAACTATTTTTCAGCCTCTCGTTTGAATGTCTGCAAGTGGGGGTGTTTGATCCGGTGCCTTTTTCACAATAAGATTGAAACTGTGGACCAGACATGGCACATTTCAAACAGCCAACAGTTTGGCACAAAGGACCATGTTTGCTGCATTGTCAGTGATTAAACAGTGGACTTTATCTCTCAAGCCTACTTTATTTTGTTAATGGGGATCTTGTGGATTATTTTTGTGGAGAGTGAACTTCAGGGATTTGAGACATGATTGTTAATCTAAATTAGCTGTAGGTAAGAGTTTGACTGTGACTAGTTGTGTGAAAGTCAAACATTCCAGTAGATGTTGACTTGTTGTCAAACACCATCCATGAGAAATGTGTTTTCCTTTCTCTTACCCGGCTTGTGACATTAATGTGATCTCCCCCATATGAACTGGGTTCTGCTCAGGTTTCTTCTTGTTAAAAGGGAGTTTTTTCTTGTCACTGTTGCCTTAAGGTTTGCTCTGGGGTTTCAGACGTATGAGTTCTGTAAAGCATCTTGAGACAATTTGAATTGCAGTTGTCACTGTATAAATAAAATTGAATTAAACTGAATTGAATCTCAAGGCACAGCTGAGGTATGATGGGTACCCAATTTGGGAACCTCATGGTTTGAATGAGACGAATTGGTTCTAATTAGGAGAAGGCTACTGCAGGGTCAGAGGAAATACTTATTTTGTCTATGATTCTCTTGAGAACCTGCACGACGAATTGGAAAATGTTACTAATGAGAAGGACATTTGGAATGCCTGCCACCGAGACTGGACTTCGGAAAAATCTATGGATGAAAGTGCAACTGGTAGTGGAGCATACGGTTGTACACTCAGTTGGGTTGAACAGTCTTTGAAAGTGACAGTTTGGTTCTCTCTGCAGAAAATGCTCTTTTGATGAATCACTTTCCATGTCATTCTTGAGTGATGAAGTGTCAAAGTTTGGTATTAATGATGAAGGACATCAATCAGTTGCCATCAAACTACTCTGTACGTCATCGCCACAGTCTACAGTTGACTCCATTAGACTAAGCGTCTGTCTTTCTTTACATATTATTTGAATCCTGTCAAGTCTAATAGACTCATTACATGAATCATAGCCATTAGGATGGAAATATGTCAGTCCTGCTCAATGCTTAATAAAACAAAAAACACAAAATACAAGCGGCTCACTTGTGTATTTTCCTTTGCAGTCCAGAACTGCAGCCTCTTGACTCTTGGATTTCATAAACTAAATATGAAAAACTCTAAGTACATAGACTTGCAGCTGGTTTATATGTTGCTGCATCAATTCTCCATAGTGGTTAGAAATTGATGCTGATGGCCCTGCAGCTACCCAGTATTCTGTGTGCAGAAGAAAAATTAGAAAATATAATTTGTCTGCTGCTTTTTTCTTTTTTTTTGCGAGTGCATGAATTGTCAGGTAACTGAGTGGTCACTCAACCAGCCTTTAACCCACTGTCAGCTCAGATAGACTCCTCTGAAGGGTGAAGTGGGGACAGGTGATTGATGGACAGATGGATTTGCATGGTTTAGTTTACAGTAAGAGAGTCACGCAGAATCTTTAATTTGCTTTACATCATGCAAAAAGCTCATACAGTCCTGCTGCTGGGACAAATGAACACCTTCAGCAGAGGCAGAAGCATCACTGCACATTTGGAGTGAACAGCAGTCAGAGAGTTTGAGACGAGAGATTAAGGACAATCAGAATCACTGCAGACAAGGTTGGTGTTCTTTAACAACTTACTGGTTCACTGTCAGTATTTTTAAAATGTGCCTTTTGCATGAAAATTAAACTTGGTATTTATCTTGAACCACCTTCAACTGAGTCTTACCATCGTTTCAGATCTTGTTAAAGTCAAGTTTCAGAAATGTTGTATTTTTACTCTTTCCTCCTTTCTCAAGCACAAGAGCTTGACATGTTTACATCCACATCACCTCTTGAGAAATGAGGAACAGCATCACAAGTGGATCGGACATTTAGATGAGCCTGTTGGGCTCATCATGTGGAGACCGTGATCTGACAAATTGATCGATAAACATCTGTAAAAGTTATGTAATCCATATGTCCACCGCCTGGTGATGTCATAATATGCAAATTAGATGAGTGAATTTACTCCCATCACAAACTTTGGGTCATATTAATGATTTTTCTCATTTACAGTTTGCCTTTATCTCTAATCATTTTCAAGTTGCAACCTTTTGAAAAAGTGATATCAAAACTGAATATTCTATTGAAAAAACTGTGGCGCCTAAAGGGTTAATTTTCTTGGCAAAATTTCATTTGTTTACAAGTACCAACAAAAAATTTACAATATGAACGGCAGTTGGGAGAATCAGTGAGCCAGTGATTAACACCCAGCTACCTGAGTTGATGATCTATTACTTACTGTAGTTCCACCAATCTATCTTTCCTCTTCCCCTTTCTTTACATATTTTGTGTCTTAATTAACTCTTTCATTTCTTTTTCTCCTCAGACCTACAATGCATGCAGCAAATATGACAGTTAACTCCTCCTCATCTTCATCCAGCTATGCTTCTTCCCCTGCCTGTGGCAACCCTGAGGTTTTTTCTCACATAAATTATGCTCTCTTTGCATTGAGAATCCTCCTCCTCCTCCCTCTCTCCACCTTCATCCTCTACCTGGGTCATCAAAGATGGAGGCAGCATCGTTCCTCTAAAGCAGCGACTCACTCTGACATCTTCACCTACCACATGGCTGCCATGGATCTCATCTGGGTCTTGGGGAGTTTCTGCTTCACTGGGGCTACATACACAAATAACTTGGTAATGATGAAAGCAGGATTCAGTGTTTCTTCCATTGGTTTCTATGGCCACACTTTTTTTCACATCCTGACCTGTGTGGAGCGCTACTTGGCTGTTGTTCATCCCATCACCTACCGGGGGCTGAGAAATGCTCGTGGGGTCAGAATCAGAAACATCTGTATTGGATGTGTTTGGCTGCTGTGTTTTGGACTGATTTGTTTTACAGCTGTCACCTCGCCTTACTCCTTCTCCGTCTTATTGTTATGCCTTTTAGTTGTCTCCATTATAATCCTGTCTTTCTGCAGCCTGTCAGTTCTCTGTGTTCTGATTCGTCCAGGTCCAGGGGAAGGGGGTGGGGAAAAGCAGCGAGTTGACCACTCAAAGCAGAGAGCTTTCTACACCATCATAGTGATCACAGTTGCTGTTTGGTTGTGGTTTGTGGGGCTCATTGTTGCCTTTGCCCTGCGCATGTCACCTCAACTGGGCACCAGTATCGGTTGTGTGGTGTCAGTTATTGTCAACTGGTTGAATCTGCCCAGCAGTTTGGTGTCACCTCTACTGTATCTGCACAAGGCAGGAAAACTGTCATGGAGCTGTAGAAACAGTGAGTAAGTTACTGGATTTAAATATATCTGACCAGTCTAGTTTGACTGACTGGATGAATTACAAAAAAGTGATGATAGGTTGCTAGGTTACATCTTAAGTGTAATCAAGTGGTTGCTAAGATATTCTCTGTTGTTAGTTACTATGGTGTTTACCAACTGTTCAGCTAGTTGGATAATTGCTGTAGCTGCTTGGGTGTTGTGGGTTGATTGCAAGGTTGGCTGCTAACCCTGACCACTTAGTGTACATCTTTACTCAATTCCTGTTGCTCCAAGCAGAAGTGTTTATCAGCCTTTCTGCACCACCACAACGAATAATTTATTTGCTCTGACTGGTGATGTTTATTGACCCACAACAGTGCTGACATGAAGAGAAAGGCAGCATTACTTTGGAAAACCTCATTCAGATAGAAAATAAAAATCTGGATCTGCAGATGTCTGAGAAGATGCAGCCAACAGATTCAGTTTGATTTCCATCCCTGAGTCTAAACACAATTAAAACCCAGAGCCTCACTGAAGCAAGACAATCAAAAATCAAAGGAATACTTGAGCTTTTCAAACATGGTCCAGGTTTGTGCTCAAGGCTACAGACATCTGGCTATGTGAGCTGCCAGCATCACTGCCAGTTTTGTTACCATGTGGATAATGGTGGCACAAGTCTTTGACCAGGAGCAAAACACTGGCTCCAGTGCTGGTGCATCAGTCTTGGTCGTTGATCACTTGTGAGTCCAACAATGTCACATGAGTGCAGTGCTAAATTTGTGGAGGGTGTTACATCAATGTGTTTGGTGTAAGGTTGTGGATTTTATATTTTATATAGTAGGTTGATCTATTTGTAGGACCTGAATGAATGTTGAGTGTTTGCAGGGTGTTATCTTGTGTTTGGGATGACGTTACTTTCATTGTTCAGTGGATGTTTCGACTTTCATGGTGGCTGGAAAAAAAAATAGGATACTAGATGGATTTACTTGAGTGCCTTTTGTATTTGTCATGTTGATTTTATAATACACTGTTTTTAACTTCAGAATGCTCAAACTGTAAGTAATTACACCAGGGAAAAAATGTTCTCAACTATAGGTCTGTCGTCACTATAATGGTTTAAAGGAGTCCCCTGAAAGATAGTAATACAAGCACAGAGACACACAGCCATACAGCTGATTTGAATAATGTCTTCAAATCTAATGGCATGTCTATGTAACGTCCAAATCTAATGATGTGATGCTATGATGTTAATGTGGTTTCACTGGTTTTACATGGTTCTGTGTTTCTATCCTTAGTTTCATAACCCTGAAACTTTATGTAGTGAATCTCTGCAGAAATGTCCTCATTGTGCAGGTCTGTCCACTATAATGGTTTAGATGTTTCTCCAGAAAGGTAGTAATACTAGCACACACATAACACAGCAAACAGGTGATTTGAATACTCTGGCCAAATGTTATGGTGTGTCTCTGTAATGTACAAATATGTTGTTATCATATTTATGTAATTTAACTCCAGAATAAATGACTAAATGTCTGTGCTTTGGTTGTGTCATCTCTGATGTTCATCCATGCAGCACATTCATGATAAACAGATGCAGAGAAGATATATAACATGAAAGGAGCTTCATTAGTTTTGGTTGTGAAACTGTGATCAAACACACAGCACTTTATCCAAGTCCTTTGTAAACAGGAGAAATGGCTAAAATTACATTGTGTATGTTTTATATTATTATAATGTATGCAAACTGCATAAATTCATAGCAGCAGTTCCACATTGTTGATGTGCCCTGCAGCAAGGCAGCATTCTACACTCTGATTCATGTGCTGAAGAACAATTTGAAAATATAATTTGCCTGCTGCTTTTTTCCATGTGCACCTGCTTCCACCCACAGTCCAAAGACATGCAATGTTAGGTAACTCTGAATGTCCACCTGTCCAGGTGATCCTGCCTTTCACCCACCATCAGCTGAGATAGACTCCTCTGAAGGGTGAAGTGGGGACAGATGATGGATGGATGGATTTGCATGGTTTAGTTTACAGCAAGAGAGTCACACAGAATCATATACTGGCTTTGCATCATACAGAAAGCTCATACAGTCCTGCTGCTGGGACACATGAACATCTTCATCAGAGGCAGAAGCATCACTGCACATTTGGAGAGAACAGCAGTCAGAGAGTTTGAGACGAGAGATTAAGGACAATCAGAAACACTGCAGACAAGGTTGGTGTTCTTCAATAACTTACTGATTCACCGTTAGTGTTTTTAAAATGCACCTTTTCCAAGGAAACTGGTGTTTATTTATGATTAAATCCAGTTTTAGACTTCACTACAAACCAACTCCAGCTGAATCTTTCCATTGTTTCAGACATTGTTAAAAAAGTTTCAGTCAGAAGAATCATTTTTTACTCTTTCCTCATTTCTCCAACACAACAGGTTGGCATGTTTACATCCACATCACCTGTGTTAAAGCAGCTGTTATAAACATCACCTGCTGACAGAATGTTTGTGGTTTGTTTCAGCTGGATTTTGTTGCTTCTTGTGTAAATATCATTCGAAGATATAGATCAGTTTACCACCTCTACGATTATGCTGTATGTAAATTGGTGTTCAGTAATGATGGTGCATCAGGCAAAATAGAAAAGAAAAAAATGCTTCACTTAAAATCTCTTTCTGAATGTTTGTTTTTTTCAATTATTTGTTCTGGCAAAAGATCATTTGTCAACAAGTAGCAGCAAAAGCTTCAAAAATGAATGGCAGTTGGGAGAAACAATGAGCCAGTGATTAACAGACCCCAGTTACATGAATCAGTCCCTCCAGGATTTCTCAGGCATTTTTCCAGATTGTTGCAGCCTCAAATGCCTGAATTTGCGGCAGCTTTTCTAAAAAATTGCAATGTAAGTTGCAATGTTTTAAGCGTATTTGTTGCAATGAAATTGCGGGAGACAGTGACAATTGCTAAAAAGTTGCATTTTTTCAGATTTTAGAACACGTTTCAACATTTTAATTGATAATATTTATTCTGAAATTAATTTTTTAACGCTTCAACCTATTTACACAAAAGCTGGCACACTATGGTGGGACATTATCACCAGTCAGATATTGGTTTAACATGAAGTGGTTGGTAGATTTAAGGCACAAAATGATAATTTACTATTGAATGAATCATGTTTGGACATATCCGTCAGTGGCTTAAAAAGTTAATTTTGCATCCTGGCACACAGGTATTCACACACACATGCTCACTGCTTGTCCCGTCAATTAACAAGAAAAGCACTCAGCTAGCACAGTACTCCACCAAGACTGTTCATTTCCTAACCTTCAGCTAAACACAGGTGTGTGTTTTGCATGTGTACGTGTTGCACGGATACCGAATCATGTGACCTACATATGTAGCGGGTGACGGGAATTGATGGGACTCGGAAACACCCCCACAATTTAATCGTTTCTTGTATCATTTCCGATAAGTCCAAAGTGGTGGATTTGTAGCCGGATCAAAATCATATGATTGTCAGCAGGCAGATGAGATGGTGTTCACTTGTTGCCATGGTTACCGTGCCGCTATCAGATGCTGCTACCTCAATGGGAAATACTTAACAAATCTGTGGATCCAGACTATAAGCTGCATCACTGCCAAAATCTAATCACTTGGCCCTTGTGTGATTTCTGACCTTCCCTGAAAATTTCATCCAAATCCATTTTTGAGTAAAGTTGCTAACAGAGGAATGATTCACGTACGCCAATCACCACATAACTCCGCCGCACTCCTTGGCGGAGTAATTAGTCTAACTTACCTTCATTTTTTCAGTGCTGCAACAGATCTGGATGGGTAAACTGTTCTGCACCCTGTGCAATATTGTGGTGGGATACAAAAAAAGAGAAATCATCGATTGACAAACACTTTTCTACAGCGAAACATATTAGGAGAATGGTGGAAATGAACGGACCACAGACCAGACAAATCACTGTGACGGAAGCTGTTCCTCCGCTTTGGTGAAGAACATCAGGGAATTGTTTTCACGGTCTTCAGCAGTAATTTTTGTTGGTAAATGAGAGACATTAGAATCATGTCTGGATCTTGGAAGTGAATTCGGTGGTGTACGTGCATTACGTTTGCGCTGAGGACTGCTATGATTGGAGGAACTCATGGGAGGCTGGCCAAAATTGCAGAAAAGTTTCGGTGATTGGACAAATTGCAAGGTCATACAGAGTTCGTAGAGATTTGTTGAATTTGCATGAGTTGGCGCAATCGCAACATCGCAAACTCACGGAGGGACTGATGAGTTGATGATCTATTACTTACTGTAGTTGCACCAATCTATCTTTCCTCTTCCCCTTTCTTTATGTATTTTGTGTCCTTATTAACCCTTTCATTTCTTTTCCTCCTCAGACCTACAATGTATGCAGCAAATATGACGGTTAACTCCTCATCATCCTCCAGCTATGCTTCTTCCTCTATCTGTGCCAACACGAAGGTTTTCTCTCACATAAATTTTGCCTTTCTTGCATTGAGAATCCTCCTCCTCCTCCCTCTCTCCACCTTCATCCTCTACCTGGGTCACCAAAGATGGAGGCAGCAGCGTTCCTCTAAAACACCAACTCACTCTGACATCTTCACCTACCACATGGCTGCCATGGAGCTGACCTGGATCTTGGGGTACTTCTGCCTTGTTGGGGGTACATACACTAATCACTCGGTAATGTTAAGAATAGGAATGAGCTTGAATTTCATTACTTTCTTCGGAGAGATTTTTTTTCACGTCCTGACCTGTGTGGAGCGCTACCTGGCTGTTGTTCATCCCATCACCTATCGGGGGCTGAGAAATGCTCGTGGGGTCAGAATCAGAAACATCTGTATTGGATGTGTTTGGCTGCTGTGCTTTGGATTGATGTGTTTTACGTCTGTAATCTTGCCTGATTCCTTCCCCATCACATTGTTATGCCTTTTAGTTGTCTCCATTATAATCTTATCTTTCTGCAGCCTGTCAGTTCTCTGTGCTCTGATTCGTCCAGGTCCAGGGGAAGGGGGCGGGGAAAAGCAGCGAGTTGACCAATCAAAGCAGAGAGCTTTCTACACTATGATAGTGATCACAGTTGCTGTTTGGTTGTGGTTTGTGGGGCTCCTTGTTTCCATTGCTCTGAACATGCCTTCTCGGCTGGACACCAGTGTCAGTTGTGTGATGTCAATGAGCGTCATCTGGTTGAATCTGCCCAGCAGTTTGGTGTCACCTCTACTGTATCTACACAGGGCAGGAAAACTGTCATGTTGGCATAGAAACAGTGAGTGAATGACTGGAATTAAACAGGCTTAGTTTGACAAACTGGATGAATTACAAGAAAATAATGTTAGACAGGTTTCTAGGTTACATTTTAGGTGTATGCTAAGATACTCCTATTAGTTAGTTACTATGGTGTTTACCAACTGTTCAGCTAGTTGGATAATTGCTGTAGCTGCTTGGGTGTTGTGGGTTGATTGCAAGGTCGGCTGCTAAACCTGACCACTTAGTGTACATCTTTACTCAACTTCTGTTGCTCCAAGCAGAAGTGTTTATCAGCCTTTCTGCACCACAACGAATAATTTATTTGCTCTAACTGATGATGTTTGTTGATCGTCAGTAGTGCTGACATGAGCATTGCTTTGGAAAACCTCATTCAGTTAGAAAGTAAGAAATTGTGGACTTGCAGATGTCTTAAAAGATGCAGCGAAGAGATTCAGTTTGATTTCTATTGTAAGTAGTTAGTTCACAGAAAAATGTCCTCAACTTGTGTCCTCTCTATGATGGTTTTTCCAGGTCCCCTGAATGATAGTAATACAAGCACACAGACACACTGATCATACGGTTGATCTGAAGAATGCCTTCATATAGAACGGCATGTCTAGATCTGTTGTGTAGGACTAGATGTTGATATCTCTTCTTGCATACATGAGACACCTAAGAGTCTGTGGGATGGTCCAGTGAGTGACGTCATCCTCTGGGTTATCAAGTGGGCGCCCTCCTTCATCAGTGTTTCGGTGATAGGTCCACGACACCTCCGGAGGTTTCAGGAGTGAATCCCAGCATCCCAGGCTCACCCCCTAGATGCTATCTACTTACCCAAAGGCGCATGTGGAGTCCTTTCTCTTCATCCACAGCCACTGACATCCAAATCTAATGATGTGATGTTATAATGTTAATGTGGTTTTACTGGTTTCGTGTGGGTCCAAATTTCCAACCTTAACTTTAGAATTCTTAAACTGTAATGTGTGATGTCCTCATAGTGCAGATACGTCCTCACTATAATGATTTATAAGGGCCTCCAGAAATATAGAAATAGAAACACACACATACACACACATAGGCCATAGTCTTCAAAACTAGTAGGGTGTCTAGGAGAAGTATGAATCTAACGTTGTAATGTTATGTTTATGTGGTTTTACTGGTTTTACTTTTGCTGTATTGTTCCATATTTCTAACCTTAACTCTATAACCCTAGAACTGTAAGTAGTGAGTCCCAGCAAAGATGTCCTCATAGTGCAGATGTGTCGTCAATATGATGGTCTTCATGGGTCATCAAAAAGTTAGTAATACAATCACACACAGCATACAGCTGATTTGAGTCATGTTTTCAAATCTAATGAGTTCTATGTAATGTGAAGTTAAGACATTGATGTGGTTTTACTGGTTTTAAAAAGGTCCATATGTCTTAGCTTAACTTTAAAATTTTGTAGCTTTATAACTATATTACCTCATAGTGCAGGTCTGTCCTCACTATGATGGTTTAGATTTGTCACCAGAATGATGGTTATGCAAGCACACACTCACACAGCAAACAGGTGATTTGAATAATGTATTCAAATGGAATGGTGTGTCTCTGTGATGTACAAATGTAATGGTGTGATGTTCCAATGTTTATGTAATCAAACAAAACAATAAATGACTAAATGTTGGTGTTTTGGTTGTGTAATCTCTGATGTTCATCTGTGCAGCACATTCACGATAAACGGATACAGAGAAGATACGTAACAACAGAGGAGCTTCATTAGTTTTGGTTATGAAACTTTGTATCCTCATTAAAAGTCCTGTGTCAGCAGGAGGAATAGGAAAAAAACATTTGCCTTCTTCAATTGACTGTGAAAGTATCTGAAAATCAGTGTCAATCGGTTTTACATGTAAAAAAAATCTCAGTCCTGCTGCCACCTGCTCTGCACATATTAATGCTTATATGAACCAAATTGTACTCGGTGAGTTCTGAGACTCAGGAGAAAGTTGTTCAAAGCTGGTACTTCCAGTCATCAGACTGTGTTTTTCGCACAGAGGAAGGATTCGCGTACGCCGATCATTACATAACTCCACTGTATTCCTTGGTGGAGTAATTAATCTAACTTCCCTTCATTCTTTCAGAGCTCCAACAGATCTGGATGCAACAACTTTCCTCACAGTGATTTGTCTGGTCTGTGGTCCGCTCGTTTCAGCCATTCTCCAAAAGTGTTTTGTGGTAGAAAAGTGTTTGTCAATCGATGATTTTTCATTTATTTATTTTTTGGATTCCACTACAATATTGCATGGGTGCAAAACAGTTTACCTCCACTTTCGTGAAGAACATCAGGGAGTTGTTTTGGACAGTCTTCAACAGTAATTTTTGTTGGTAAATGAGAGACATTAGAATCTGACATGTCTGGATCTTCACACCATAAACAAGGAAGTGAATCTGGTGACGTACGTGTATTACGTTTGCACTGGGGACTGCTATGGTTAGTGGACCTCATGGGAGGCGGGCCAAAATTGTGAAAAAGTTGCAGTGATTGGGCAAAATTGCAAAATCATGCAGAATTTGTGGAGATTGGTTGAATTCACGTGAATTGGTGCGATCACAACATCACGAATTCCTGGACAGACTGATTATATTGACTCTGGTTGTCCAGAATAGTCCAAGCTGGTGTAACAAAGCCTCAATCTGCATCTTTTTCTAAGCCACATAACTTTCTGACTGAATTTGCTTTAACAATTGTCTCTCTCTGCTCTCTCTGCATGTTCTCCTTTTCAGGGTTTTGTGTGACTGCTGCTGTCCTGGCAGTGTGGTTTAAGTTTATGTTTTGTTATGAAACATAATTTGTTGAAGGGCAAAAGAATCCTGGCAAATGTGTCAGAAGTGGTGAAAGTTAATGCTTATCTGGGTCTCACAAAAAACGTCTCAATAGTGGCCACTACAGAATTTTTCATGAACCACACATAACACCTCCAAACAAACAAGACAAAATTACTGATGACAGTCAAACTGCCATCCAATTATTTAATATCAGAATTGTTTTTGCTGGTCATTGGTTTCACTGAGAAAGATTTTTTTAAACCATCATCAGTCCTAATCGAACCTAACAAATCTTTCATTAATTCATTTTAACGCTTAAATGTTTAGTTTTGAAGCCAGGCTCCAGCCTGGGAACTGTGAGCAGAAATTTCTGATTTAACAAGTTTTGATAAGGACATATTTGTTTTAGACTGCATCCTATACTATGAGAGCTAAATTTGAAATTCCTAATTTCAGCCAAAAATACACACTCTGGGCAAAATCTGTCCTCATATGCATTGACAAAATCATTAAAACATCAAGAGTGTCGCACAAGTTTTAACAACTGTTCACAAACATCCATAGTTAATGTGAGATTAGTGGATTTGTGAGGTATGTTGAGCCGAAAGTCTGAGTTTTCAGTCAAAGTGGCTCTCTTTTCATTTGCTACGTCTTCATGGTAACTGATCCTGTGGAGATGACCTGGTCAGGAGCAGGTTCATGTTCAGAGTTTTGGAATTAAATTGGCTGTAAAAAAGCATCTCCCTTTAACCAAATCGTTTCCTGACAATTAGTTATGGGCGATACAGATTCTCAGCTCAAGAAAAATGTTTTATCTGGAAACACCTTGAGCTGTTTGTTACTAATAGAATTGAATGAAGCTGTGTAGTTAAAGTATCGCACACTGTATGCATTGCAATGGCATGGGAACCCAACATGAGTTTAATTGGTGATGCAGAAATTGTATACATATGTTAAGTTTGGTCCTGATTTGCTGCCAAGACTGTTTACATGCTGGTACTGCAGCTAATAGAACACAGATTAGAACACTGATTATTCATTTGGTAGTAAACTATAATTAGTTTCCATGTTAGTTGTACTTTGCATGTATCATCTGTCTTATCATGCATGTATCAAATTGTGTGTTTTATGGTCCTTGTGTCCCCCCCACTCCTCTACCTCTACCCCTCTATACCCCCTACCCCTCTACCTCTTCCTCTCTGCCTCCATCCCTCTATCTCTATCCCTCTACCTCTTCCCCTCTACCTCTATCCCTCTATCTCTACCTCTCTACCTCTTCTGTCCCTCTCAACCCGTCCGGCCAGCAGGCAGATGGGTTCCCCACGTTAGAGCCGGGTTCTGCTCGAGGTTTTTTTCCCTGTTAAAAGGGTGTTTTCCTGCCACTGTCTCCTTAGGGCTTGCTCTGGGGTTCAGGCATATGGGTTCTGTAAAGTGTCTCGAGACAATTTGACTGTAATTGGCGCTATATAAATAAAATTGAATTGAATTTAATATTTATTACAGAGAATATTCAATCCATAACATGTATTTCACTTTCATATGGCCAAAATTAAAGTGCTTTCCTGCATTATGGGACAGTGTCAGACCTAAATGCACTTTAATACAATATCATGTTTAAATATATGAAGTTTCAAGTTTAACAGCTTTATTGTACAGAAATAATCAGCTGCTTTGATCAGTAAAATAAACACATTATGCACGTTTAACAGTTTTCTACCAGTTTTGCAGTCGTACATAATTTCCAGTTGCAGCTTTGTCCCGTCACAAATTTTTATATTTCTCATTGCTCTCCGTTAAAACAACCTGCTTTCAGTTCATTTTGTGCAGAAAAGGAATCAAATGATGCATTAAACAACTACCTCTATGTGAACAGAATCTGAAGCAGACAGTCTGAATTAACAAAGAAAGCTAATAACAAGTTAACATACATCTCTATGCAGATGACACATTTTTGCACTATTATACATGTAATGTACATTCTGCTATCGAAGCCCTTGAGGACTGCTTTGTGTAGTTACCAACTATTCAGTAGCTATAAATTAGTTGTCAGTGCAGGTGAAGACAAACACATTTTTACCCAGAAGAAAAAATATATTTAACTATCTGGCTTTTCTAAAGGATGCAAATACTGAAGAAGTCACAAAGTACAAATATCTGGTAATTTGGTTAGATGACTTTAAAACATCATGTGTTCTGCAATGGCACCTAAAATAGAACAAAACTGTGGTTTATTGTACAGCAACAAACATATTCCCCACTGCATTGTAGAAAAACATTTAATTCAAACACTTCTCTATTCATATTGGATTTCGGTGGCATTTTATAGACCGTCATGTTAGAAGCCCTCAGTCTGTGAAATGCCTGATAGACACTAGGTTTGATTTACTATTATTCATATATTTACAATGCTCTAACTGATTTTTCTACCTTATATTAAGCAGTGCTTTCTGTTAATGCAGGCTTTTACCAAATGCACTGAAATGATTGAACTACACTGCAAGTGTCAACTGTTTTTACTGTGCGTTAAAAATCTGACTTTATTAGCTGTTCTCATGCAGCCTGGAGTAACCTTCAAAGCAATCTGAAGCTTGATTCATTCTTACCATTGTTTCTAATATCATCTCATTTTATCTCCAGCTGTTCTTGTTTCATTTGTATCACTTGTTTTCAAAACATAAATGCTCTCCTGAATGTTTCCTTATTACTTTAACAATTTTGCCTTTGAATATTTAATTGTTATTGAAAACCATGTTTCTCAATTCCTTATGTGTGTGTCTACATCTTTTACTTTCTTTCTAGGTTGTAAATGAGGACTCCATACCTCTGAATGCATTATATGAATTTCGTGGCTTTGAATAAAGTTAACCTGACATGATTTGACCTGCGGATCATGTGGATGCGGTCGATTTTTGCTTATTATTCAAAGTGCAAATCAAGCCAATTTGAGGATATCTGCTGTTGTCTCAATGGAATTAGATAATTGCTGCCCACAGTTACACTCTGATGTTGGATTTTTTTGGACTTTGCTCAAGGACAATTCTCACCAAGAATGCTTTTATTGCAGGGCATAGTTGTTGTATTCATGGTCATTATGAAACACACTCAGGACACATACGGGAAATTTAACACTACTTTGAATAAGAGCCAGACTCTGTTGGCAGCTTATTTGAATGCTGAAGAATGATGAAATGATTGATGAACACAGCTTGATTTTAAGGAAAGTAGGAGAAAATGCATTGCTTGTAAATTTCTTTTCTGTCTACAAAACCCCCACAGATTTCACCAGTTATTCCATTTCAAACATTCGATCTAAACCAGTGATGTTTATCTTCTGCTGACCCTGCAGCTCTTTTCTCAAACAAACTCCTTCATTTGTTTATTGTCGTGCATAAAAAAAAAACAACAGTCCTGCAGCTGTCTGTCACTTTGACATATTACTACACTCAAAGGCATTAACATCTGTTAAAGAGCAGTCAGTGAGTTCGGAGCTGAAGGGGAAACAAGGTCTGAAAGAGTCACTGCACACGAGGTGGGCATCACTTTATATTTTTAACTTTGTCGTAAGTAAATATCCAACTCTGTCTACATGTTTATGAAAAATACCTGTCATATTGTCTTGTTTCACTGGTTTTAAACTTAAGTTGGTGTTTAAAACGGGCCACTGTGTTGTTTTTTTCTGCTGTTGACATTTTTTAGATTCTCCTTTGTTTGTTTAAATCCTCAGTTAAAGTGACCAAAAAAGAGAGAATTGAACAACTTTGTCATTGTCTCTCTGGTAATTGTAAAATGAACTACTTAAAATCCTTTTTGTGATTCTGCTGGCTCTAAGAGAAAAAAGAGAGAGAGAGATAGATGGAGAGAGAGAGAGAGAGAGAAATGCAAACATTTATATGGATTTAAAAAAAAAATCGAAAATCACTGATTGACAGGTTAAAGACATTTTTGAGGAAACAGCAGCCAAAGACATATTTCTGGTAGATGACTCTCATTATGTTATTTCAGGTCTTCAATAATTTAATTGCTGACTAATTTGGTTTAAGTGTCAGAACAGCTGCATAGTAACAGTCAAATCAAAAACCGGTTTGCGATGTCATGGGCCACACCCAGTGGAAGGAGGATCCATCGGTGATCCAGCAGATTAAACCTTGTGTTAAAAACATATTGCTTTAACCTTTCAAATATTGTCTTATCAATAGTATTCATACAAAGATATACATTCCAGTTAAAAGTTTGGACACACCTTCTCATTCAATGCTTTTTATTTATTTGTATTATTTTCTACATACTGAAGATTGTCACTTTTTTTGTTTACAACATAGTTCCATATGTATTCTTTTAGAATTTTGTCTGTCTTCAGTGTTAATCTACAATGTATAAAATAATTAAATAAGAAACCATTGAATGAGAAGGTGTGTCCACATTTTTGATTGGACTTTTGAAAAATATATGATAAATGATAAATGACTCAATATACATTAATTTGAATGTCAGAAACTCATGTTTTGGGGGGTAAAATTTAATCCCTGTTTTTAGGTCACACTGATATACACCGATCAGGCATAGCATTATGACCAAGTGCCTAATATTGTGTTGGTCCCTCTTGGATGATCAAAACTGCTCTGAACCATTGGGTCTGGACCAGAGGACCTCTCAGGGTGTCCTATGGGGTCTGGACCAGGGGACCTCTCAGGGTGTCCTACGGGGTCTGGACCAGAGGACCTCTCAGTGCGTCCTATGGGGTCTGGACCAGAGGACCTCTCAGGGTGTCCTACGGGGTCTGGACCAGAGGACCTCTCAGGGTGTCCTATGGGGTCTGGACCAGAGGACCTCTCAGGGTGTCCTACGGGGTCTGGACCAGAGGACCTCTCAGTGCGTCCTATGGGGTCTGGACCAGAGGACCTCTCAGGGTGTCCTACAGGGTCTGGACCAGAGGACCTCTCAGTGCGTCCTATGGGGTCTGGACCAGAGGACCTCTCAGGGTGTCCTATGGGGTCTGGACCAGAGGACCTCTCAGGGTGTCCTATGGGGTCTGGACCAGAGGACCTCTCAGGGTGTCCTATGGGGTCTGGACCAGAGGATCTCTCAGTGCGTCCTATGGGGTCTGGACCAGAGGACCTCTCAGGGTGTCCTACGGGGTCTGGACCAGAGGACCTCTCAGGGTGTCCTATGGGGTCTGGACTAGAGGACCTTTCAGGGCGTCCTGTGGGATCTGGACCAAAGGACCTCTCAGGGTGTCCTGTGGGATCTGGACCAGAGGACCTCTCAGGGTGTCCTGTGGGATCTGGACCAGAGGACCTCTCAGGGTGTCCTATGGTCTCTGGCTGCAGGACGTTGGCAGTGGATCCTTTGGGTGCTCTGGGTTGTCCAGTGGGGCCTCTGGGAATTAAACTTGTTTCACTGCATCCTGGAGATGCTTGCTCAGAATGGGGTCTAGGAAGTTTGGGGGTCAAATCAACATCTTGGGTGATTGGCATTTTTCCCAAGATGTTCCTGATTGGTGTTTTTACGATGTGGTGGGGTGCATTTTCCTGCTGGGGTAGGCCTGTGTCATTTGGGATTTGCATGAGGGAGTGTGCTTGTTACGGGACAATGTTTATTTTGGTGTCTAAGTCTCATCAACATGGATGCCAGAATCCAGGATCTTCCAGCAGAACACCACATAGTACCAATACGACCAATGTTATTCGCCTGTCAGAGGTCTTAATGTTGTGGCTGATTGGTGTATTTATTGCTACATGACATCGAAAAACTTTGGTGATTCTGTGATTTCACCTCAATGCCAGTGCCACTAGAGGCTTTTGTCTTTAACTAAAAATTGACACAAACAGTAGATGTCAAACAACTACAGGACCACAAAAATGTACTGAACTTTTTCCACTGTGAAGCTGACATTTGGGGTTTTGTCCCAACTAACTGATGGATTGGAACTACTTTTAACTGATATCTATGGTACCCAGAAAATGCCCCATCCTGACTTGTTGTCTAGTGCAATCGTGAGATTGACATTTGTGATTTTGAGTTTAATATGAATGAATTTGTATTGCAGGCATTCATATTCCCCTCTGAATAGCACTAACTTTGGTGATCCCCAGCTACACTTCTGTATCAAGCAAAGGCAAAACAACTTGAAAATACATTTCAAATTATGTGGTGCATTTTCAAATGGGCATAGAAAAGCATTGGAATGACATTCAAAGCATAAATTCTTATTGTTTTCCACTTTCAGTGAGGTTGAATTATTTTCACTGACGTCAATTTCAGTCATAACCATTGACTAATTATTTGTTTTCAGGATTTTAACCCCTTAAATGGCAATTTGGTTGACAAATGCCACTGTTGTTTCTAGGCCAAAATAAGACACAAAAAATAAAGCCTTTTCTAAATAAAGAATCAAGGGGATGTTTTTGTGACCAGGGATTTGTTTGATTATTGTAGTCTGTGATTTGTTAGTGATTAGTAATGTTATTGATTCTGATGCATTATTATTTCTTTTGCTGTCTCAGATTTTAAAAAAATAAATAATGGCCTTTAAATGTCCATTTGCTTATGAATTAAAACCATGAAAGGTAGAATATTACAGTGTCTGTTCCAGATTGAAAGGCTGGTAATCATTTAAAAAAATGCAGCTTTAATGGGTTTCTGTGGGCACAGTTTAGATCTCAAGGTTCTCGGTGTAGTTTTTTCTATCAGTGCATCATAGATGTATTCTGGGAGCTATCTTCTGTCATTTCCAACTCTGTGAATATAATTTCCCTTCTTCCTCTTGTCTTTTTGCTTCCTCAGGACTCCACTGTTTGAAAATGTCAGTCAGCTTCTCCTCCCCCACCAATGACTCTCTTCCTTCTCAGCCCTTCTCCTTCAGTGTATGCAAAGATTCCATCATTTCATTGTACATGGCCACAATCTCAAACATCATCAGCATCATTCTCATCGTTCCACCCTCTGTCTTCGTCCTCTATCTGGGATTCCAGCAATGGAAACAGCAGCGTTCCTCTGCAACCGTCGTGAGTCACTCTGACTTCTTCACCTACAACATGGCTGTGATGGAGCTCATTGGAATTTTGGGTGCTTTCATTAGCAATGTGAGCGGCTTGATCAATCTCCCTGAATTATTGTTGGTGGGGATGTCCATTGAGGTCTTTCCCTGGCCTGCACACATGTTCTTCCCCATCCTGGTCTGTTTGGAGCGCTACCTGGCTGTTGTTCACCCCATTACCTACATGAAACTGAAACAGGGAGCAGGGGTCCGGATCAGATACATCAGCACTGTTAGCATTTGGCTGGTGTGCTTTGCAGGGGTGAGTTTTATGACGGTGTCCAGGAAATCCCACCAGTCCTACGTTGGACCTTTCTGCCTAATGGCCTTCTCCATCATTACTGTAACCTTCTGCAGCCTTTCAATTCTCTGCGTTCTGATTCGTCCTCGACCAGGGGAGGTGGGCAAAGACAGGGTGCATGTAGACCAATTGAAGCGTAGAGCTTTCCAGACCATTGTTATCATACTGGGAGTTCTGTTGGTGAGATTCGGAGGTAATCTGTTTAGCACTTTGGTGATCGTCTCAACAGCAGTTAGTCCCAGTCTTTGGTGTCCATTGTTTGCATCTATGGCCTGGTTCAACCTGCCCAGCAGTCTGGTGTTACCTCTACTGTTTCTGCACAGAGCAGGAAAACTACCAGGATGTAACAGCAGTGTGGAATGAGGAACAGATAACAATACAGTCTTCTCATCAGAAAAAAGAAAAAAAAAACACAAGAAAATACAAATTGACCTGTTTAAGAAACTAGTCTGCGTAGTGCCTTCAGAAGGTGGTGGTTTACACTATGTTAGCTGCAGCAAACAGAAACAGAAGGAGAGGTCCAAGAGAAAACCTTGATGAAGAAAGAAGAACAAATACAATCAAGAGAGGTTAAGATTTGTTTTCGTTTGTTCAATTCATCTAATTATTTATTCATTTTAGTGGAAGAGTGTCCAGCATAAACAGTTAACCAGTCATGTAAAAAGTTAAATGTTTGCTTGATCAGAGCTAATAGGAAAAGGTTTTTCAATCTTTTAAGAAGGGCATTAACTCTCTTTGAAAAAGAGTTGAAACTAACCCTTAGTGTAAACTTTTCGCAGAATGAAGTTGTTTTTTGATGTTTGTACCAACCTTTACAATCGTGATATTTCAAAATAAGCATAAAAAATAATGTTAACATGACGTTTCTGTAAAAAGAAAAATCTGACTATATTTCATTAGAGAGCCATCAAGTAATGGATTGAAACATTAATGAATTTGTGTTCAACCAGTTTTTGAAAATCTCCATTAAATTTCTGTAACATGCCTCACACTAATAATTATTATTCACTTTAATAATCAAATAAGTGCTCCAAGCAAATGTATAAGAAAAATATTTCATTTTTAGTTTGAAAATATATTGAGAACTGGTAAGAGGTGTGACCCAAATGTACACAAATTAAAAATTTTTCTCTTCTAGGAGTCCACATCTTGCATCATCCAGAAAGCACATTCTTACTAAAAAAAAAAAAGTTGTCAGAGTTTTCTATTCCTAAGCTACTCAGTAGTATTTGTTGGATGTAATCAGTGCACATAAATAGTGGATCAAAGTGGCTTTGCTTTATTAGCTTCTGGTGTGCCACAGAGATCGATTGTTGGCCCAGTACTTTTCTTAAAATGGAGCAGCATCAAAAAAAACACTTGCAGAGGTTTCATCATTTCATAATGAATATTGCAATCTGGATTTAAATTAATTCTGTTGCGTGATAAATTACCCTTGTTTGTCTACCACAGTTGACTGTTATCTTTTCTAAAATTAGATATCCTGTATAAACACTGTCATTTCAACTGATGTTCCCTTTTTATTTGCTGCTTTTGCTGTGTGACTGGTTCCATTTTTCATTTATAGAAGCCTAAAACACATTTAATGGAAAGTAGATAACTGTGTGTGAAGTGAAATCCTCATTAATGTAATCTTGCTGCTTTCATTAAAATCGCTTCATCAAAAAGCTCTGACTTTGTTGTGATATGTTCACAGGTCACACTCATTGGTTTATTTAACCAATAATTTAACCAAAATATTTGGATTATTGCTTTATTTGTACTCATGGTTCTTATGAAACACATACAGGAAACACACAGAAAATCTGACGCTAATTTGAATAAAACACTACACTCTGTTTACTTTTGATTTTAATGCAAGTTCAGTCTTCAATGTCCAAAATATAGATAAGCACATTGTGACTAATGCTAAATTGTTAGATCGTAAGGTGTCATAAAATACATTAAATGAACAGATCAAATTAAAATTATCTCATTCCACTGAATTTTTTTGGTAGAAACTATGTACATATTCAGCAATAGTAAACCTTTTTACTGATGAATGACAATATCCCTACGACAAGCTGTTAATATATCACATTTAATATATAGTGTCTATAAAAGTAGTCTATCATCTTGGGAGGTTTTGCCTGGATGAACAAGGATGAACATCAGAGATCACACAACCAAAATATTTGCTCATTTATTGTCATTAGATTACAGTAATGATGCAATTCATCACACCCTTTGATTTGTACATTACACAGACACAGTATTAGATTTTAATACAGGATTCAAAGGACCTGTTTGCGCTGCTGTGTGTGTGCTTGTGTTGCTATCCTTCTGAGGACCATGGGCAGCCCTCACAGTAACACAAGTCTGCACTATGAGGACATTTTTGCTGGTCTTCTCTAGTTCAAAGAGCTTGAGTGTTACAGAGTTAAGGTGAGAAACAGGTAACTTGTTACTCTTACAAATAAAAAACACCATGCCAAAAAAAATACACACTTAAAGGTATCTCCACCAATCAATGTACAACCAATCAAAATATGTAGTAACACCCAGCAGACATTTAACATCACATCTATCCTACTATAAAATTAAACTGCTCTATTAACCTGAACTTGACTGCCTATAAAGACCTTTAAAAAGCATTGCACTTACAGAACATTATCAAACTCACTATTAAATTCTTTTAAATCACTTCTTAAAACTCACTTTTAGAGACTTGCTTTTTTGTGAAGTTCCCCTTTAGCTTTAATTAGTTTTAGTGTTCTATTATGAACTATGAATTGTTTCTTTTATATGTTGGTTCTCTTTTGCTTTAATTTGATTTAAATGCCTAGTTCTTTGTGTGGTATCATCTATAATTCTTTAATTCTCAATTTTTTGGATTTTTAATTTCTAATTTTTAATCTTCTATCTTATTTTTCAATTCGTAAACTACCTAATTCATTTGTTTGTTATGCATGCTAATCTAGCTAATTATTCATTTAACTTATTATCATTTTTGCTGTTTATTTTAATTGACTGCACTACTTGATTGTCTCTGTGTTTGCATGTTTTGACTGTCAAAGCATCTTGTGAATCCTGTTCTTAAGGGCGCTATATAAATAAATAATAATAATAATGATAATAATAATAATAATAATAATAATAATAATAATAATAATAATAATTGTTATTATTATTATTATTATTATTATTATTATTATTAGATGATGTTCCAGAATTTGAGACATTTATTTTCATTCCACATAATTATCCTGATCGATATAGACAACTTAGTTAAATATAGGCACCAAAGGTAAATTCAGTAAAACCAAAATTGCGTGGTTACATTCAGGCACCAAAATGACTGCATTAAATGCGAGCACCAAAACTACAGTACTTGGTTAAATTCAGATACCAAGACTACTTAGTTACAGTTAGGCACCAAAAGCACTTTATTAAATAGGGACATCAAAGCTATCTGGTTAAATGCAGGTATTAAGATTATTTTGCTAAATGTAGGCAACACACTATTTGGTTAAGCTTAGGCACCAAAACTATTGATTAGAGTTAAGTAAAAGATGTTGGTTCAAATTAAATACATCCTTTCACAACAATGACTATTTAACAAGGCAAACTTCTTATTACCTGAAAAAGAGAAGACAACAAAGTACTTAGCTAGGTTTAGGCACTGAAACTACTATGTAAAGTTAAGTAAAGTTAAGTGCAAGACCTCCTTTTCTGTTAAAATACCTCCTTTCTGAACAATGACCACTTTACAAGGTAAACTTCTCATTACTTAAAAGGGAGCAGTAGCATGAATCAGGCAACCATTTCTCATGTTAACATTATTTTTTATAGTTCCATCAGATTACCCTACATGTTGAAAAATTATGCTTAAGGGTAGCATCAAGCAGCCCAGACATAGTGGCAGTATGTGAGACCCGTTGTGAGACCATCCTCAGTATTCATATTCAGAATATCATCTCCTGTATACCACTGGGAAAAGTTTCCTAAACTTTAACACTTCACTCCAGAATAACACAAAACATGATTCACCATAAATTCATTTTCTGCACAAGAAAACAAACTGATGTCCTGATCCAAGGCCAGATAAGGTTGACAATTAATTTAATAGCTGTCAACTAATTGATTTATCAATACAGCTGTACAGTTACATCAAGAACAAGAAAAGCACTCAAAGAGTGCAGTACTCCACCAAAACTGTTCATTCCCCCATATGTCATTGTCAGAAATACAGCATTTTTTCCATAAATGCAGCATTTGCTTATTAGTTATTGATGATCAGAAATCACAGCAACATAGAATGTGGCCATTCTAATGTTGCACACAGACGGACATGTAGCACTGTAGTCACAGGGATTCCCTGGTAATCATAGCTACGACAGTGCAAATCCAGGTGTAACTTTTGTAAATGCAAATATATCCAGTATAAAACCAGCTTTAAATTTGTCATCTTTCATTCAATCATTAAAACCATGAAGGCCTGATTTACTCCTATCCAGTCCATCACTCACTGTTTAAACAGCACCATGACAGTTTCCCTGCCCTGTGTAGATACAGCAGAGGAGACACCAAACTGCTGGGCAGGTTCAGCCATACTAAACTTATCACCACCATGCAGCGAATGCTTTTGCTCAACTGAGGTGACATGTCCACAGCAGTGGCAACAATCAGCCCAACAAACCACAACCACACTGCGACTGATATAGCTGTGATGGTGTAGGAAGCTCTCTGTCTTGGTTGGTCAACCCATCGCTTTTCCCCACCTCCTTCCTCCAGACGTGGACGGATCAGAACAGAGAGAACTGACAGGCTGCAGAAAGATAAGACTGCTGTGGATAAAACCAAAAGGCAAAGTGTGATGATGTTGATGGAGATATGGAAGATTAGTAGAGCAATACCCGACAGACCAAAGCACAGCAGCCAAACACATCCAATACAGATGTTTCTGATTCTGACCCCACGAGCATTTCTCAACCCCAGGTAGGTGATGGGATGAACCACAGCCAGGTAGCGCTCCACACAGGTCAGGATGTGAAAAAAAATCTCTCCAAATGAAATACTCAAACAAATGTATGTTCCTACCAATAGTGATGCTAAGTCATGAGCATACTGGGCCCAAAAAAGGCAGAAACTCCCCAAGACCCAGAGCAGCTCCATGGTGGCCAGGTGGTAGGTGAAGATGTCAGAGTGAGTCGGTGTTTTAGAGGAACGACGCTGCCTCCATCTTTGGTGTCCCAGGTAGAGGATGAAGGTGGAGAGAGGGAGGAGGAGGAGGATTCTCACTACAGCGATGCTATCATACATGTACAGGCTAACTCTGATGTCAGTGCATTGTCCAGCCAGAAGAAAACTGGAGGTTGATGTGGAGTTAACAGACATATCTGCTGCATGTATTGTGGGTCTGAGGATAAAGAGAAATTAGGGGCACAAATAAGAGGACAAGAGGTGCAGAGAAAGAGAAAAGAGAGATTGACATAAGTTTTATTTCATCTTCTTCAGGAACTGTGCTGTGACACAATCAAGGTACCACATCTTAGGTTCAGAAGTGAATTTAACTGTCTTATCTGTTGCACTACTGTTAATAAATAGCACCTTACATGTAACATAGTCTCATGTGGCCATGTTGTGAAAAAACAACTTCATCTCCAAATTAAAGCTGCAAGCAGCAATGATTGGGTCCTTGCACTATCTTACACTTTGCTGCAGTTGATGGATGATGATGTGATCATGTAAATGTCGTCAGGCCTGAACTCTTATCAGATGGTACACAATAGATTTACATCCCCTTCTGTGTCTATGTAGCTTTACAGAACCCTCACCACAATTTCTGATGCTGCTGTACAACATGAGTAGAACAAACCATGTAAAGTTCATATAAATCACATGATGTCTCTTATGCTAGGTTCTCTCGTCTGTAGGTGGCGCTAGGATTATGATGCAATATATACATATAGACCAGGACTCTTATCAAGCATAAAAAAATCTTTGACAAATTGGACATTAATTGGAGGTACAACAACAAAGTAAATGAGGCTGACACAGACACATCGTTCAATGATCAGTGAGGATCTTTGCATCATGAAGGTCTTTACATCAGACTGACCAAATATGATGTTGTAAATGGTAAAAGCTGTGTTGAAATGGCACAGTAATTCAAACCAGCTGACTTCATGTTGGGTTCGTGGTTTGGACCCATCAGGCTTTTGATAAGTCTTGGGATGTTTCGTGTAGTAATTGAATTTCATACATGGAAGCGAAATGTAGCAGGAATGCCACTTTGTCCCAGTTTTGTTGGGGGTAATCATGAACCATTTTTTAACAGACAATCCTGACACTCACATCAGACATCACTTTATACCACTTGTGCCAGGAGTTTTTTTTTTTTGAACATCCTTCGCCCTTCAACAAATTCCTGTTTCATGGTAAAACATTAAACTCTACCAGGCTGCCAGGTCAACACTGATCAATGAAAACTCATATTAAACACAATAAAGATCTGAGGGATTTTCTCACCACGTTTGAGGTGGATGTGATCAACCAGCTAGAAATGTCTTTAAAAACACAGAGCCCTGAAGAGTAGAACATCCATAGAGAGCAGAGGGAGACAATTATTAAAACAAATATCAAGAAAGTTAAATGACAAACTGTTGCTGCTTGGCTAGCTCACACAAATATTTTATAGAATAAACTGTATGAGTCATTTCAAAGGAACTGTTATATTATACAGATCCACTTATTTCTGCAAAGTAAAGTCATGTAAACAAGCAAACTATGTTGGAGAGTCAATCCAGAAGAAGGTACTTGAATTATTAGCTGTATTATTAAATATAACACAAATAGCTTAGCTGTTATTTTACATTTTGGACTGTTGTAAAGGGCTATATAAATAATTTTTGATAAACTTTGATTGATTGTATTGCAATGTTATCTTTAATATAAATTCACGTTTCTCTTTAAAAGAGTCCTTCAGATACAGTTTTGTTTGTTGGCATATAGAAATACAGAGACACAAAGAAACTCTGAGTTTCTAAATCAAACTCACAATTTCATGAGAAAAATACTTAAATATCCTTTGAGATTAGAAAATCAGAAATTTGTGAGAAAGAAATCTCAGTATAATGTTTACAATTTTATCAGAAACTGGTGTAATCTCTGAGAATATCCAGCATTGTTTTATCACTACTATACTTTTTTTTCCTTTTACTTATAATGACCCCAATATGCCTCGTAGCTACAGAGCAGGAATTAGTTGTATAGATATGTCTCTTGAATAAAGAGCTACTTTGCTTTCTGACTGACTGTTTAACATGTCTTTTGTATTGTAAGGATTTTATACATTTGCAATAATACTACATTATGAAAAAGACGACAGTTGATGACTGGAAGTCCAAACTGTGAACATTATGAATACAAACAAATCAAGATAACAAGGAGATATTTGTTGTTGTTCTTGTTTTGTTATTAGCTTCACTCAGGAATGAACAGAAATAACTAAATATGCCCTAATATTGTTAAATAAACTCACCTTTTCAGCAGTGTCAGTCTTTCTGAAAGTCTTTCTTCTGAGTCTCAAAACTCACTGAGTATTATTCACCAGGGTTTGGTTCATATAAGCATTAATAAGTGCAGAGCAGGTGGCAGCAGGACTGTGAGGATGTTTTACATGAAATAGCGATTGATGCAGATTTTATGATAGTTTCACGGTAAATTGAAAAAGGCAAATGTTCTTTTCCCATTTCTGCTGCTGACAGCTTATTTAATCACAGAGCATCACTACCTAAACTAATGAAGCTCCTCTGATACCAGTTTATCATTCATGTGCTGCGTGAACAAACATCAGAGATTACACAACCAAAACACAAACATGATGTCATTTATTCTGTCATTTGTATACAATAATATAATTCATCACTCCATTACATCTGTACATCACATAGACACACATCAGATTTGAATACAGGATTAAAATCACCTGTTTGCCCTGTGTGTGTGTGTGTGTGTGTGTGTGTGTGTGTGTGTGTGTATGTGTGTGTGTGTGTGTGTGTGTGTGTGTGTGTGTGTGTGTGTGTGTGTGTGTGTGTGTGTGTGCTTGTATAACTACCTTTCTGGGGACCACCTACAACCGTCATTGTGTGGCCAAATCTGCACTATGAGGACATTTGTACTGGAAATCACTATTTACAGTTTTTTAGGTTATAAAGTTATAATTTGAAAAATGGAGCTACACAAAAAACACTAACACCACATAAATATGCCTAACATCAGATATCACACAACCAAAACAGATTATAATTGTACATTACGTGGACACACATTAGATTTAAAAACAGCTTTCATATCTTTTGTTTGCTCAGTATGCATGTGTCTATGAGGACATTGTACTGGGCCTTGCAACTTTAGAGCTTAGGGGTTACAAAGTTGAGGTTATAAATAGGTAATTAGCAACTATACAAAACCAGCAAATGCACTCAAGAAAACACCTCTAATGTCTGATAAAATCAACAGGAATCCCTGTGAAAGTGTTAGTAACCACCTTGTAATGAATGTACAATCATCCAAAACACCTACTAACACTCTGCTAACACTCACCACTCTATTAATTCCTATATAAAATAAAACTGAAATATAAAAGCTATAATCTTCTACTTTCCAAACACCTTTAAAAACCACTGCACTTGTATCACATTGTTTAATTCATGACTGACAAATAATGTACCAGAACTGGAGAAATTATCTTTTGAATTCCATGTGACTGTCTTCTTCCTCAGTATTTGGTGCCTCCATTACCTCCAAAGCCATTTAAATGCCAGTATTAGTGGTGGTTAGCATTGTAGCTTGATGTCCATCGGATTGAGCAAAAAAACCAAAAAACATTATTGATGTATTCTTCAGCTATCTACTGTTTAGGCAGTTTGATTGTCAAACCATCAGTTAGATAATGAGGTTGTAAAGTTTCCTATTATAAACTCCAATATTGAAGTCAACAGTGTGCATCCATTTTTTGAGTAAAACACTACAATAAACATGACAACATGTTACATATCTTGTACTACTGTGTAAAATATGATGTTATATTCCAATTTTCCCATTCCCAGGGGACCAGATACATGCATTTTATCATAGTGTCTGATTTCTGAAAGAGTAGCACAAGGTTTTCTTTGGTGTTGCAACCAAAATCAACATGTAATGCAGATACACATATCACATCACATATGATTGCGGGTTTTTGGACAACTATTTTGTTGTCTTCCTGTGTTTTTTAATTTACTTAAATCTTTTTGTTTTTTATGTACACTTGCATGTTGCAAGCCAAACTTGTCATTCACACGAACTATGGAATGATGGTGACGATATATATATATATATATATATATATATATATATATATATATATATATATATATATATATATACATATATAAATATAAAATAAAGGCCTCCAGTGCATTCAAATGATTCACCAAATGGTCCTGGCTGAGTGTCAGTATGTGATGAGTTGGGAATGAGACTGCGCTAAATATTTGTATTCTGTATATCATCTCTTGTTAACCTCCAGAACTCATCAAAGGCCAATTGCTGCAGAAGGAACTAATCAAACCTTGTTGTCAACGGCTAGATGACATTCTGAAATGATGAATCTTTTATTAAAATAGTCAGCAACTACTTTATTCGTCAATTACTCTATTAATCGATGGATTTCTCAGGTTCAGTTTCCTTTAGCTCCCTAAGTTGAGCACTCATCATTGCAATCACCCAGCAGGACCCCAGAAGTTGCAAAACTCTCAAACTATCTATGTCACTCAGTAAACACCGTAGTAACTAACTACAGAGAATAATATATTAGCGACCTAACAAACATCAGAGTTGATTTTGTTATCTGGTTGTTTAAACTGCAAAGGTCTGATTTTCTGAGATCCAGTCCTTGTTTTCACTCATTTTTTTCCAAAGCAACATGCTATTTTTCCAGCCCTGTGCAGATACAACAGATGAGACACCAAACTGCTGGGAAGGTTAAACCAGGTGACACTCATTGGCACCAGACAGCGAACACTTTTGCTCAGCTGAGGTGACAAGTCCACAGCAGTGGAAACCGTCAGACCAACAAACCACAACCAAACTGTGACTGATATAGCTGTGATGGTGTAGAAAGCTCTCTGCTTTGATTGGTCAACACGTTCCTTTTCCCTGCCTCCTTCCCCTGGACCTGGACGAATCAGAACACAGAGAACCGACAGGCTGCAGAAAGATAAGATTATTATGAAGAAAACAGTAAGGCAGAGTGCTAGGATGGAGATGAAGTGAGGAAAGTCTATATTTGCAACATTTAATCCAAAGCTCAGCAGCCAAACACATCCAATACAGATGTTTCTAATTCTGACCCCACGAGCATTTTTCAGCTCCATGTAGGTGATGGGATGAACCACAGCCAGGTAGCGCTCCACACAGGTCAGGATGTGAAAATATACCTCTCCACACAATGGGACAGAATAAGTGAACAGTGCTACTTGCATCATGACAGGGAGATTAGTGTATCTGCCACTGACGTAGCAGAAGATCCCCAAGAATCCGATGAGCTCCATGGCAGCCAGGTGGTAGGTGAAGACATCAGAATGAGCTGCTGTTTTAGAGGAATGATGCTGCCTCCATCTTTGGTGACCCAGGTAGAGGACAAAGGTGGAGAGAGGGAGGAGGAGGAGGATTCTCAGTGCAGCTACAGCAACATACATGTACAAGCTAACTCTGATATCAGTGCAGTGAGTCGAGGGACCATCAGTGGAATTTGATGAGGAGTTCACTGACATTGCTGCATATATTGGTGGTCTGAAGAGAAAAAGAAAAGAGACAAAAAGGAGATCAGATGTGTCATAAATGGGGAAAACAACCAACATAATTAGGTCTTCTTAACCCTCATGTGCCCATGAGGACATTTTTGTGTTGTAGATCATTTTGGCTAGTTTAATGCATTTAGCATAACTTTTGGTAATGTGTGTTTACTGGAGGTAATTTTGAAATTTTATCCTCAACACTCAAAATGCATCAATAAGACATTGTGTGCAAGAAGTTACACTCATCACCTTCAAGACGTTTCCATTGAAACCCATTAACATTATTTTTATTCTCCCTCATGAAATCATACATTTGATGTTATTTGGCTGTTATTCTGGATCTTTGTTTTCAAAATTCTACTGTTTTCCATCAGACTGTCTTTTTTTTTTTAAATAAAAAATTGGCCTCATGAGAAAAAACAGGCTTTCTTAATTTTTTCCCTTTCAACTGTAATATAGACAACTGCAGGCCATTGGAATAAATATATGCAATTTGTCTGTGGGATTTTTGGTGGAGATGTTGCAGTGTGGTGCGTAGGTCTGCATTAATTAATGTATGAAATATATTTACAGGTGTGTGTGTGTGTGTGTGTGTGTGTGTGTGTGTGTGTGTTCATGGGGTCAAGAGAAATTGTCAAAGGGGTTTTGAATTTCTTCATCAAAATTAATCTCTCATTGTATTTCTGTACACAGCAAGATGAATGAAAGGCAACCACCATTAACACAAACACATAAAGAACACACTCAGTCGTCCCTGCCGACACCCCAATCAGATTTATGTGCATACATTTACTCCGTTGGCCTGCAGTCCTCTGAATGGAGCAAATAACAAAGAAAGCCTGTTTTGTCTGCTTTGAGCAAAATGAAAAAATGGCACAATCTGGTGGAAAACAGTCAAAATGACAAAGCCAAATCCCCACAATGAAACACCAGTAACACAGAATGCGTTGTTTCATGATTAAATAGCATATTTGCTGCATACATTGTAGGTCTGAGGAGGAAAGAAATGAAAGAGTTGATGAAGACACAAAATATGTAAAGAAAGGGGAAGAGGAAAGATAGATTGGTGCAACTACAGTAAGTAATAGATCATCAGCTCATGTACCTGGGATGTGTTAATCACTGGCTCATTATTTATCCCAACTGCCAAGTTTTTGTTGCTATTTGCTGATAAATGATCTTTTGCCAGAACAAAAAATTGGAGAAAAAAAACCCAATCAGAAAGGGATCTTTAACAAAATGTATTTTCTTTTCAGTTTTTCCTATTGCACTATCGTTGCTAAACAGCAACTTACATACAGCGTAATCATTGATGTAGTAAACTGATCTATATGTTACAATGATATTTACACAAGAAGCAACAAAATCCAGCTGAAACAAACCTGATGGATTTAATTAAAAATAAACAATTTGCATGGAACAGGTGCATTTTAAAAATACAAACAATGAATCAGTAAGTTATTGAAGAACACCAACCTTGTCTGCAGTGTTTCTGATTGTCCTTAATCTCTCGTCTCAAACTCTCTGACTGCTGTTCACTCCAAATGTGCAGTGATGTTTCTGCCTCTGATGAAGATGTTCATGTGTCCCAGCAGCAGGACTGTATGAGCTTTTTGCATGATACAAAACAAATTAAAGATTCTGCGTGACTCTCTTACTGTAAACTAAACCATGCAAATCCATCCATCCATCCATCATCTGTCCCCACTTCACCCTTCAGAGGACCACAGGGTGGTTGAAGTCTATCCCAGCTGACACTGGACAGAAGACAACGTCACCCCAGCAGTTTCTAACCACTATGGAGACTTTATGCAGCAAAAATCTGCACTTTTTCATCAAAACATGCAGTAAAATAGAATCAACAGCAACTCATTGTAATTAGATTAACGAGTCTGTGACAAACTGTGGTTCAGGACCAGAGTGTTTATTTAACTAAGCATTGAGCAGGACTGACATATTTCTATCCTAGTGGCTATGATTCAGGATGGTTATGATTCCATTCGACTTGACAGGATTCAAATAATATGTAAAGAAAGACAGATGCTTAGTCAAATAGAGGCAACTGAAATTTATTGTTGATTTTCAAACAAAGAACAGAAATGTGTGTTTTCTCTTTTCATTTTTTATTAGAAACTAACAATGAAATATCAGATGATATACACACTGGTTGGTTTGTCTCCACTGAGAATTGTTGTTTCTCTGTCCTTGTATGTTTTTTTAAAAGTTATCCCTGGAGAATGATAAAAGTAAGTTACATCTGTTTAGCAGCCAGACTGCTGATTTGAGCTTCAGAATACAAGAGTGTGTCATTGGCAAAACAAAGATAAAATACAAATGTTAAAACAAAATGCTAAAGGCCTCCAGTGCATTGAAATGTTTCACCAAATGGTCCTGGCTGAGTGTCAGTATGTGATGAGTTGGGAGTCAGACTGCGCTAAATATTTCTATTCATAATATCATCTAATGTTAACCTCCAGAACTCATAAAAAGACAAATTTCTGCAGAAGAATCCAACATGACCGTGTGTTCAAAGACTAGATCACATCCTGAATCAAATAATCTATGATTAAAATAGTTGGTTATTAATTTATTTATCAACTAATCTATTAACTGATACATTTCTTGAGTCAAGACTTGTAAAAACATAAACTAGTCTTCCTACATTGAAGCAGCCATCTTTGCAACACCCAAGCAGCTCCAACACTAATCCAACAATCTGAACAGTTGAGTAAATACCACAGTAACTCACTACAAAGAATAATATCACAGCAACATCTTTGCTGCCACCAAGCAGCAACCTAGCATCTTCTTGAGACCAGAGTTTGTTCTCTTAGTCAGTCGTTTAAACTGAAATAGGTCTAATTTACTCAGATCCAATACTTGCCTTCACCAATTGCTTCAACGGCAACATGATAGTTTTCCCGCTTTGTGTAGATACAACAGAGGAGACACCAAACTGCTGGGCAGATTAAACCAGTAGACAGTTGATAAAACCACACAGCGAACAAATTCGCTCAGCTGAGGTGACATTCCCATAGCCGTTGTAACAGTAAACCCGAAAAACCACAACCAAACTGTGACTGATATAACTGTGATGGTGTAGAAAGCTCTCTGCTTTGATTGGTCGACACGCTCCTTTTCCCTGCCTCCTTCCCCTGGACCTGGACGAATCAGAACACAGAGAACCGACAGGCTGCAGACAGTTATGACTATTATGAAGAAAACAAAAATACAGAGCAATGGGATGACGGTGTATTTAGGCAAGTTTATAGATGTAAAAGTTATCCCAAAGCTCAGCAGCCAAACACACCCAATACAGATGTTTCTGATTCTGACCCCACGAGCATTTTTCAGCCCCATGTAGGTGATGGGATGAACCACAGCCAGGTAGCGCTCCACACAGGTCAGGATGTGAAAAAATATCTCTCCACAAAAGGGGACAGCATAAGTATATGTTGCTACTTTTAGCAATATAAGGTTATTAGTGTATCCAGCGTATCTACCACTGAAGTAGCAGACGACCCCCAAGAATCCGATCATCTCCATGGCAGCCAGGTGGTAGGTGAAGATGTCAGAATGAGCTGCTGCTTTAGAGGAACGCTGCTGCCTCCATCTTTGGTGACCCAGATAGAGGATGAAGGTGGAGAGAGGGAGGAGGAGGAGGATTTTCAGTGCAGCAAAGGTATCGAACATGTACACGCTAACTCTCATGCATTGGGAAGGCAGACCATCGGTGGAGGTTGATGAGGAGTTCACTGACATTTCTGCTGCAAAATTGGTGGTCTGAAGAGAAAAAGAAATTAGAGAGAAGGATCAATGGTCTGTATTTATATAGCGCTGCTTATATATATTTATTATTCCTGAAACGATACCCAAAGCGTTTTACATAATACATGACATTCACACACACATTCACATGGCGGAAGTTGCCATGCAAGGCGCTAACCATGACCCATCAGGAGCAGTTAGGGGTTCAGTGTCTTGCACCTTGACATGAGCTCTCCACGCCAGGATCGAACCGACAACCCTCTGGTTACAAGACGGCCACTCTACCCACTGAGCCCTGCCGCCCCATAAGGATAAGGAGGAGAGACTTATAAAAGACGGGTAAAGGACATGAGAGAGATTGACATACTTAGGTCTTCTTAACCCTCATGTGCCCATGAGGACATTTTTGTGTTTTAGATCATTTTGGCTAGTTTAATGCATTTAGCATAACTTTTGGTAACGTGTGTTTACTGGAGGTAATTTTGAAATTTTATCCTCAACCCTCAAAATGCATCAATAAGACACTGTGTGTGAAAGAAGTTACACTAATCACCTTCAAGACAACAATGTCCCCATTTAAACCCATTAACATTATTGTTTTTATTCTTTCTTCCATTACATGATGAAATATATATTTGGCTTCAGGAGAAACAACAGGCTTTCTTAGTTTTTAAATGCGGCTCTACTATGGACAACTGCAGGTCAATGGAATCAATATGTGCAGATAAAAGTGTTTGGGGTTCTTGGATGTTAAAGTGTGATGTAAAGACGTCCGTCCCCCTGGCAACGCTTTCCAGTTCTTCCTAGTGGATCCCTCGCCAGGGGAGATATCATCCCTCCAGCAGGTTCTGGGTCTGTCCCGTGGTAATCAGCCTTTGTTCTAAGGTGCTCTGGTACCAAGTGCACTTATGAGCTGCCCAATGCTGGAACATGATGTTTGTTATGACCAATCCATGGCTAGCACAGGAGGCCAATAACAAAACATCACTCAGAATCAGAGAAGGTGTCGTTCTGTCCAATGACCGCCCTCCAGCTTTCTCTGTCACAGCCTACGTGAGCATTGAAATCCCCCAGGAGAATGATGGAGTCCTCAGGAAGCATCCCTTTCAGGACCCCACCCAGAGACTCCAAGAAGGCCAAATACTCTGAGCTGCTGTTTGGTGAATATGCAGAAACAACAGTCAGAGTTTTCCCCTCCATAAAATGCAGTTGCAGACGGGGAACCCTCTTGTTCTCTGGGGAGAACTCCAACAAAGCAGCACTCAGTCAGAGGCTTGTGAGTATCCCCACACCCACCCAGTGCCTCACATTCCAAGCAACTCCAAGAAACGAGAGAGTCCAGCCCCTCCAGAAGTTTGGTTCCAGAACCCTTGCTTTGTGTGGAAGTGAGCCCAATTATAACTAGTTGTTAAAGCTCCACATCCTATACCAGCTCAAGTTTCTTTCCTCATCAGGGAGGTGGTGTTCCACATTCCCACAACCAGTCTACACCAACAGGGGGCAGCACGTTAAGATACCTGCTCCTTCCTAATGCCTGGTGTATATAGCACCCAACCCCAAGTTTTTGCTCTGTGGGTGGTGGCCCTGTGTTACTTCTCTGTCTGTGACTAAATGAGCCCCTCAGGGTCCCAAGGCTCATCCACCAGATGCTGTCTGGTGAGTTACCCTCCAAGGCCTGGCTCCAGGAGGGAAGCCCAGTTTCCCTGACCCAGGTATGGTGGCAGCTTCCAGGGGAATAAATGTATGCAGATTAAAGTGTTTTGGGTACTTGGCAGGGATGTTACAGTGTGATGTGTCAGTCTGCATTAATAAATGTAGGAAATAAATGTATAGGTGTGTGTGTGTTCATGTGGTCAGGAGAAATTGTCAAAGAGGTTTTGAATTTCTATATCAAAGTTAATCTCATTGTATTTCTGTAATTAGCAAAATTAATGAAAGACAACGCTGTGGCAACCACCAGCTCTCAGCTTATATGGACATGTGGCCACATACACCTGCATTTGAGTAGAAAAGCTTAAAGACCTGCTGTAATTCAAATCCAGAAATGTCCCACATGTATCTCCTGTCATTTGTTAAATTCTATTGAACATATACGCCTGTGTGTCCATGTTCATGCATGTCTGTGTAAGCAGAGGGTGGAATTTGCATTCTGCATCATTTCTATACTTGGAAATGTACACAAACACCAATATGCACACACACAACCAGGTGTGTGAACAAACACATACACAGCACACTCAGTTGTCTCTACCAACACCTTAATCCATTTTATTTGTATACATTTACTCCGTTGGCCTGCAGTCCTCTGTAATACAGCAGTTAATGAACAAAGCCTGTTTTGTCTGCTTTGAGCAAAATGAAAAAATGGCACAATCTGGTGGAAAACAGTCAAAATGACCAAGCCAAATCCCCACAATGAAACACCAGTAACACAGAACGCGTTGTTTCATGATTAAATAGCATATTTGCTGCATACATTGTAGGTCTGAGGAGGAAAGAAATGAAAGAGTTGATGAAGACACAAAATGTGTAAAGAAAGGGGAAGAGGAAAGATAGATTGGTGCAACTACAGTAAGTAATAGATCATCAGCTCATGTACCTGGGATGTGTTAATCACTGGCTCATTATTTATCCCAACTGCCAAGTTTTTGTTACAACTTACATGCAGCGTAATCATTGATGTAGTAAACTGATCTATATGTTACAATGATATTTACACAAGAAGCAACAAAATCCAGCTGAAACAAACCAGAAACATTCAGAAAGCGGCTGACGTTTATAACAGCTGCTGTTACACAGGTGATGGGGATGTAAACATGTCAACATTTCGTGTTTGAGAAAGAACGAGGAAAGAGTAAAAAAATATAAAACTTGTGACTGAAACTTGACTTTAACAATGTCTGAAACAATGGTAAGATTCAGCTGAAGTTGGTTTGCAATCAAGATTAAAAGTGGATTTAAGAATAAACACCAAATTTAATTTTCATGGAAAAAGGTGAGTTTAAAAATACTGACAGTGAATCAGTAAATTATTAAAGAACACCAACCTTGTCTGCAGTGTTTCTGATTGTCCTTAATCTCTCGTCTCAAACTCTCTGACTGCTGTTCTCTCCAAATGTGCAGTGATGCTTCTGCCTCTGATGAAGATGTTGAAGTGTCCCAGCAGCAGGACTGTATGAGCTTTTTGCATGATGTAAAACAAATTATAGATTCTGCGTGACTCTCTTACTGTAAACTAAACCATGCAAATCCATCCATCCATCCATCATCTGTCCCCACTTCACCCTTCAGAGGACCACAGGATGGTTGAAGTGTATCCCAGCTGACACTGGACAAAAAGCAGGTTCACCCCAGCAGTTTAGAACCACTGTGGAGACTTTATGCAGCAAAAATCTGTACTTTTGTCACAGAACAGGGAAATTCTGAACCCAAAATAAGAAACAACACAGGGCAGGCAGCAGGCAGGTCGAGCTTAACCAGGATTTATTCACAAAACAAGCTTCAAGAGTTATAATGCCAACACAGGCCAAAAAGTCACAACAAGGTAAAGTCCAAAAATCAGGCTGCTCCGTGGCTCGATGTCGCTCTGAATCCATGGCGACAGAGGCAGTAATGATCTTTAACGGGAGTCAGGATGAGACGAGTTGCAGGTGTGCTGCTGCTCATCTGCATCATGCAGCACACCTGCAGCAGCTGTGACAACTTTTTCATCCAAACATGCAGCAAAATAGAATCAACAGCAACTCATTGTAATTAGATTAGCGATTCTGGGACAAGCTGCGGTTCAGGACCAGAGTGTTTATTTAACTAAGCGTTGAGCGGGACTGACATATTTCCATCCTAGTGGCTATGATTCATGTGATGAGTCCATTAGACTTGACAGGATTCAAATAATATGTAAAGAAAGACAGATGCTTAGTCAAATAGAGGCGACTGCAGACTGTGGAGATGATGTACAGAGTAGTTTGATGGCAACTGATTGATGTCCTTCATCATTAATATCAAACTTTGACATCTCATCACTCAAGAATGACATGGAAAGTGATTCATCAAAGGAGCATTTTCTGTAAAGAGAACCAAACTGTCACTTTCACACCTGAAATTTTTTCTTGATTTTCAAACAAATGTAGCACCCCTTTACAGCCACTCTATGGAAATGACTTCTCGAGAATGATGGCTGGTCGGGTTGGTAAATCTACACGTAAATACTAAATAGATAATAGATATCAAGTAAAGGTTCTAATCAAGAATGAGACTCAGAGAGTTTTTTTACTTTTGGCCAAATTAAATGATTAGAGGCTGGGTTTAATACAAGATTTGCTCAAATAAATTCCCCAACACAAAACATACACAATCAATAAGACAAAAACATAAAGAAGTAACTCAGACTTTCCCCCCAAAATAAACTCATACTCTTTTGTCTGTTCAGATAAACCTTGTTGGTTTCACCCTCAATTTGTCGCTGAATAGTCCTAATGACCAGTTTCGGTGTTAGTGTAAATTTATCCTTCTCTAAACCAATTACAGACAGAATTGCCCTGTAGCTTTAACCCCCAGTCACCATGTCCAATACACAAAGACAAAAACCACGAGGTCACCAGAACAACAGGACCAATGGTGCAAACTTTGTCTCACCCATTAGAAGCGGCAATGGTGGGCCCACACACACACACACACACACACACACACACACACACACACACACACACACACACACACACTATACACAATATCATCTCATGTTAACCTCCAGAATTCAGTTCAATTTTATTTATATAGCGCCAATCATAGATCAAATTTAAAACACTTTACAGAACCCATATTCCTGAACCCCCAGAGCAGCCCTAAGGCAGTGGCAAGAAAAACACCCTTTTAACAGGAAGAAACCTGGAGCAGAACCCGGCTCTTTATGTGGGGAAACCCATCTGCTGCTGGAAGGAGGGTTGAGAGGGACAGAAGAGGTAGAGAGGTAGACAGATAAAGGTAGAGGTAGACAGGTAGAGAAGTAGAAAGGTAGAGAGGTAGAGGTAGATGGATGGGAGAAGAGGAGGATGGGGAACAAGGAACATAACACACAGTTGGATACATGTATGATAAGCTAGATGATACAAAGCACGAGCTAACATTGAAACTGATTCATAGTTTACTGTTATGATGTACGGTTCTGGCATTAAATATACTACATATATAGCTGGTAGTAAAATTCAGCCAGTGTGTAGATGAGCACATCAAAAGACCAAATTCTGCAGAAGGAACCAAAATGACCGTGTGTTCAAAGACTAGATCACATTCTGAATCACATAATCAATTATTAAAATAGTTGGTTGTTATTAATTTATTACACAACTAATCTATAAACTGATACATTTGTTGAGTCAACACTTCTAAAAACATAAAACTGCTTTCTTACATTGAAGCAGCCATCTTTGCCATCACCCAGCAACACCCAAGCAGCTCCAACACCAATCCAACAATCTGAATATTTGAGTAAGAAACTGACTACAAAGAATAATATCACAGCAACATCTTTTATGCCACCAAGAGGCAACCTGGCACCCTCTCTCGTCATAACTAACTACATAGAAAAATATATTACTGACCTCAAAAACATCAGAGTATTATCTGTTTTTTTTGTCTGCAAGTGTCTAATTTACTCATGTCCAATCCTTGCCTTCACTCATTGTTTCTACGGCAACATGATAATTTTCCCACTCTGTGCAGATACAACAGAGGAGACACCAAACTGCTGGGCAGATTAAACCAGTACATAATTACGCTAACCAGACAGCGAACATTGTTGCTCAGCAGAGGTGATATTCTCAAAGCAGTGGAAACAGTCAGCGCTACAAACCACAACCAAACCGTGACTGATATAACTGTGATGGTGTAGAAAGCTCTCTGCTTTGATTGGTCAACACGCTCCTTTTCCCTGCCCCCTTCCCCTGGACCTGGACGAATCAGAACACAGAGAACTGACAGGCTGCAGACAGATATGATGATTATGGAGAAAACATAAATACAGAGCAATGGGATGAAGGTGGATTTAGGCACGTTTGCAGTTACAAAAGTTATTCCAAAGCTCAGCAGCCAAACACACCCAGTACAGATGTTTCTGATTCTGACCCCACGAGCATTTTTCAGCCCCATGTAGGTGATGGGATGAACCACAGCCAGGTAGCGCTCCATACAGGTCAGGATGTGAAAAAATATCTCTCCACAAAACGGGACAGCATAAGTATATGTTGCTACTTGTTGCATTACAGGGTGATGAGTGTATCTACCACTAAAGTTGCAGAAGATCCCCAAAACTCCGATCAGCTGCATGAAGGCCACGTGGTAGGTGAAGACATCAGAGTGAGTCGCTGTTTTAGGGGAACGCTGCTGCCGCCATCTTTGGTGACCCAGGTAGAGGATGAAGGTGGAGAGAGGGAGGAGGAGGAGGACTTTCACTGTAGCAATGGTATCGTACATGTACAGGCTAACTCTCATGTTAGTGCAGTAGACAGACGGACCATCGGTGGAGGTTGATGAGGAGTTCACTGACATTTCTGCAGCATATATTGGTGGTCTGAAGAGAAAAAGAAATTAGAGGGAATAAAAAGGAGAAGAGACTTATAAAAGATGAGTAAAGAACATGAGAGAGATTGACATACTTAGGTCTTCTTAACCCTCATGTGCCCATGAGGACATTTTTGTGTTTTAGGTCATTTTGGCTAGTTTAATGCATTTAGCATAACTTTTGGTAATGTGTGTTTACTGGAGGTAATTTTGAAATTTTATCCTCAACCCTCAAAATTCATCAATAAGACACTGTGTGTGCAAGAAGTTACACTAATCACCTTCAAAACAAAGATGCCCCCATTTAAACCCATTAACATTATTGTTTTTATTCTCTCTTCCATTACATGATGAAATATAATATATTTGGCTTCAGGAGAAACAACAGGCTTTCTTTTTTTTTTTAAATGCGGCTCTACTATGGACAACTGCAGGTCAATGGAATCAATGTGTGAAGATGAAAGTGTTTGGGGTTCTTGGATGTTAAAGTGTCGTGTAAAGACGCTTTCCATGTCTTCCTGGTGGACCCTGAAGTGTTCCCAGGCCAAAGGAGATATATAATCCCTCCAGCGGGTTCAGGGTCTGTTCCATGGTCTCCTCCTGGACAGATGTGATTAGAAAACCTCCAAAGGAAGTCTCTCAGGTGGCATCTGAATGACGTGTCCAACCCACCTCATGTGGCTCCTTTTAATGTGATCGAGCAGTGGCTCTAATCTGTACTCCTCACCCTATCTCTGAGGCTGAGCACATCCACTGTGTGGAGGAAACTCATGTCGGCCATTTCTACACACAATCTTGTTCTTTCATTCTCTCCCCAGAGGTCATGACCATAGGTTAAGGTTGGAACGTAGATGGACTGGCAAACGGGGACTTTTGCTTACTGACTCTGCTCCCTCTTCACCATGGTCCAGTACAACACCTGCATTACTGCAGACTAAGACACCTGTCCATGTTCCACTCCATTTTCCCATCATTTGTGAACAAGATCCCGAGATTCTTAAACTCCTTCACTTTCAGAAGCAACTCCCCCCCCCAACCCTGAGGGAGCAGTCCACAGGTTTCCGGCAGAGAACCATGGCCTCGGGCTTGGAGGTGCTGACTTGCAACCCCGTCGCTTCATACTTCGTTGCTCCAGTGCATGCTGAAGGCCACTGTCTGATAAAGTCATCAGAACCACATCATCTGCAAAACAACACAGATGCAATCCTGTGGTCCACAAACCAGACACTCTCCTCACCCTGGCAACCCCTCGAGATCCCGTCCATGAACACTGCACACTGGATCAGACACAAAGGGCATCCTGGTGGAGTCCAGCACTCACCAGAAATGTACCCTGTACCCCATTGTCCCACAGTACCCCCCACAGAGCCCCTCAGGGGAAACAGTTGTGGGCCTTTTCCAAATCCACAAAGCACATTTGGACAGGCTGGTCGACCTCCCATCACCCCTTCAGGAGCTCTGCAAGAATAAACAGCTGATCCACCGTTCCATGACCACGACGGAATTTGCATTGTTGACACTCAAGAGACATATCAGACAAGACAGTCCAACAATGTCCAGAGCCTTCAGCATCTCAAGGCGGATCTCGCCCACAACTGGTGCTTTGCCACCGAGCAGCTTCTTCACCACCTCAGCAATCTCTACCACAGATATGGCCAAAGATTCCCCAGAGTCTTCAGACTCTGTTTCCTCAACAGTGGATGTGTTAACTGAGTTGAGGAGTTCCTCAAAGTGCTCTTTCAACCACCTGACAATGTCCCCAGTCTGGGTTAGCAGTTCTTCCCACAGACTGTACACAGCCTGGGCCAAGCCCTGCCTCTCCTTCCTGAGACAGTGAACGGGTTGCCAGAACTTCTTTGATGTCAGCCAAAAAGTCCTTCTCCTTAGACTCTCTAAACTCCTCCCACACCCAAGTTTTAGCTTCTGCAACTGCCACAGCTGCAGCCCTTTTGGTTAACAGGTACCTGTCAACTGGTTCAGGAGACCCCCAGGCCAACCAGGCCTGAAAACCCTACTGCTTCGACCTTTCGCCTAAGGTGCTCTGGTACCAAGTGCACTTTTGAGTTGCCCAATGCTGGAACATGATGTTTGTTATGACCAATCCATGGCTAGCACAGGAGGCCAATAACAAAACATCACTCGAAATCAGAGAAGGTGTCGTTCTGTCCAACGACCGCCCTCCAGCTTTCTCTGTCACAGCCTATGTGAGCATTGAAATCCCCCAGGAGAATGATGGAGTCCTCAGGAAGCATCCCTTTCAGGACCCCACCCAGAGACTCCAAGAAGGCCAAATACTCTGAGCTGCTGTTTGGTGAATATGCAGAAACAACAGTCAGAGTTTTCCCCTCCATAAAATGCAGTTGCAGACGGGGAACCCTCTTGTTCTCTGGGGAGAACTCCAACAAAGCAGCACTCAGTCAGAGGCTTGTGAGTATCCCCACACCCACCCAGTGCCTCACATTCCAAGCAACTCCAAGAAACGAGAGAGTCCAGCCCCTCCAGAAGTTTGGTTCCAGAACCCTTGCTTTGTGTGGAAGTGAGCCCAATTATAACTAGTTGTTAAAGCTCCACATCCTATACCAGCTCAAGTTTCTTTCCTCATCAGGGAGGTGGTGTTCCACATTCCCACAACCAGTCTACACCAACAGGGGGCAGCACATTAAGATACCTGCTCCTTCCTAATGCCTGGTGTATATAGCACCCAACCCCAAGTTTTTGCTCTGCGGGTGGTGGCCCTGTGTTACTTCTCTGTCTGTGACTAAATGAGCCCCTCAGGGTCCCAAGGCTCATCCACCAGATGCTGTCTGGTGAGTTACCCTCCAAGGCCTGGCTCCAGGAGGGAAGCCCAGTTCCCCTGACCCAGGTATGGTGGCAGCTTCCAGGGGAATAAATGTATGCAGATTAAAGTGTTTTGGGTACTTGGCAGGGATGTTACAGTGTGATGTGTCAGTCTGCATTAATAAATGTAGGAAATAAATGTATAGGTGTGTGTGCACACACAACCAGGTGTGTGAACAAACACATACACAGCACACTCAGTCGTCTCTGCCGACACCTTAATCCATTTTATTTGTATACATTTACTCCGTTGGCCTGCAGTCCTCTGTAATACAGCAGTTAATGAACCAAGCCTGTTTTTTCTCCTAGACTAAAGTCCCAGGATGACAGCTGAATAACATGAGATGTTGATTTCAGGATGCAAATGCAGGGAGATCAAAAAAGCAGTTTTTACAGGTTTCACGCCTGTTTTTGTCTTTAAGGTCCTTAGTGTATCTTTTATTGTGAGCTCGCTATATTATTGTTACAAAGACAGACCAAATTATCAAAAAATGTCAGATGAGAAGAACATAAATCTCCACAGGTTGCATGAATGTTAAGTGTATTCCCCCAATGTCAAATCCTATTAGAACAGAACATTTTTAATTAACAAAAATGGTGAAGAAGTCTTAACTCTAAAAACATACATCTATGGTACACACACACATAAATTAAATATTTCAAGATGGACAACTGGACAAACAAACTATTGTTTTAATGTAAAGAAAATCGTATTCAGCGACCTCCAGTTTGTGTTGCTCCTGATTTGCAAATGTTTCTTTTGCGGCTTGAAATCTCATTCTAGAAGTGGATTTAATCAGTAAATTATTAAAGAACACCAACCTTGTCTGCAGTGTTTCTGATTGTCCTTAATCTCTCGTCTCAAACTCTCTGACTGCTGTTCTCTCCAAATGTGCAGTGATGCTTCTGCCTCTGATGAAGATGTTGAAGTGTCCCAGCAGCAGGACTGTATGAGCTTTTTGCATGATGTAAAGCAAATTAAAGATTCTGCGTGACTCTCTTACTGTAAACTAAACCATGCAAATCCATCCATCCATCCATCATCTGTCCCCACTTCACCCTTCAGAGGACCACAGGGTGGTTGAAGTCTATCCCAGCTGACACTGGACAGAAGACAAGTTCATTCCAGCAGTTTATAACCACTATGGAGAATTTATGCAACCAAAATCTGTACTTTTTCATCCAAACATGAAGCAAAATATCACTGCAACTCTGCGTTTGAGCAGGACTGACATATTTCCATCCTAATGACTATGATTCATGTGATGAGTCCATTCGACTTGACAGGATTCAAATAATATGTAAAGAAAGACAGATGCTTAGTCAAATAGAGGCGACTGAAATTTATTGTTCATTTTCAAACAAAGAACAGAAACATGTGTTTTCTCTTTTCATTTTTTATTAGAAACTAACAATGAAATATCAGATGATATACACACTGGTTGGTTTGTCTCCACTGAGAATTGTTGTTTCTCTGTCCTTGTATGTTTTTTTAAAAGTTATCCCTGGAGAATGATAAAAGTAAGTTACATCTGTTTAGCAGCCAGACTGCTGATTTGAGCTTCAGAATACAAGAGTGTGTCATTGGCAAAACAAAGATAAAATACAAATGTTAAAACAAAATGCTAAAGGCCTCCAGTGCATTGAAATGTTTCACCAAATGGTCCTGGCTGAGTGTCAGTATGTGATGAGTTGGGAGTCAGACTGCGCTAAATATTTCTATTCATAATATCATCTAATGTTAACCTCCAGAACTCATCAAAAGACGAATTTCTGCAGAAGAATCCAACATGACCGTGTGTTCAAAGACTAGATCACATCCTGAATCAAATAATCTATGATTAAAATAGTTGGTTATTAATTTATTTATCAACTAATCTATTAACTGATACAGTTCTTGAGTCAAGACTTGTAAAAACATAAAGTAGTCTTCCTACATTGAAGCAGCCATCTTTGCTATACAACAGCAACACCCAAGCAGCTCCAACACTAATCCAACAATCTGAACAGTTGAGTAAATACCACAGTAACTCACTACAAAGAATAATATCACAGCAACATCTTTGCTGCCACCAAGCAGCAACCTAGCATCTTCTTGAGACCAGAGTTTCTTCTCTTAGTCAGTCGTTTAAACTGAAATAGGTCTAATTTACTCAGATCCAATACTTGCCTTCACCAATTGCTTCAACGGCAACATGATAGTTTTCCTGCTCTGTGTAGATACAACAGAGGAGACACCAAACTGCTGGGCAGATTAAACCAGAAGATAATTACAGTAACCAGACAGCGAACAGTTTCTATCAGCTGAAGTGACATTCTGATAGCAGTGGCAACAGTAAATCCAACAAACCACAACCAAACTGTGACTGATATAACTGTGATGGTGTAGAAAGCTCTCTGCTTTGATTGGTCGACACGCTCCTTTTCCCTGCCTCCTTCCCCTGGACCTGGACGAATCAGAACACAGAGAACCGACAGGCTGCAGACAGATATGATGATTATGGAGAAAACATAAATACAGAGCAATGGGATGACGGTGTATTTAGGCAAGTTTATAGATGTAAAAGTTATCCCAAAGCTCAGCAGCCAAACACACCCAATACAGATGTTTCTGATTCTGACCCCACGAGCATTTTTCAGCCCCATGTAGGTGATGGGATGAACCACAGCCAGGTAGCGCTCCACACAGGTCAGGATGTGAAAAAATGTCTCTCCACAAAAGGGGACAGCATAAGTATATGTTGCTACTTTTAGCAATATAAGGTTATTAGTGTATCCAGCGTATCTACCACTGAAGTAGCAGACGACCCCCAAGAATCCGATCATCTCCATGGCAGCCAGGTGGTAGGTGAAGACGTCAGAATGAGCTGCTGCTTTAGAGGAACGCTGCTGCCGCCATCTTTGGTGACCCAGGTAGAGGACGAAGGTGGAGAGAGGGAGGAGGAGGAGGATTTTCAGTGCAGCAAAGGTATCGAACATGTACACGCTAACTCTCATGCATTGGGAAGGCAGACCATCGGTGGAGGTTGATGAGGAGTTCACTGACATTTCTGCTGCAAAATTGGTGGTCTGAAGAGAAAAAGAAATTAGAGAGAAGGATCAATGGTCTGTATTTATATAGCGCTGCTTATATATATTTATTATTCCTGAAATGATACCCAAAGCGTTTTACATAATACATGACATTCACACACACATTCACATGGCGGAAGTTGCCATGCAAGGCGCTAACCATGACCCATCAGGAGCAGTTAGGGGTTCAGTGTCTTGCACCTCGACATGAGCTCTCCACGCCAGGATCGAACCGACAACCCTCTGGTTACAAGACGGCCACTCTACCCACTGAGCCCTGCCGCCCCATAAGGAAAAGGAGGAGAGACTTATAAAAGACGGGTAAAGGACATGAGAGAGATTGACATACTTAGGTCTTCTTAACCCTCATGTGCCCATGAGGACATTTTTGTGTTTTAGATCATTTTGGCTAGTTTAATGCATTTAGCATAACTTTTGGTAATGTGTGTTTACTGGAGGTAATTTTGAAATTTTATCCTCAACCCTCAAAATGCATCAATAAGACACTGTGTGTGCAAGAAGTTACACTAATCACCTTCAAGACAAACATTTCCCAATTGAAACCCATTAACATTATTATTTTTAATCTCTCTTCCATTATATGATTAAAATATAATATATGTGGCTTCAGGAGAAACAACAGGCTTTCTTAGTTTTTTCCCGTCCGGCTCTACTATGGAACACTGCAGGCCAATGGAATAAATGTGTGCAGATGAAAGTGTTTGGGGTTCTTGGTCAGGATGTTACACTGTGATGAAAAGACATCCATCCCCCCGTCAATGCGTTCCATGTCTTCCTGGTGGACCCTGAAGTGTTCCCAGGCCAAAGGAGATATATAATCCCTCCAGCGGGTTCAGGGTCTGTTCCATGGTCTCCTCCTGGACAGATGTGATTAGAAAACCTCCAAAGGAAGTCTCTCAGGTGGCATCTGAATGACATGTCCAACCCACCTCATGTGACTCCTTTTAATGTGATCGAGCAGTGGCTCTAATCTGTACTCCTCACCCTATCTCTGAGGCTGAGCACATCCACTGTGTGGAGGAAACTCATGTCGGCCACTGGTACCCACATTCTCATTCTGTCGGTCACTACCCAGAGGTCATGATCATAGGTAAGGGTTGGAACACAGATGGACTGGCAAATTAGGAGCTTTGCTTACTGACTCTGCTCCCTCTTCACCATGGTCCAGTACAACACCTGCATTACTGCAGACTAAGACACCTGTCCATGTTCCACTCCATTTTCCCATCACTTATGAACAAGATCCTGAGATACTTGAACTCTTTTGCTTTCAGAAGCAACTCCCCACAACCCTGAGGGAGCAGTCCACAGGTTTCCGGCAGAGAACCATGGCCTCGGGCTTGGAGGTGCTGACTTGCAACCCCGTCGCTTCACACTTGGTTGCTGCAGTGCATGCTGAAGGCCACTGTCTGATAAAGTCATCAGAACCACATCATCTGCAAAACAACACAGATGCAATCCTGAGGTCCACAAACCAGACACTCTCCTCACCCTGGCAACCCCTCGAGATCCCGTCCATGAACACTGCCCATTGGACCAGACACAAAGGGCATCCTGGTGGAGTCCAGCACTCACCAGAAATGTGCCCTGTATGTACCTCATTGTCCCACATTACCTCCCACAGAGCCCGTTGGGGGAAACAGTTGTAGGACTTTTCCAAATCCACAAAACAAATGTGGACTGGCTGATCAAATTCCCATGGTCCCCTCAACAGCTCTGCAAGAATAAACAGCTGATCCACCGTTCCTTGACCAAGACGGAATTTGCATTGCTGACACTGAAGAGACATATCAGACAAGACAGTCCAACAATGTCCAGAGCCTTCAGCATCTCGAGGCGGATCTCGCCCACAACTGGTGCTTTTGCACCGAGCAGTTTCTTCACCACCTCAGCAATCTCTACCACAGATATGGCCAAAGATTCCCCAGAGTCTTCAGACTCTGTTTCCTCAACAGTGGATGTGTTAACTGAGTTGAGGAGTTCCTCAAAGTGCTCTTTCAACCACCTGACAATGTCCCCAGTCTGGGTTAGCAGTTCTTCCCCCAGACTGTACACAGCCTGGGCCAAGCCCTGCCTCTCCTTCCTGAGACAGTCAGTGGGTTGCCAGAGCTTCTTTGATGTCAACCAAAAAGTCCTTCTCCTTAGCCTCTCCGAACTCCTCCCACACCCAAGTTTTAGCTTCTGCAACTGCCACAGCTCCAGCCCTTTTAGCTAACAGGTACCTGTCAGCTGCCTGACGTTTCACATTCCCACAACCAGTCTACACCAACAGGGGGCGTTACGTTAAGATACCTGCTCCTTCCTAATGCCTGGTGTATATAGCACCCAACCCCAAGTTTTTGCTCTGTGGGTGGTGGCCCTGTGTTACTTCTCTGTCTGTGACTAAATGAGCCCCTCAGGGTCCCAAGGCTCATCCACCAGATGCTGTCTGGTGAGTTACCCTCCAAGGCCTGGCTCCAGGAGGGAAGCCCAGTTTCCCTGACCCAGGTATGGTGGCAGCTTCCAGGGGAATAAATGCATGCAGATTAAAGTGTTTTGGGTACTTGGCAGGGATGTTACAGTGTGATGTGTCAGTCTGCATTAATAAATGTATAAAACACATTTATAGATGTTTTTTGTTGATGTGGTCAGGAGAATGTTATGATCCTGCTCCAGCCCCTGCCCTTTTTTCCCCTTCTTCCTCTTTTTCCTCCTTTCTCCCTTGGGTCCTGATCTGTCTCTGTTTTTACCTGTCTCTCTTTGACTCCCTCTGTCTGTCTGTCTGTCTGTCTGTCTGTCTTTCTCCAGCTCCCCCTCGTAACAGAGAAATTATCAAAGGGGCTTTAAATTTCTATAACAATGCTGATCTCTCATCGTATTTCTGTAGTTTTCAAAGTTAATGAAAGGCAGTGCTATGCATATATGGGCACATACACCTGCATGTGGGTAGAAAAGCTCAGAATCCTGCTGTAATTCATATCCATGAATGTAGCACATCCATCAGGTGTCATATATTATATTTTATTCAGTGTCTAGGCCTGTGTGTGCATGTTCATGCATGTCTGTGTAAGCAGGGGATGGAATTTGCATTCTGCATCATTTCTGTACTTGGAAATGTACACAAAAACCAATATGCACACACACAACCAGGTGTGTGAACAAATACATACACAGCACACTCAGTCGTCTCTGCCGACACCTTAATCCATTTTATTTGTATACATTTACTCCGTTGGCCTGCAGTCCTCTGTAATACAGCAGTTAATGAACAAAGCCTGTTTTGTCTCTTTTGACCAATTACAATAAAATGTCACAATCTGATGGAAAACAGTAAAAATCACAACTTGCCAGCTAAAGCCCCAGGATGACAGTTGAATAACATGAGATGCTTGATTTAAGAATGTAAACGCAGGGAGATCAAAAAAGCAGTTTTTACAGGTTTCACGCCTGTTTTTATCTTTAAGGTCCTTAGTGTATCTTTTATTGTGAGCTCGCTATATTATTGTTACAAAGACAGACCAAATGATCAAAAAATGTCAGATGAGAAGAACATAAATCTCCACAGGTTGCATGAATGTTAAGTGTATTCCCCCAATGTCAAATCCTATTACAACAGAACATTTTTAATTAACAAAAATGGTGAAGAAGTCTTAACTCTAAAAACATACATCTATGGTACACACACACATAAATGAAATATTTCAAGATGGACAACTGGACAAACAAACTATTGTTTTAATGTAAAGAAAATCGTATTCAGTGACCTCCAGTTTGTGTTGCTCCTGATTTGCAAATGTTTCTTTTGCGGCTTGAAATCTCATTCTAGAAGTGGATTTAATCAGTAAATTATTAAAGAACACCAACCTTGTCTGCAGTGTTTCTGATTGTCCTTAATCTCTCGTCTCAAACTCTCTGACTGCTGTTCACTCCAAATGTGCAGTGATGCTTCTGCCTCTGATGAAGATGTTGAAGTGTCCCAGCAGCAGGACTGTATGAGCTTTTTGCATGATGTAAAACAAATTAAAGATTCTGCGTGACTCTCTTACTGTAAACTAAACCATGCAAATCCATCCATCCATCCATCATCTGTCCCCACTTCACCCTTCAGAGGACCACAGGGTGGTTGAAGTCTATCCCAGCTGACACTGGACAGAAGGCAGGTTCATTCCAGCAGTTTCTAACCACTATGGAGACTTTATGCAACCAAAATCTGTACTTTTTCATCCAAACATGAAGCAAAATATCACTGCAACTCTGCGTTTGAGCAGGACTGACATATTTCCATCCTAATGACTATGATTCATGTAATGAATCCAATAGACTTGACAGGATTCAAATAATATGTAAAGAAAGACAGATGCTTAGTCTAATAGAGGCGACTGCAGACTGTGGAGATGATGTACAGAGTAGTTTGATGGCAACTGATTGATGTCCTTCATCATTAATACCAAACTTTGACATCTCATCACTCAAGAATGACATGAAATTGATTCATCAAAAGAGTTCAAATTCAATTCAAAATTTTTGTTTGGAAACAAGAAACAAATAGTGATTCTGGTTGTTATTGAAAGTTTAAAAAGGAAAAAAAAAAACTCCTTTTCATTGTGAGTCCTGAAACCCATTTTTGGTTTTGAAACAAAGAACAGAAACATGTTTCTTTAATTTTTTTAAATGAAAGATGAATTAAGAAGTAATTAGTGATACACAGACTGGTTGGTCTGTTTCCTTTGAGAATATTTTTTCTCTGTATTTTTGTTTCAATAGATTATCCATGGAGATTGCCATAATCAAGTTGCATCTGTTCAACAACCAGGCTTCTGATTGAGCTTTACAATATAAGAATGTGTCATCAGCATAGACATGTACATGAACTACTAGTGTCTAAATATGATATCATATAATTTAAGTGTAAAATGAACAGAATAGGGCTCACAATTGACCCTGTAACATGGCATCTTGTACATTGTGGTGGAAACTCTCAACAGTTTTCTTGACATTTGAGCTTCAAGAATGAGGGCGACTCTTCAAATATATCAAATGGCAAACTTAATGTGCATTATTTTCACAAACCCAAACCACTACTGGCTGCCATTTAGGAATCAATGCTTTATTTCAGTGTTGAGTGTGTGTGAACACTAAGAGATAGCCCATTAACAGTGAACAGACATGACAGATAGTAATTACAGAGAGCGAAAGAGCAGGCAAGTGACCGACTGTAAGAACTGAGCCGTGTTCCAAAACACCACATATCCATTTGAGGGGAAAAAAATGTCAGCAATATGTAATGTTGATCTATTTCAAGGTGAAAACTCTCACACTCACAGAAGCCCGAAGATGTTTTTTAGCAGAACCAAAGTTCCCTCAAATGGATGTGTAGCTTCCAATCTAATCTATTGATGCTTGAAATGGTTTTTAGCTAACTATTACTTACTGTATGTCTGCGTAAAATTTCAAAACAAGATTACTGAGAAGGCAGTTCCATCATACCGACTTTGAAACATTCATATGTATTACTGACATTAAGGCTGAATATCCAGCAAACAAAGCCTGGATTACTTTAAAAAACGTGGCCAGATTTTGTTGAAACAATCAATAAGCGCCGACAAATCCAAAAATGTCCTCCAGGATTGTTGGGCGCTTGAATAAAGTCAGAAAAAGTACTTTTAAAAGACTCTTGAACAGACTGACAATCGGCACAAATGGGGAACCATGTGAACTCCTTTCATTTGAACCTATTATTTTATTGAACATGCACTTGTGTCTGTTTTTTATTTTCTTCTAAAAACTATAATGTCTTAGCTATCTGTAAAAGTGATGAGCATTCAGTATCTAAACCAATAGCAAAAATGAGCTATTAAGTTAGCCTGTAGCCACATTCAGAACTGGCAGTATTAGCATTCAAAAGCAAATAGTTTTAATCAGTTTGATCATTGTGCTGTACTACAGGCTACTCGTTAGCTTTTTGACCGTTGGTTTTGATCGGAAATGCAATGCTAACAACCTATTCCGGCTAACTGGCGAGCTTGAATATTTTTTTTTTTGCCCCACAGCATGACAGCTTCAACTTGACAAAAATGACAACAACAAAAATAAGTAAATAACAGGAATAAAACGTAGCAAAACACACATAACAGTCACCACAATCACATTCAGATGAAATGTACAAAAAGAAGAAATGTTATGGGCACTTAAGAATCTCAATGCACATGGTGGAACACAATCGAATGGCAAGATTAGGATGACTAACCAAATAAATAAATAATAAATAGAAGTAATAAATAACTTAGAAAATCTTTGACCCAGCTGTGAACATGGTGATTATTGTTTCTCTTAATTCCTTGTTCAAAAAAGACTGAATGCTGTGTGAATAACTGACAGGACGCCACTTCGGCGACCACAAACATCCCGTGTTTCTCTTATATTAACAGTGTCCAACTCAGTAATCATGTAAGTAACTTAAATGTGGTTCTTGCCTCGTCAATAGCTCATGTAAATGTCCTGTGTTGTTATTGTATCACGCGGCACTTTTCCATAAGTTACAAGTAAATGCTTTGGAATTTCACAGGTGTCTAATGTCCTTAAGTGTACTTTACTGATGTTACTGTCATGGTTGCTTGTCTCGTTTCCACATAGCTGTAGGCGGACATATGGTTTACACAACAGTGAAGGATTCTGGGGAATTCAACCAATGCAGACAAATAGAGCAACACCTGTTAGTGCTGCTTCTGAACACTAATGCAACAGGAGTCAGTTTCACTCGACTGTACTCCACTACAGCCACGTTTACATCCTGTTTTTTATGTTTTTGAATGGTCCCATTAGAAAATTAATGGCTTGGGATAGTTTGTAGCATCTTTTCTGAATAAGTCTTGATGTAGCAGTCAGCTTTTTCCACGTCTTTCCTTATCTTCATCTTCAGACAGCGCCAATTTGTGTTTTGACAATCTAATGTAGTCTCTACGGGCACCTTCTGATGACACTACATAGCCTAGTTTATGAATTCCAACGAAATTAATGGAAACGAGTGTAAATCACATTTTTTACAAATCAAAATTGCTTTATGTTTATGTACAAGCATCATTTATGACTTTTGTCTTTTCTGCAGCGAGCGCAAAATTAAAAGGATCAACTGCAGCACAATAGTAGCCTCCAGCAAACAGGTAGATGTGTGTCTCCAAAGCCACCTTTTGTTTGGTGCCCATAATTCTGTATAACATACAGACTATGCCCTCTAGTGTTCAATGTTATGAAATGCATCTTTTCACAGATGGACAGAAGGCAATGGGTTTTACCCCATCTAGTTTTATAGAATATGAGCGTAGAGCATCAGTGCTTTCCACTGTAAAGTTGGCCATTTTACCATCAGGGTATATATGGATGGATTCATGTGGTCCAGTGGTCATTCAAGGAAATGCAGGGGTTGGCACTTAGTTTTCACTCTTGGAGGTTGCGGCTAGGTTTAAACATATAATCATTAATCAGGTGTGAAAGTAGCTCAGTTTTACTATAATTTTACTCCAAAATCCACTTCAAAAGTTCACGTTGTTTTACATGCTAAAGGCAAACTTTCATGAGTGAACTAGCTCCATAGACACATTTGGTCGACAATGAAACAAATGGAGTTCCGGTTGACGAGCTATGTGGAAACGAGGCGTTAATTGTCTTGTGCTGTGGGTGAACGGTTTGTAAAATGGGAGCTTACAGTTGAAATCTGGTATGTCAGATGTCAACAATCACATGATAACAGAGGCATGCTTCTAAAACACTGAGGTATTCTCTTTTTTTTGGACAGAACATGTGGAATTGTACAAGCGGGCGACAGCACTTCGCGTAACTCTTTCAGCATTCTCAAAACCCTTGGCTTTGGCAAGGAATGAACCCAACAGTCTGTAATTCCCTTTTCTCTTTTGTTACCGAGATGTCAAGCAGAAACGAGTGTGAAAATGTTGCTGATTCCAAATATGTTGATTACTTTGAGCATTTTACATATTATTAAACGTCTTCTCACAAATATATAGGATAGATTTATAGACTTATTCTCATTGCAACGGATTTTTCAGGAAAAATATATGAACACTCAAACCAAGCAGAGAGAGACAATGATGCCCGTCAAAGCTACTGAGTCAATCAAGCCAATCAATCGATCAATCAGTCACTCAGACAATCAGAATTAGAGTCAAGCGATCGTTTCTAACTTGTAAAGAACGCTAGCATATGGGAAACAAAATAAACATTCCATATTCAAACAATCCTAAGATACAAACAATGCACAACAGGCTAAAAGTGGCCCATGTCTTAGTCTAACATTCTATTTTTTATAATCAGCCAACAATCACAGGAAGTTTGACTGGGAGAAGTTGCCCTTTTTTATAGCAATATTTACAAATTAACGCGTTCATTGCTGGGAATTTCCCAACACAACTGCATCCCTCTACTGCTGCATGAGTTTAAAGTTGAGTGCAGATTTAGTAGCAAATTCTAGCTTCCAAAATTACGGGTTAAACTGCAGGGAAGTTTGTATTAATGTAAAAGATCAAATAATGTCACAGACATAGACCTCTTTTAGCTCATTGGCTATTATTTTGTGGATTACATACAATATGAGAAGGCAGAACATTAGAAAACTTTCAATCCTCCAATCCATTCTCTCCACTTCATATCCTTTATGTATGTTTTCATGCCTTTGATACTTCTTTGATACCTTTATCCAGCATTCACTACATTGTAGATTAGGGAAGCAGTGGTTTCACGGCTCTTCTTGCAACTTTCTTTTGTTTTCCCTTTGTTTTCTTAAAGCCTTTTTCATTCAATCCTCTATTGTTCCACTCATGTGAGGCTGGAAGAAGAGTTGCCTCTTGAATTTGGCATCATTAATTTACTGCTGCATTTCACATTTCACTTGTGTCACCCATTCTGGTGTACTTCTTTGTCAAGAACATCGTATTTTTCCATTCCATTTTCTATGATCTTCATCCCCTCTTCAGACATCTCAAAATCATCACAGATGTCAAAGTCAGACATTCCCATTGCAGTTCTGACAGTGTATTGATGGCAGCTCAGCTAATCCATCTCTTTTGCTTTTTCCTATCTTCTGTCCATGCTTCCATCCAGAGTTACAGGCAGCGGTAAAGGTTCATGCAGTAATTCCTAGAGTTTGACATTGCGCACCGTATCTCCAACAACATCCAACAACTGCTCCCCCCGTCCACCTCCCTCCTGCCTCCTCTTCACATCTCCGTCCAAGCCTCCATCATTGTAGGTATCGGTAGACTTTGAAGCAGTGGTTGCCAGAGTCGGCAACCACCACGTGTCCATCTGAGGTCAGAGCCAGACCTTGAGGTCCGTACAGAGGGTCTGCCGATGTGTTGATGTAGGACAGGAAGGAGCCGCTGCCGTCAAACACCTGCAAGTATTCAAGAGAAAACGTAGTCATTTTCCAAAAAGAAGCTCATTGTCATTCCATGTCCACAAACCCTGCACACCAGCGTCATACCTGTATCCTGCTGTTGCCCCAGTCGGCTACAATGATGTTCCCATTGATGTCCACAGCGACACCGGTGGGAGCGTTGAACTGGCCGTTTCCTTCACCGTTTGAGCCAAACTTCAACACCAGCTCTCCCTCGGGGGTGAAAACCTGACCAGAGACACAAAGACGAAGACATCAGATTCAATATTCAGCTAATCCTTGAGCTAAACATTTAACATTTACTTGTTTGCAAATATAACATTAAACAATACGTGAAAGAGAAGAAATATATATTATATATCATATTCTGTTTAGTACCTTGACAGAGTGGTTATGGAAGTCTGTCACAATGATCTCGTTGTTCTTGTTCACTGCTGCAAAATGTGGACCTTTGGGACAGGAACACAGAAACAATAAAAACAGAATGTGCTTTCAGTTAAGGCATTTCAACAAGCAAGTTGTTTACAGTGGTAGCATTACAACTGCTGCTTTCATAATTTTCACTTCATTCACTTTTATGTGCTTAGACAGATCCTAAAATCAGGATTCTGGAATTTTGAAGTAATCTGCAGTAGCACAAACCTGAGCCTGATTCTTTGTTTGCATCTGTTGTCACACAGAAAAGTCAAAAATAAGCTGCAAAATGCCCCTAAGATGTTCCACTAGGATGTAGGATCACTGTCTCACAGCTTGATGAAACACTTGTTCACTGGCCTGAAGTCAATAATTCCCATGCAAGTCTCTATGACGGTGCTCCTTTAGTAGCTAAACTCCCATGATGCTCTTTGTTTGCCAGCATGGAAGTGTTCACCTCTTCCTCTGGTCGTACAAGATTAAACCATAAGACTAGTTAATCTGCAGTATTTGAAGGGTGTATTATCTCCAAAATCCAGCTGGGATTGGGTGCAAAAGGAAAACCTTAACTGGGACATCCCTAGCTTAGATTAAAATTGTTTTCAGAGGTGTTATTTTATCTGCTTTGATTACATTTTAAAAGAAACTTAAATTGCTTTCAGTGAATGCACTTCAACTTTCAGACATAGCACTTCAGTTGACAACTGTTTTTACAATTTACAACCCAACACTTTTGACTGCAAGTTTCGCTGCTTTCAGAGATCAAAGCTCGGTTTTTCTTAGAAAGTACACCACAACTCGCACATAAAGGTTAATGTCAGAACTTGCAAGTCATTGGACACTTAAAGCAACTCTCAATATTTACATGTCAACTGGCACTTCAACCACCTTCAGAACACTTGAAGATGCATGTTTTCTTTGTTGTCATGGTACCTCAGCTGCTCTCAGTGTTTACACTTTAGCAGATATTCAGTCACTATTGGTGTTTTTACCTTGGTAGGCAATGTTTCTTTTTGACTGACCCATTTTTAGTGCGTATATTCAACCAGAATTCCAATTTTACTCATATGATACCATTGTATAAGTCAGTGATGTTATTGATATATGTGATTTATATAATTTAAAATATGATAATTTAGTCTACAAAACATTCAAGATCGGCTTATTTTCATGACTTTCTTGGCAACTATTTATGTTTTTGAAACAACACTACCTGCAAACTGCTTGTCACCGTTGCCCCGACTACCAAACTTGGTGATGAGCTTGCCAGTCAGTTGGAAGATGAAGACAGTGCACGCCTTGTTGTCCACCACAATCACGTGACCATTTTCATCCACGGACACGCCTTTAGGCCCCATAAGTCTACCAGAGCCGAGCTTTGCCTGGTGACAAGGCACAAGATGCAAGAGGGTGAAAGGTTAGTTTTTATGCAACGTAGGGTCACCTTTCAAGTGTTTTTACCGGTGCCACAACAGCAGGCCCACCTTGAACTTGCCCTCGCAGGAGAAGATGCTGACCCACTTGTTGTCGTAGTCGGCGATGATGATGTCACCACTGGGGTGCACGGCTACGCCGGTGGGGCGTTGCAGTTGACCCGGCGATCGTCCCCGCACTCCAAAACGACTCTTGAATTCCCCCTCGTTGGAGAAAATCTGGAGATACAGTGCTTTCTTTAGATTGTCACTTAGACGTTGGGTTTTTGCCGTTAAAGACGACAGGATCGGAAAAAAAAAAAAAGCTCTACCTGGACACACTGATTGTTGCTGTCAGCAATCAGTATCCTGCCGTTGGAAGAGGCAGCCACTCCTTGGAGGTTGGTGAACTCTCCTTTATTCCTGCCTTTTGTTCCTGAAGAGTGCAAAAAATAGTCTCAAGCATCTATTAGACATGGTAAATCGTGGGATTCAGAAATATTATAAATAGGTGAAGCTTGATCCGTCACAGTTCCTTGAAATTGCAACTGGGCCCACAGGCTGGGTAGGCCATTTTTAAGATCTTTCCTTTCTGAATTTGCTTTAATAATGATGAGGACTTTAATCCTTCATATCCTGTGCCTTTTGTTTTTTGTCATAAAATTATGATCTTGTTATTCTGACAATATATTGAACTAGTACAAATTAGAAAGACCTTATCTTCATGTGTGACACTGTATGGCACTCATTCAAGGACAGTTTCAATTTAATGGACAGACAAAATGAGACTTTGGGACAATCTGAAGTCCCATCATACTGGAGTGCTTTTGGCTTTACTATGAGCCCCATTAATTCAACCAACACTTAATTACAGTTGGGTGTAGTCATTCTCTAACAAAAACTGCAATCACTAGGCTAAACCAGGTTCTGTTTTGTTGCCCAAATTTGAAGGTTTAAGCCGCGAACCCAGTAAGCTATTGTAAAGATTCAAAAATAGCTGTAACTTCAGTTACTGTAATGCAGCAAATGCCCAAGTCCCCTTGTTTCTCTGCACTATTTCTTTATTCCAGATGTATTTCTAACCAATCCTGAAGATCAGGTCATCCTCGATGGGGTTCTGAGTTTTACGTCGTGGGGTGCCCAGGGCGCTACTGGCCCTCTTGGAGCCCTTCTTCTTTTGGCCCGGGGACTTCCCTCGTCTCTTTGCCCCCTCAGAGGAACCTGTGGATGGGGTGGCGTTGGCTGCTGAGTTGGTTGCTGTCGTCGTGGATGGAGATACCTGGAGAGGTGGCAATGGAGGGAGAAAGTGCTGCTTTCAAGCGTGAATTCAATCGCTTAATCCTCATTAGGGTCGTGGGGGGATGGAGCCTATCCCAGCTGGCTTAGGGAGAAGACGGGACACCCTGGACAGGTCACCTGTTTATCACAGGGCTACATATCGTGGCAAATAATCACACTCACATTCCAACCTACTGACAATTTAGAGTTACCAGTTAACCTGAGCATGTTTTTGGACTCTGGGAGAAAGCTGGAGTACCCGGAGAAAACCCACGCATGCACAGGGAGAACATGCAAACTCCATGCAGAAAGATCCCAGGCCGGGATGCGAACCGGGGACCTTCAGATCTAGTACCCTCATAGATGTGTGAAGGGTCCCTTTGCCCTATGCTTAGTATATATACATTCCTCACAGGACAAATTCCATGTCTGTGAAAGTTTGCACTCAATGTACGACCCCCATCGTTTCCACCTCTTGCCCTTCTTTGACACAAATTAAAAGATAGCTCTGCCCACCTCTACCTCTGCCTCTGAGACCCTGGTGACGGTCAGTTTGAAAGGACTTCCCTTGATGTGCTGGTCATACAGTCGGAGAGCCAGCGAGAAGTTGCCCTCCTTCGGTACGATGTACACAAACTCATATGTCCCGTTCTTGTGGTCCACGATCTCACCGTCTACTATGCTGCCATCTGGGGTGAACACCTGCATGAACACACGAGTGACGTTTTGTAAACTTCTTTTGCTCTTGTTTTGACAAAGCTGTGCTAGATTGTGGGTGTAAAAACAAACCTCAGCCGATAGGATTGCGTTACCACTCTTGCACGCTCCCCCTGACTTGTCCCTTGTTACGATAGTAACCGAGGCAGGATGTCCCACAACACACTGCTCCAGGCCGGCGCCCATGGCTTCACTTTGGCTCGCCACCGCACTACGGAAGATAAGATAAGATAAGCCAAGACAAGATAAGATAAGATAAGATAAGATAAGATAAGATAAGATAAGATAAGATAAGATAAGATAAGATAAGATAAGATAAGATAAGATAAGATAAGATAAGATAAGATAAGATAAGATAAGATAAGATAAGATAAGATAAGATAAGATAAGATAAGATAAGATAAGATAAGATAAGATAAACTTTATTGATCCCACGGGGGGGAAAGTTCACCGCTACAGCAGCTCAAAAGACAGTACAAAAATTGCAGAGAAACATTATACACACATGATGACATTTTGAAGAACACTATATACAAAAGGATGAAGTTTTAACAAATTATTGGACATACACTACCATTCAAAAGTTTTGCGTCACTCAGGCAGTTTCATGTTTTCCATGAAAAGTCAAACTTTTATGTGCTAACATAACTGAACATGGGTTTTCTAATCATCAATGAGCCTTTCAACACCATTAGCTAACACAATGTAGCATTAGAACACAGGAGTGATGGTTGCTGGAAATGTTCCTCTGTACCTCTATGGAGATATTCCATTAAAAATCAGCTGTTTCCAGCTACAATAGTCATTTACCACATTCATTTAATATAATCTTCATTGAAAAAAAAGCATTTAAAAAAAAAAAAAAGGATATTTCTAAGTGACCCCAAACTTTTGAACGGTAGTGTAAGTCAGTGGAATGTGTATGTAAGAAGAAAAGAAGTGCAACAGTAAATAATGTAGATCAGTGACGTTATAATGTGTCATTGTACAGCCTGACTGATGGAGGGATGAAGGACTTGCGGAAACACTCCTTGTTCCACTTCAGGTGTAACAGTCTGTCACTGAAGGTGCTGCTGAAAGAGTTTACAGTCTGATGCGGAGGGTAGAAGGTGTTTCCTATGATGGACGCTTTGGTCAGAGCCCTCCCCTCAGACTACATGACTCTTTTTATCAGTCTGTTCTCCCCCCTCCGAAGCACACCACTGTATAGGAGACCATAGATGCCACCATGGAGTCATAGGGGGTCCTCAGCACACACCTAAAGATACGAGCCTCCTCAGCAGGTATAAACAACACTGACCCTTCTTATAAAGACAGTCAGTGTTATCTGTCCAGTCCAGTTTGTTATTTAGGTGAACACCCAGGTACTTGTAGGTCCTCACTCTATCCATGTCAAGTCCTGGGATGTTCAGCGGTGGAGTGTTTCTGGGTTTCAGGGTGAGACAGTGTTAAGTGATATTGATAAGCGTGGTCTCACCTGGTCGTGACGATGGTCCCCAGGTTGTGTATGGACTTCCTCAGCCCGTCCGTCTCCATCACCAGATCCAGCTGGTCGTTCTCCTCTGGCTGGCATGGTAGGCCCAGACCTACCAGCTCCCCCAGCCTCTCCTGCAGCTCCTGCTCCACCTGCAGGCTCGCCACGCAGGCCTCCCCAGCCAGGGCCTCCTCCGTCTGGGTACAGGTGGCCGTGATGTCCCCCTCTCCCCGGACAAGACTGTCTACCTGCGCCTGAAGGACCTGGAGACACAAAGAGCCGACCTTCATGGGGTTTTGCGGTTTTGTTTGATGTATTTTACTGAGTGAAGTATCCCCGTAGTGTAAAATTTGTGTGCACATGCCTTCTGTTTGAGTCCGTATGTAACTTCCAGCTCCATCAGCAGGACACTCTTCCGGACGTCCAGCTGCTTATGCAGGTCCTCGAAGCTCGACTGGATGTCCTCCTCAATGGAAGCTCTCTGATTGGTCAGCTGCTGGAGGATCTCCTTGACGAAGGACAGGGCATCTGAAATCTGAGGGAGTCTAGACCGGAGTCAAAGTCAAATGTCAGGTAAAGTAAACAAAAGATGAGGCTTCATCTGCACTTTAACACATTAATTATTCATGTGTGCAACTAGTATGAATATACAGTTTATGCTTTGTTTTTATTGTATATATAAAATGTCAGTGTTTCTGTCTACCTTTCACATCCTGATACATTTTGTCCTGCATTTCTCTGGCTGTCCACGAGATGTCAGCATCTCCCTGTTTTCCCACTAACTGTACTTGAACTTTACTTGAATATTATCATTTTTAACTGCTTTATGACTGTGTTTCACTGTGATTCAGAGGTAACTATGACATATTTTATTTTGTTCCACTTCAGTTACTTAGATTTACATTGAAAACCTGCAATAATATCAGAAAAAAATTGATATTTTTGATATTTTTAGCAACCACTGACACACCGAAGCAGTTTAGACAACTAAAAAGTAACTTAGAAAGAGTTGTTTTTGTTTTTTTAGTAAATGGTTAGTAATCCAGGACCTGTTGTTGACGGACCCCAGCCTCTCCTGCAGGCTGATACGATGCTGCTCCAGGGCCTGGCTGAGGGCCACCTTCGGGTGCTCTTCATGCTCAGACACACAGTCTTCACACAGCGCAACCTCACAGGCAGAACAGTACAGGTCCGCCACCTGCAGACAGAAAGGCAGAAGAGAGAGTCAAAGTTAATCTCACACGTTGCTCCGGTCAGAGGTCATTAATCCACACAGAAGGCTTTGTCATGGTGCCCCTTGCTAGCTAAAATGCTGTCTGCTGACCAACATGAACTGTAGTCTGAGTGACTCCTCCTCTGGTCTCTACAGTATTAAACAGGAAGAAGCTTGACCTGCCAGAACAACCAGGTACTATAACTGATCTACAATTAGCTTAGGTTGCTGATCACCTATGTAGCATAAAAGAATAGCTTGGGTGCATTTTTTTCATAATATTATTAACTTTAATGTACTTGAACTGTGTATTATTGAGGAAATCTGACTTTATATCATACAAAATAAATATTAAGTGACTTAGCTAACACAATGTAGCATTAGAACACAGGAGTGATGGTTGCTGGAAATGTTCCTCTGTACCCCTATGGAGATGTTCCATTAAAAATCAGCTGTTTCCAGCACCTGGTGAGGTCATTTTCTTGCAATATCTTTGTAATGAAAAGCTTTTATCATTTCATATTCTGGCTATTCCTCAGAAAACATGTTTTTGGCATCATTCCATTCAAAATGTTTGTTAGCTTCTCTACTTTTAAAGAAACTGTAATGTTTGTGAAACTGCGCCAAGCTCTTTGTCACTGATAATATTATACAAGAGATGATGCACAAACTTGGAGGGATGGAAAGCAGCAATAGCTGGAAGAAAAGAGTGGAAAAATGTCAACAAAATGGATGCTGGCATTTCATCTATTTCTGTTCTGTGTAATATTCTTCTTTTTCAATTATCAAAATGTTCAAAATAGGTCATAAAGTGAAAAATAAAGATATTTCAAACATGAAATCATTCTCGTGAGGACAAAAATACAATACAAACAATAATACAAATGATTATTTTTCACCAAAATGTCCAAAATGACATAAAAACATAGATTTTTATGTGGGTCATTTTTGACCCACTTTTGGAAGAGTGTAGATTCAATCACTTGTACATCTAAGGGTTAACAATGTCTAGACTGTATTTCTGATTCATTTAATGATATCTTCATTGGGAAAAAAAGCTGCTTTTCTTTCAAAAATAAGGGCATTTCTCAGTGAGGCCAAACTTTTGACTGTTAGCGTACATTAGATTATTATTACTGGTGCATTAATGTGAATCCACTCTCCAGTAATAGACTGATTGTTTGTGAGAAATTCTGACAGTAGTGAGAAATGCCGTCACAACTTCCCCTAGCACAAAGTGATGCCTTCACAATGCAACGTTATTTAAGTTTTTCTTCTGTTTTGTGTGAAAAAAATCTTAATTATTAAAGTAACTAAAGCTGCTGGATGACTGTGGTGAAGTTAAAAGTGTGATGTTTCCGTCTTGGATTGAATAGAATTTTAAAACGTCATGAAAAGGAGAGACTCAGATAAAGTGCCAGTAACTCAGATTTGTGCTTTGTATGTACAGTGAGCTTTTCGTCTGGCAGATAGATGTTTCATAAAGAAAGAAATGAGTGTTGTCAGTGTTGCACTCTTACCTTCCCTGCATGTTGTGGGCAGGCGTTTTTGCCGGGCGGAGCCTCCAGGACGGTGCACTCCTCACTGCTGCTATCTGGGGAGTGTTGGTGGGCCTCCATCTGCAAACGGCAGCCTGGTGGGGGTGAACCTCCGAACACACCCCTCGTTCCCCTCTGCAGCCAGGGGAAGGGGCTTTATGTTCCGATACAGCTACTGTCTTTTTGAGCTGCTTGTTCTGGTTCCTCTTCTCACGTCGCAGGGTTTATTCCATCTTACATTCAACTGGATCGAGCAAGAAGTCTAGTAAGACAAAAACACCCTGTTCTTGACGTGTCCACTGCTAAGAGGGGAGGCTAATGGCCTTTATTTGAGCCTGTAGTCAATCAGTCTAGACATACGTTGTTCCATTACATTCCTGTTGGGCGAGAAAAGGATCCAGGCATTAACATCTTGATTCATTTCCAATTTAAGACATCCTTCTGCTTTCACGTATTGTCCACTCCCAGAGTAATATATGTCTCTTGAAACCATAAGAATTATAGTGTAAGAGCAGCAGTCCGGTCTTCTTCCAGTCTGATTTAGAACAATGTGATGAGCCTTGGCGTTAATTTAATTCACAGAGGGTTGAAGATGGAATCCACTGTGTCCTGGGAAGAAGAGATAGATAAGGAGGGACCAAGTTAGTTAGTTGGAAAAACAGACAAACACGGACAAAGAATGATTTGACATTTTCATTCTTCTTCATCTGTCTTATTTAGGAACCTTAGTGATGACAGTTCACTGATTAATTGACATTAACAAGTTATCAAAATAAAACATACGTATCAACCGATAAGGCAGAAAATGAAGGACAAGTGTGTCAGGACCTGTATTGTGCATTAGCTGCAGTACCTAGTAGAGCCACCAGGCGGAGTCTCTTACTGTTTGATGAGATGGTAGACTAGGGCTGGTTTGTTGTGTTTGTTACTGTAGCAACCAGCTCGGACTACAGTTGATCAGTGTTGGCAAGCAGAGAGCTTTGTGGGGGTTGAGCTAGCAATGGGCACCATGACAGAGACTTCTGTGGTGGTTAATGGTTTGTGGCTGGAGGTCAAAGAACATTCCTACCACCAAGGCAGTCTCACTGTGCATGTCACGAGTCTGTGGTCCAGAATAGCTTTATCAGGACATGGAGATATGTCCACCCAGTTACAAAGAAATAAAAAAATGGACAAACGACACAAAAATTACAAAAGCGTGAAACAAAATGATGAAAATGATACACAAAACAATGAATAAAGCAAAACACAAAATGACAAAAATAAGACAAAAAATACAAGTGAGACAAAAGGGAAACACAAAATGACAAAAACGTGAGATAAACGAGAAAAGTCAGACAAAAACAACGAAAACAAGGCAAGATATTAAAAAAATGAGACACAAAATGACAAAAGAACAATGAACAATCTAGTATTTTACTTTATGATCAAAGCAACTTCTCAAGGTCTCGAAATTATTTTCAATTTATAATTTTACTAACAATAAATAAAAATTTACAGTTAATGTGTTCTCTGTAATTTTTACACTTTAGAAAGTCGTCCTGCAGGCCGGATTGGACTTTCGGGCGGGCAGTGAGGATGTTGCATCAGAATAAGAAATCGTTATCTTCAGAATGTTTCAGGTAAAGATTTCAAAAAATAGTTCAGAAATTCCTGTATTTGTGTACAAAAAACACAAACTGCAACTGTATGTACCAGCTGGGAAAATGTGCCCAAACCTGGAATAAAACTAGTGTGTCTTCCCCACTATAGGAATGCCCATATGTTCCTACCAGGTGGCTCATTAGATGGCTCTGTTCCCCACTTAACTCCCAGATGGTACGGTCCACAGAGATTAGGCAGTGCAACAAGCCTTGGGACAGGTGGTATGATCCACAGAAGGGGGATGGGGTCGGTGTTGTTGCTTGTAGGACCTACAGGAGGCATGAAAAGCAGGAGCAAGGTACTAATAAAGAGCTCTAGGAAGCAGCAATGTAGGTCACCAAAATGTCTTCAAAGAAGAAGAAAAAAGAGGGGATGGGGTTGTGGTTTCCATGGTAACAGACTGCTTGGAGAGAAGGGGGCGGGTGGTGGCGTCGCCGACAACGAGGAAACACCAGAAAAGGTGAAGCAACGAGGAGCCTTTTTAACCCTGATGTCCTAAATTTAGCTGCATGTGTGGCGAGAGCAGAAATGACGCACGCTGGTGGTGTCGCAGTTTGTAGCCGCCCGGTTGGTGGCGATGATGCAGCAAACTGCCTCAGTTTGATTGGATTTGATTGGATCTCGATGCGTGAAAATGATGAGGGAATCAAGAAATGATCAATGTAACCAATAAAAGATACAACAAAGTTAAATATTTTGGACAAATTCTGCAGAGGCACACTGGAAAAAAGTTTCTAGCTGTCATTTTTCTTAAATAACAGATACTAACTAGTAAAATAGCAGAATCCTGTACCAGATTACATTAGATTTCACAGATTTAACTACATATGACATACATTATTCTCTGTATTATATATTACATTTTACATTTCTGTCAATTTGTATCTATTATTATTGTTATTATTACAAATGTGAAGCATTTTTTTTTTAATCATTTTTTCTTAAATTTTTGCCCTCGTTCTCTCTTTCTGTCCGTCCTCTTGGTTTATTTTTTACCGTCTCGCTGCCATCCAAGGTGTTTTTCCTCCCACGTGTGTGTAAAATATGAACCCAGTGTTGTCATGAATAATTTATCGAGGGGAGGGATTATGGATATGAGTTCTGTGTGATCTTGTTCATAATCCCGTTTTAACACCTCCTCCCCCAAATATTCCGTCCACGAGCCGCCACAACCTTGTCTGACATGAAAGCTGCCTTACAAAGACAGACGTGCAGTTAGTGTCCGTCTGAAAAAACCAAAAGCTCGCCACAAATGCACACGATGCAGAAGGAAGGAAACATTTTTCAGCTATTTCTTGTTTTTATTTATTAATTCGTCAGTGCGAATGAACAGGATCTTATATTTCCTATGTCAGACTCACTGCTTCTACACCCCCACTCCTCCATTCAAGGATTCTCTGCAGTACAATGCTGCAAAGGATTATGGGGCAACAGTGAGGCTCTATTTTTTTGTGTGCAGTGACTGTCGGTAACTATCACGGTGCGCGACACAATTGAACTCCTTCTTTCTTTCATTCCCGATATTGACAAAGTTCATCTGTTCATCGCTGTTCTGAACGTATCGCCGTGTTTTGTGGAATCAGACACATTTGCAGCCAAATGTTTGCGTTTGTTTGTGTCCAAGTCTGGCGTCCAAACATCAGTTTATACTGCAACCATGTGTTTCTGTAGTTTGGACAAATCTAAGATTCTGACACTGTTGATGCTCTTCAGAACAGACACTGTATCAATAACTGCTGAGACTATTTTCAAAGGACGTCTGAAAGTAGAAAGCAGCTCATTTGAGCCCATCTGTGATTTACAGTCAATCTAACTACATGAATATGGTTCTAAAATAAGCAGTGAACTTTCTCAGTGTTGGACATATGGACTGTGTCTATGTCTTCATCATGGCTCCACATGGAAAAGAATTAAGCAGAAGAAGTGAAAAATCCGACTGAGACTTAACAAAGATGGGAAAGGATGGAAATAGGTTCAAATTTAGGCAAAATGATTCAATATTTATTGAAAATAACTCAAAATTGTTTGGTCTATAATTACTTAAAGGACTCAATTACTCCAAATTTGTTCAGAATGACTCAAAAACGGTCCAAAGCAAAGCTGTGAAACGAAACTGAGTACATATGTGCTTTCCAAAAAGTTTTTTTTTTCTGTTTTGGACCTATGGACTGTGTCTATGCGTACATCATGGCTTCATGTGAAAAAGAACTGAACCGAGAAACTGAAAAATCGGATTGTGAAACTTCACAAAGAAGCAAAAGAAGTGAAATAAGTTACACTTTCTTATAAAATGACTGAAAGTTGTTCAGAATTCCTCAAAACCAGTTCCAAATAAGGTCAAAATGTGTCTGAAATTACTCAAAACTTGTTCAATAGAAGCCAAAATTGGTCTATAATTACTTCAAATTTGCTCAAATTTTTTTTCCAGAATGAAAAGCTGTGAAACTCATCTGACAGTGAAGCACGGAGGTGGAAGTGTGATGATATTTATGGAAGCAGCATGAACATCTGAGGATAAACCAAAATACTGGCTGAGAAGAAGATTGAAGAAGAGGAATATTAAAGCATGAGAACCATCCAAAGAACCAAACTGAAAACTAAGTGAAAGTGAAAACTACGACCTGGACTTGAATCCAGTAGAGAACACCGTTGGGGTTTTCAGTTTTACATGAGAGCAAATGCTCCATGGTCAGACATGAAAGTATTATTGATGCACTCATGTGTAAGTAGCCTTTTAATGCTGCAGCTGGTTGAGATGTTTGTAATTAAACTTTATCGTCATCAATTATTAACCTGTTCATTATTTTATCAATTAGCCGGAGAAAAACATGAAACGATCGCAGTTCAGAAACTCAAAATATTCACCTTATTCTCATGTTATTACCAAAAAAACCCTCCAAAAGCTCATTAAAATCCCTTTTAGTCAATGATGAATCAATTATTAACATAACTCTGTATGGTTGGAGGGATGAATAAACGCCACTCATCTGGACACAACACACTTGGCTAATTGAAGACATACTTACATCACCCTGCTTCAGACTCCATGACATCCCAGGTGGAAACACAACTGTAGCTGTGAAACCAGTTTCTGGAGTGCTGCTGAGTGAATTCACAGCGTGACGTCACACCGACAGCAGAAATACAGCTGACACGCCAGTAACCTGAGCTTCCTCCTCATATATTCCCATGGAAAGGCTGCTTTTTCTCTTGGCGCCTGTAGGTTTTGTTCTTTTGGTGATTTAATAAATGAAACGTGTCGATTTCACAGATTCTCCTCGTGTCTGTTAGCGGTTTGCATCTGTTTCTTTGTGGATATTTTGGATTTTGTGTAGCTGTTTTTGTCTTTTTCAGGTTTGTGCCATTTTTTTGTTGTCATTTTGCATCTCTTTGTCATCGTTTCATGTCCCCTTTGTAGCTTTCTTTTGTTTCATTGCGGTTGTCGCTCCCTTTATCGTTGTTTTGCGAGTCTTTGTAGTTATTTTGTGTCTCTTTGTAGTTGTTTTGCGTCTATTTAGAATTATGTTGCGTTGCTATAATTATTTTTGCATAATGTAGCTTTTTTGTGTCTCTTTATAGTTATTTTGTGTCTCTTTGTAGTTCTTTTGTGTCAGTTTATAGTAATTTTGTGAGTCTGTAGGTATGTTGCGTCACCATAGTGTACATTGTACATAGTTGTAGCTGTTTTGGGTCTCTTTTTATAAATTTTGTGAGTCTTTGTAGCTGTTATGTGTGTCTTTCTTGCTGATTTGCTTCTCTTTGTAGTTGTTTGCATCTATTTGTACCTCTGTTGCGTCACAATAATTATTTTGCATCTTGTCTTGTATCTGTTTTGCATGTCTTTATAGCTGTTTTGTCTCTTTACAGCTATTTTTTGTGTATTTGTAGTGGTGTGGCAGTGGTGTAGCTGTTTTGTGTCACTTCATAGTCATTTTGTGTGTCTTTCTAGCTGCTTTGCTTCTCTTTGTAGTTGTTTTCCGTCTCTTTGTAGCGATGTTGCATTGCTAGGTTTATTTTGCATCTTGTTGCTGTTTTGTGTGTCTTTCTAGCTGCTTCGCTTCTTTTTATAGTAATTTTGTGAATGTTTGTAGATGTTTTATGTCCCTTTATAGTAATTTTTCATCCCTTAGTTGATTTAGGTTTCTTCATAGTCATGTTGTATCTCTTTGTAGTTGTTTTGTGCCTTTTTTTAAATTGTTACTTTGTGTCGTTCGAGTTGCTTTCTCTTTGTAGTTGTTTTGCGTCTCTTTGTAGCTATGTTACGTCGCCATAATCATTTTGCACGTTGTTGTAGCTGTTTTGGGTCTCTTTATAGTAATTTTGTGAGTCTTCATAGCTGTTTTGTGTATCTTTCTAGCTGCTTTGCTTCTCTTTGTAGTTGTTTTGCGTCTCTTTGTAGCGATGTTGCATTTGCGTTTCTTCTTTCTTTTGGTCTTTCTGTCTCTTCATTGGTTTTCCTAGAAGAGGCCTCTAGCGTTTCTTCATATGGACCACTTTCACCAATCAGCCTTGCTGTTGTCACCTCTTCACCAGGTGAACTACACACCTGGACGTCTACGTGATGCAAAGAAAAGACGATTCATGGGACCGGACCCTTTTCTTCCATTGCTCTGTGGTTTCGTTCGGTGGTGGACATTCTGACTCAGCCACAGTTTGTCAGAGTCTCACCTGGCGGTTCACCTGCCGCCCAGCACCTCTCAGCCACCGTGGCCAGAGAACCAACGCTGTCCACTTCCCCTGACGGCGGTTTTAATGTTGTGGCTCATCGCTGATAGAAATCAGAGTGGATCAGCCCAGCTTTCTGTTCACAGAAGTGACGTACCTTCTGTTACTGTTAGCACCCGGGATGCTAACGTGCACATACAGGCCTGACACACACACACACACCACACACACACACACACACACACACACACACACACACATCTGTATTTGCTCTGCTGCTTTGATCAATCTGCATTCATTCATTTATTCACTCATTCATCCTCCACCAGCGTTCATGCTGCAATCTGTCCATCCTCAATCCCTCTGCTCTTCCTCCTCCCTGCCTCCCTCTCTGGCAGGAAAACACAGCATGCTACAGCTGCTACTGTCATCCTCAAACATTCCTCCATCCATCCATCCATCCATCCACCCATCCATCCACCCATCCCTTCATCCTCTCATCCCAGATAAAACGCAAAGCCGCCACTCACCACGTCTTCCTGAGGCGATCGCTGCAAGTGTCTGCTTTGCAGCCTGAAGCCATCGCGTCATGATAGCGTCTTGTTTGCTGCCTCTCCTCAGTGTGTGTGTGTGTGTGTGTGTGTGTGTGTGTGTGTGTGTGTGTGTGTGTGTGTGTGTGTGGGAGGGAGGGAGGAGGATATCATCGTCACGGCAACACCAGCAGCTTGCAGCAGCAGCAGCATCACTCTGAGGAGGAGGAGGAGGAGAGGAGGAGGAGCATCCATCAGGGCACTGCTGCTGCATCCTCCAATCAGGAGCAAGATATGGAGGAAAGGCCACAGCTGATTGGTTCATCCACCTGTCAGTCATAGTCTCTCTCTCTCCATGTATCTCAGTGTCTCTCTCCCTCCGCCTCTCACTTGCACCAACACCAACCAAATCTACATGAAACACATTTGAATCAAACACAAAATTAAATTGAAGGTAATTTTTTTTGACTGTTTGTTGTTTTATTTTTGTGTTTTTAGAAAAAGTACAGTACTGTTCAAAAGTTTAGGGTCACTGAGAAATGTCCTTATTTTTGAGCGAAAAGCATTTTTTTAAATTGAAAAAAACATTAAATGAATGATAAATCCAGTGTAGACATTGTTAATGTGGTAAATGACTATTCTAGCTGGAAACAGCTGATTTTTAATGGAATATCTCCATAGGGGTACAGAGGAACATTTCCAGCAACCATCACTCCTGTGTTCTAATGCTACATTGTGTTAGCTAATGGTGTTGAAAGGCTCATTGATGATTAGAAAACCCTGCAGTTATGTTAGAACATGGAGAAAAGTGGGAGTTTTCATGGAAAACATGGAATTGTCTGGGTGACCCCAAACTTTTGAACGGTGGTGTATATTCTGATTAATTGTATTTTTATACTTCATTCAGTAAATGTCTCTCTGCTTTGGGCTTAACAAAGGGCTACCTTATCTGAAAAATTCTAAACATATTACGAAATATATATTTTAACCCTTTTATGAGAGTCATTCCAAAATTGGAGGACATTTGGGCTTCAAAATTCTGGAAAAATAAACCTCCTCTTTTACAATTTTCTGCTCCATATTTATCAATAATAGGTAATAAACTATCAAAGGCTACAGACTTATTTGGCATTTTAAAAAAATATTTTCAAACATTCTTTTCTCCTATTTTGTAGATTTGGTCTCAGGACAAGTGGGGCGTAAGATGTCCTCCAATTCTAGAATGGCCCTTAATTTATTCTTGTTCATTGATTCTAAGTTATGCTATTCATGTAAATAAGTCGAAAAGCTTCATGTTGAACTTCAATAAGCATTTGTATTAATGTTACTTTATTGTCACATAGCTTTACGCTCACCTTTTAATGCTTTAGTTGTAATTTATCATCCGGACCAGCAGGGGGCAGTAATGAGCCTCAGCGGCGCCGTGACGGGTATAAAAGCAGCAGCAGCGGTCTAATCTGGTCCCTGTAAACCATCGGCAGGAGGAGAGACGACGGTGCTGCTTCTCACGGTAAATATGGCTTTAATCTTCACTTTAGCTCCCAAAATTACATTATTCGAATTACCTACAGTGTTGTGAGCTGCTCCGTTGTGATGTTTGCTGGATTTAACCGGTTAATTTAACGGATGGTTGTAGATATTTTCACGGTCTGCTCTGAAAATCTGCTACTATTATCTAACGTCCTGTATTTACTGCTTCTTTTTTATTTTTAATTTACCACCGCAGCTTTGTTGTGGAATTATTTAACATTTAGCGGCTTTAAAATGTCAGTGTAAGATATTAAAAAAGACAAACATGCTAACTAAGCTGTGCTACTGGACTGAACTTTATTCAAAAGTGGGAAACTTTATTTAAAACTGCGGTTAGTTTCGGTTCAAGTAACACGTGGTGGAGCTTTTTACAAAGAGGAAAGCAGGCTTTAGCCTCATGAATGCAATTTTTGTCCAACTCATTATTTCCAAAATAGACTTAAAAGCCAGTTTGATTATTTTTGCACAAAATCCTGCACTTTAAATCCAACAGCTTCCTCAGTCAGGTAATCCTATTAAGATGAATTAAAACGAGGTATTATGTCATCAGAGACGGAAACTTTTTGTTTACAGAGGGAAATGTGAAGGTCTTTATTAATTTCTCTGCAAATTAGAATAAAAATGTGGAGGAAATATCTATTTTGTGCACGTTTTTTGCAATGAACTGTTTTATAAATCAGGCTGTATGTGGTATTTGAACAAACCCCATCAGAAATAAGACCAAGAAGTTTGAGATTTTGTTCACAATATAAGGAAAAGCTTATTTTAACTAATATCACAGCGACACCCTCCAGTTTTTGTTTTTTATTTCAGCAATTTCAACAGTAATTCACAATTTAGTGCGAGTAACTGCAGCTCTCTTGCCTGACATAATTACTGTCATTGGGAATTGTTTCAGTCAGATGTTTAGATTCTTGATTTTTTATTTATTTTTTTCTCTTTTGTGTCCCAACAGATTCCATCAGCCGCTACTGAAAATGACCTCTGGGGACACCGTACAGCCACGGCTCAGCGGTAAAAAAATGGAAGATTCGGTTGATTCCATGACGACGAGGAACCGATAAGCAACTGTGAACCTGTGGACGGGTGAGTTGATTGTTTATTCTCTTTTTAATTGATTCAGTGCCTCTCCAATATTTCACTGCAGCAGCAGATTCTGTAAAACTAAAATAAAGAAGCAATTAGCTACTAAGATTTAGGATTAAATTTTGTTTTTAAAGAAGTCTGCCACCAGAAGCCATCAACTTTACCCATCTCAGGTTATGTTTTTTTTAGTTTCAGAAAAGCTAAATACAATATTTTCCACTCTGTGCAGGACACAAAGTTACCATAAAGGCATTGAACAGAGAAAAAACTGGTTTTCTGCTTTATAATCTAGGAAACCCTACTTAAAGATTTCAAACATACAGTTTTGTTTCTGCGCATTTTGTCACAAATGTGGGTTTTGTAGATAAAACATCACATCAATTTGATTTTATTTGTAGTTTTTCATGTTTCATTTTGGTTTTTATGTATATTTGGCAACATCTTGTGTGTAGTTCCTAAAATTAATCAGCGAGGCCATATGGTTTCACTCTGGATGGGCTGTAAAATCATGTTTTAAGAGGAATTCTGTTTTGGTGCATAATCTTACATCTACTTTTGCGGCTCGCTGTGATGACATGTTTTCCTGCCATTCGTAGTTTCCACCAGAGGTCTGCAGACCAAAGATGGTCCAAACCTTCCTTGGATGTCTGAGCGAACGTTCGAAGTCTGTGTCTCTTTAGCGTCTCTTACTTTTGGACCTGACTTGATCTTGATCTTTATTTTTAGGCTGAATTGATGCTGTCCAGGTGTGGAGATGAAAGCTCTCAAAGCTGGTAAGTTTTACATGTGGTGCTTCAAAATTTCTCTTCTTTTAAGTCCTGCTCGCTGTGATGATGCTTTTTCCTGCCATTCGTAGTTTCCACCAGAGGTCCGCAGACCAAAGATGGTCCAAACCTTCCTTGGATGTCTGAGCGACTGAAAGGAAATAAAGCTGATTTTTGTCCTTGTGACTTTAATAACTAAGTACATCTGAAATCTCACTTTCAGGCTGCCGGTGAGCAGACATCCTAGGGGCTGACGAAGGTGTTTCCATCTGGAAAAAGCTCACGGATGACCTCCAAGATGATCTTACAGGTGTGTTTTCACCTGAGAAGGAAACCGAGAAATGCAGCTGCACCAACACAGATAACAAAGAGCTTAATGGTATCCAGTGGCGGCTCCAAAAACCATCAAATATCTAAAAGAAACGATGCTAAAATGCTCAGAATACATCATATTTGTTATCAAGTGAGCTAAATCAGAGTTAACAATAGCATGTCCTTAAATCATGTTGACGATAAAAGATCTCTGGAAGCCTCCAGAAGTCGGGCTGCAGTTAATTGAACATTAATTACAACTGTAAATGTAAATAAACACGACTGAGTTTAAAATGCTACACTCTCCAAAAACTGCTCATGGCTTGGTTTCAATTTAAGTAAATCTGACATTTGAAGGGCTTGTTTCACTCTTTTGGAAGTCATTTTTTGGTCTCTGTGTATAGCCACATAGCTAGCATTCAGGCCTCAGTCATGCAACTCTATTATAAAATGAGTGTTAGAAGCTAAGAATTGGCTTGTTTCTAGTTGTAGCCTGTGAATATTTGATCCTTTTCTAAGTCGTACATGACAGTAAACTAGATGTCTTTGTAGTTTATCATGTTAGCTGAAGGAAAGATCCTTCAGAATACCTCATGTTTGGTGTAGAAACCTGTAGGGGACATCATTTTACTGTTCTCTTTTGGTTTGTGGGCAAAATTAACAAATGAGAATAAATTTGTTAGTTTACAAAATGAAGAATTGTCCAGAATTGCACCACTTATCAAGTCAGTCTGTTTAAAAGGCTAAAAGGAAGAACTGTTTTGTGGGAAATGGCCAATTCACTCTTTTGGAGATCATTGTTGATCTTGTGTATAGCCACCTAGCTAGCATTTAGGCCTTAATCGTGCAACTCTATTATTGTAAAATGTCTGCAACCTGATGAGTGTGTGATAAGCTATCGACTAGCTTGTTTGTGGTTCTAACCTATGATTATTTGATACTTTACATGACGGTAAACTAAGTGTCTTTGTGGTTTTTCATGTTGGCTACAGCGAACATGCTTCAGAACACCCCTCGTTTGGTGTAGAAATCTATAAGGGGCATTATTTTACTGTTTTCTCATGTTTTATGAGCAAAATTAACGAAAGTTACCAGTTGTCATCCTAGATGACAATAAATTTATCACCTATTGATATGAAGAATTGTCCATAACTGCGCCACTTTAAAGTCGGACTCTGTTTAAAAGGCTAAAAAAGGAAGAGTTGTTGTACAGGAAATCCTTAAATTGAGCTGAATTATTTATTTATTTATTTATTTTAATGAAACAAATGACATGAAGTCTGAATGAGAAAAAGCTTGAGCAAGTAAAAGCCGAACCACGTTTGGAGGTCGGATTTGTAAAGACACATCGTTGCCACAGTAACCCACGTAAGACGTTGATGCAGCCTCGACTTGTCAAATACGAAAAGATCAGCCTGGTCCTGGAAACTGCTTTGATCTGTTGGCCACAATTCGCTGTGATGATGCTTTTTCCTGCCATTCGTAGTTTCCACCGGAGGTCTAACGACCAAAGACGGTCCAAACCTTCCTTGGATGTCTGAGCGAATTGAAAGAAATCAGTGGAATCTATTAAGTTAGTGTTATTTGCCTGAAAACTAATGCGTCTTCATGTTGCAGGTCTGTGCTGTCCAGTGGAAGGAACTGAGGCGATGACGTACGTTGCCAGGTTGGTATTTAGTCTGTAAGACCCATGAAAGTTTGGAGTCCAGCTGTAATTAACCCTTTTTTGTCTTGGGGTCAAAAATGACACTGCCATGATGTTTGATAGCATAGAAAACCCCCTAAATGACCTTTTTTCAACTTGAAATTCGATGACTTTTCCTAAAGTGACTCAAACATTAGAAAAAGTGAAACAGTCTTTGTTTATATTTTCATCAAAGCTGTACATCAAAAGTGTACAAAGATTGTCTTAGGCTCATTTTCGACCCTGAGGACACGGGGAGTGGACAGAATCTTAAGACATGAGGGTTAAAGAAAATGGACAGTTCGCTGTGATGATGCTTTTTCCTGCCATTCGTAGTTTCCACCAGAGGTCTAACGACCAAAGACGGTCCAAACCTTCCTTGGATGTCTGAGCGAATTGAAAGAAATGAGTTGAATCTAATATTTTAGTGTAATTTGCCTGAAAACTGATGTCTCTTTCATGTTGCAGGGGTGCTGCCTGGTTAACATCCAGTGGAAGGAACCGAAGCAGTGCCATGCGTTGCCAGGTTGGTATTTAGTCTTTAAGACCAATGAAAGTTTGGTAGGCAAGCTGTAATTTTTTTTCAAAAACATGGACAGTTGAGTTCGCTGTGATGATGCTTTTCCTGCCATTCGTAGTTTCCACCAGAGGTCTAACGACCAAAGATGGTCCAAACCTTCCTTGGATGTCTGAGCGAATTGAAAGAAATCAGTGGAATCTAATATCTTAGTGTTAGTTGCCTGAAAACTGATGCGTCTCTTTCGTGTTGCAGGTCTGTGCGTCTACTTAGCGTCCAGTGGAAGGACGTTTCCTTTGTACCTAAAGGTCGACTGGATGAAGAGAGCTTCTGTCCACTGAGACGGACGATGCTTTTGGGTTTTTATTTTCCTGCTTACTCATGATATCGTTTGTATCTGAAGATGTAACTGAAGTTAAGCTTGACTGTACAAAGAAATAAAAGGGGGAAAACTGCAAATTCAGATTGACTCCTTTATTGTCATTCAATAATTAACATCACAGATGCTATCACAGGACAAAACTACAATGCACTACACAGAATAAAGACAGTAAAAGATGCGCAGAATGAAGGCTTTTGACAGCTAGAAGATGTTACAAATGATATCCACACAAACTGAAATGCTACAAGATTTTGCAGTATATTTCATAGATAGGCACTAAAATGTTACTAATCTATATGGATAAGTAACTATATATATATATATATATATATATATATATATATATATATATATATATCACCTGGATTGTTTTTCAAATTCTGATAATTGAAGGCATCCAATTTATTTCAGAGTTCATTGTGATTTCATCTATGTTTATTGCCAGTTGCAGTGGTCTTAGTACAGTCACTGTTATTCCATTAAGCTATATGTCCAAGATGCTGTTGTAGCGGCAGTGACCGGAGGGCTCCAGCAGGGGGCGCTCCAATGTGTTGAGGGTCTTAACGGTACAGTCATCACACACATGGCCGAGCAAAGCTTGTGCATTCTTCACTCATTACTCCCCTTTTCAGGGCTTTTACATACTGGCATTTAAAACGTCAAAGCCTTGGGGAGGAAAAGGGAATATTTAGTAACTATGAGGACTGTAAAAAAAAAAAAAAGAAAGTGGATGTTTTTTTTTTTAATGCAAGTATTTATTATTATTGACACTGCATTTAAAACAAATAATCTGAAGCTGTGAGTCAAAAAGAAAACATTTTTATGTGTTTTAGGGATTACAATCCTCAAATTTAATGATTATTTGGTAGTGAAAAATAATTTAGTCATTGAAGATGATTTTTCTTTTATTTTTTTGATGGACATTTTTGTCTGTAAGGTCCAGATTGTATTTATTTTTTATAATACGACACAACATAAATACTGTTAGAATCAATATTGGTGCTAATTATGAAACTTTTGATGACAAAAAATGTAACTTACCATTTATTCTATTAAATATTCTATGTTCATTTTAAAAAATGAATAGTGTTTTGTAAACAAACTGGTGTTATCAGGGTCAAAATCGTGAAAATGAGTTAATATTAGCAAACAAAATAATAATGACATAACATTTTATATGATATTTTAATATTATTATATATTTTATATTAAGTATTTTATTGGCAGTTGTTCGAAGATAGATGTTTGTGTTTCTAAGGTCCTGATTATAAGCACTGTTCCCTCTGAGCTGCGTGCGTGCGCAATTGCACACTGCTGACACGGTCTCCGCGCACAGAAAATCTGCGCTGCGCACAAAAAAAAATCCAACCTAAATTGTAAATAAAATAAACACGTAACAATTCATTCTGTTGCTATTTTTCAATGTGAGTCAGTGAATGACCGGTGACTGGCTGCTGCAGCCAATGATGCGATTCACATACGTATTTACCATAGACTGTATATAATGGTATTTACGCAGCTAATCAACGTCAGGCGTCCTTATGTGCAGCCACCGTTGTTCTCATAGATATGAATGAGTAGATAGGACACGCCCATAGATATGAATGAGTAGATAGGACACGCCCCTTTGAGCTGCGGTTACAGCGAGGCTAAGCTAGTGGGGGCAAAGTTTCAGTGCATTCTGTTGATGCAGACGGCGTGAAAACGGAAACAAGTATGCCGGCTCACTGTGCTGCATACAGTTACACACTGCGTCGTACGATTGAGACAAGGAAACTTGGAATGACTTTTCATAGGTAAGAATAGTTTTTGGCTCTTTTTTCATTATGAAATCTTGTTGAGAGCTTCCAGTCTATGAGAGCTAACTAGTTAGCCACTAGCAAAACGCTAAGGCGAGCTAGCAGCTTGACAACCAAATACCAGACGATTAATAGTAGCTGTAGTATAGTAGTACAAGCAGTAGTAGTAATACTAAAAGTACAAGCAGCAGTAGTAGTATAAACAGCTGTTAGAGTCGTAGAAGTAGTATCAGAATTTGTAATAGGATTACAAGTTGTAGTAGCAGTGCCAGTATCAGCAGCAGTTACTGTACTACTAGTAGTTGTCACATTGCTATTACTACCACCAATACTACCAATAGTAGTTATAAAGCTTAACTCATGTATATCCAGATTACCATCTATGTTCTTCCTCCAAACCCATTTTATGATTGGGATTACAGGCAGTTCTTTAGGACTGCTCTCAAATAATTGAAATGTTACTAAACAAGGTTATACTTATCAAATTAAATAGCTCTGGTCTCCAGTATATTGGTGAATTTGGTTCTTTGTACTTAATTTATTAGCATGATTTCTTTTTAATATGTTGTGTACAGACTTAATTACTTCTCTGTCTACTTTTCTTACTCCATGTAGGTTTCCCAGAGACTATGGGTTGAGGAGGAATTGGAAGTTTGTCGGCTTAGACCTGGTGTCATTCCATCAGTGTTAAACTTCCCGGCTCATCTTGGAAGAGTACGTGCCAGAAAGACCACGACCAAGCAGCCTTGAGATCTTAGACAGCGTCTCCCTGAGGTGTGTGTCAACGGTGTTCACGGTCAGGTCTGTGGTAATCCCGTCAAAAAACAAAACAGAAAAAAATCTAGATTATAAATCAACATGTAACCAAAGCACTCTGTGTATAACGCCATAGTATAGGATGTAGTTCAGAAAATGTCAAAGTATAGTATGCTTTACTCAAGAATAATATAGTATGGCCTGTAGTTCATAGTAGAGCATGTTGGCAAGAAAAAAAAACAAAGCATAGATTATTATGTGGTTCAAAAAGCACAAAATGATAGGATGTTGCCTAAAATTATCATGTATGATATGTGGTTCAAAAAATGTCATAGTGCAGTATATTGTCAAAATAGTATGTAATTCAAGAAAACATCAGAGTATAATATGTCGTCTAAAAAATGCCATAGAATAATAATTTCATTGCACAAGTAAAAGTATAGTAACTTTTAAAACTGTTTGAATTCTTATATGTTGCTAAAAAAAACGAAACAAAAAAAACTAAAACCAAAAAAAATGTCACAGTAATATGTCAATTAAAAAAGCCTATAGTATAGCGTATCACCCAGCAAACATCATAGTATAGCATAGCGCTCTAAAAACGTCACAGTATAGCCTTTAGTCCACAGCTGTCAGTAGGTGAGGAGCAACACAAAAACAGTCCAAACGCTGGTTTCCGGAAACCAGCGAGAATTTATTTGAAAGAGTAAGTTTACAACAACACAACATGTGAGGGGGTTAAAAGCAAATGGGTGTTATTAAAATAAAAATAAATAAACAGAACTAAAAGTGAACTTCACGTTGACATTGATGGGCATTCCAACCACGAACAAAGTAAAAGATAATCAATATGAAAAAAAACTCTTCCTGTTCACCTCTTAAAACCCAAAAACACACAGCAGTAGCACCCTAAACTAAAACTACCAATGGATTCCCTGTTTTCCTTTGTGAACAATTCAAAGGTCCCTCTCTATCTCCCCACACATCCACCAACCACTGGAACACATCTCCAAAGTTCTGCCGGTCCAGCTCAGCTTCCCCTCAGAAGAAGTGCCGCCACCTGCCAGATGAAGGAGCCTTTTGAGAGGCAGCTGGCATCGTGATTGGACTGTACTTTGGTCTGTTCCAATCCAGCTTCAGCTCCAGAGACGGCAGGCGGGACGAGTCAACGGAGGCCGGATGGACGAAGGCATGAAGCTGAGTACAATCCAGAAAACAACAGAGGAGGAGTGCAGGGCCAGAACAACCAGAGTAGCATGGTATGTCTCTTAGAAAACATCATAGCAGAGCCTTTGCTATGAAAAAACACCATCATATACACTGTATATTGTACAGATAACAAGTCAAAGCAAAGAGACATACATTGTAGAACTGTAGTAATTGTGGGCTGACTGATTTACTGATTATCAGTATTTTATTTTTTACTGATTTACGGTAATAAATACATTTAAAAATGGTGCTACTTTTGCTCTGAACCTTTATCTACCTGTGGTCGCTCTGTCTTCTGGAGTGATTTGATTGGTTATCCGTCACGAATAAAACTCCTTTAACTTAACATCTGTAAACAAAACAAAAACGTATCAACAAAGTTTTCTGTTAGAGTTTGTGTTCTTCTAAGTTTAACTCCAAGATTTTAAATACTTTCATTTACTGCAAATGAATATCTACTCCAAATTTATTATTATTATTATTATTATTATTATTAATAATAATAATAATAAGAATAATAATAATAAATTTTATTTATAAAGCGCTTTTTCAACAACTCAAAGACGCTGTACATAAAATACAACAAGATAAAACAAAACAGTTAATTAAAATCAATAAATAGTAAAACAAGTTCAAGATAAAATACAGAGTCACTTAAGGAAAGCGGATCTAAAAAGATGAGTCTTTAAAAGGGATTTAAATGTGGTGAGGTTGGTGCAGTCATGGAGGGCATGGGGGAGTGAGTTCCAGAGTGTGGGGGCGGCAATGGCGAAGGCTCTGTCCCCCCAATGTCGCCGGCTGGTCCTGTGCGGGATGGAAAGGAGGTTTGCGTGGGATGAACGGAGATTCTTGGGGGGGTGTAAGGGAGGAGCAGATCGGTAAGGTAAGAGGGGGCAAGATTATGGATGGACTTGAAGGTGAGGAGAAGCAGTTTGTACTGGATGCGGTGTGAAATGGGGAGCCAATGGAGGTTCTGCAGGACGGGGGTGATATGGTCATGAGAACAGGTTCTGGTGAGGAGTCGGGCAGCAGAGTTTTGAATGTGTTGAAGTTTATTGAGAACTTTGGAGGTGGAGCCGAAGAGAATGCTATTGCAAATTTCTCACTAATAATCATTATCAGCCTTAAAAACCCACAAAACACCCCTCTATACTTGACCAAATTTAGTACAGTCCGGTTCCCCCTTCAATAAATCTGCTTTGAATCTTCTACTTCCTGTTTGTCAAAGTGGCCTTCGACCTGGACAGGTTTTGTTGGAGCTCATGCAACAAACATTTTGGGTAACTGCACTTTAATATGGATGGATGACACTGAATTAGAGTCTGTTTTAATGAGACTGAGTTAAGATGTGTAGCTCCGTCATTAAATAGGAAATTATTTCCCAGAATTGACAGAGAAAAGTCTGAAATGTTTGCTAGGTTAGCGTCCCACATGTTCTTTGGCTCAGCTAAAGCTAACTCTCTCCAACTTGTGGATCTCTTGAGTTGCTTGTTGTTAAAATATCTTGCTAGAGGTGCTGAAGCTCAGAAAGTCTGAGATGTTTGTTCAAAATAAGCTCATTCTCAAGTCTGATCTGAACTGTCCTCTTTTGTTTGAACTTTCCCTAAACTTAGGAGTTAATGACAGAGCAGCACATCCAGACTCAGTCTCATTTATGTAGAGATTAACTTCAGTGTCATTCATTGATGTTAAAGTGCAGTTTTTCAAATGTTTGTTGCACATGCTCCCGACCAAACCAGTCCAGGTGGAAGATGATGTGAAGAGAAAGCTCCAGAGGATGAATATCACACATTTACGTTGGAAATAAATGTCCTTTAATTATACATTGGCATGCAAAAGTTTGATTTCCCTTTAATGATGTTCAAATCTTTGTTGAGTGTTTTGTTGATGTTGGTTTCTAAACGTTTTCTGACACTCGGCCCCAAAGATTAAAACCTTCTACGGCTCACAAGCTGCAACAATTCACACATTATCAACTATCTTTCTGACTAAACTTAGATAAAAAGTGAAAAACTGCCTGATTCCTGCATCATGAATGTAAATCTTTTTGGTTTTTATGACCGTAAACTGAATATATTTGGGCTTGACATTTTATAAACCAAAACAAGAAATGAATTAGTGGAGAAAACAATCAACAGATTAATGGACAAAGAAAATGTGTTTTCCAACATATATGGCTGAATTACTCCAACATTACAAGATACATACAATTTTAATTCAGTTTTATTTATATAATGCCAATTACAGGTCAAATAGTCTCAAGACACTTTATTTTTATATTTTTTTGTCTTATTTAAAATATGACAAAGTAAGAAATTTAAACCTCTTGACTAATATAATTTATTTTTTGGTTTTTAAGAGACTAATCGACAACTAAAATAACTTCCTCCACTAAAACTAATAAACATGAGGTCAAATAGAAGGAACAGTTTTAAATACTGCAGTCCCATGATGACAAGAATAAAGTTTGTTAAAAAATAAATCTGCTGGTGGATTCCATTAAAGTCCTCATAAATGATAATAAAGTGTGATACTAAAGGTTTGTGGTGCTAAAAATGTCAAAGTAAAGATATCAAGTTGAACATCTGGATGAAGGTTGATAAAAGTTGACCTCCCTTCATTTCTCTGGAGCGACTCCATGGATTTTATGGATGGTGGTTAAAGACCTGCTCTTCTAGTGGTCTTCCTTCTAGTCACTGTAAAAAGTCAGTCCATCCTGGCCGACTTCAACACCTCTTCATGACAACTTGTTCTGCCTCCGACCTGGAAACTCCAGAAACTCGGGAAAACCAGTCGAGACTCGAAGAACTCGTGGAGACTCGAAAAACTCGTCAGGCGGGGGAAGGTGTGGTGGGCGGTGGGGGGAGGCGGGGGAGAAGAGGGGGGAGGCCGCCACCCACCTCCCCGCCTACACTCCGCCCTGACTCCACCCAGACTCCGCCTTGCCTCCGCCCATGTGGTCACTTCACCAACTACGATGTCAAAGGGACGACGAATTTATTTCTTTTTATATGATCTGTAGCTCAGTGAGTTAAGGATTTGCCTATGGAGCTGCAGGTCCGGGTTCAAGACCAGACACTTCTTAAATTTTCTCAAAATTCTGACAAAGACAAAGAAAGAAAACTGCCCTTGGCCGGTCTTGAACCGGCGACCTTCCAATCTGTAGTCTATCCTCTTATCCTCCTGAGCTACTCGCTCAGATAGCAATTTTGGGTTTTTTTGCGCATTTATCATCTATTTTTTGTCGTTTTAGAGTTTTTTTTTTTTTACTTTCTCTTTTCTCGCCCGTTTTTCTCAGGAGGTGGGACTTCAGCCTGTGCTGGAGGGTGGAACCCTCAGTTCCAAGACTTTCCAAAGCCCCCACACCTCCCGAGTCCTCAGGACCTGAGCTTTCACACAGTCTGAGGGCTGAAATTTTCTAAGTCCCACAGTAGTTCTCTGTTAGATTGAACCTTCAGACAGTCCAAGGACTGATATCTTCTAAGTTCCTGAGTACTTCTCTGTTAGTTTGAACCTTTCGACAGTCTGAGGACTGAAAACCTAAAAGTTCTTGAGCAGTTCTCTGTTACTTTGAACCTTCAGACAGTCTGAGGACTGAAGTTTTAAAAGTTTATCAGTACTTCTCTGTTAGTTTGAACCTTCAGACAGTCTGAGGACTGAAATCTTAGAAGTTCTTGAGTACTTCTCTGTTAGTTTGAACTTTGTGGTTAACAGAAGCCTTAAAACTTGTGACCATGAGTCTTGATTTCACATTTAGATCATCCATCTGAGTTCTTCTCAGACCTTCACCTGTGGGTTTTTTAGAAATCCTCAACAAACTTTGATTCTCTTCACTGAACAATAAAGTTTGTGGAGATCAGAAGGTAACATTAGTTCGATAAATGCCTTCAGCTACTAGTAGACTTTATCTGGAAAGCAGTTTTCTGAAATGAGTTCTTAGTAAATCTGTCCACAATCAAACCAAGAACATAGAAAGAGGAAATGTTTGAAGAAACAACTTGATGTTTTCGTTTCAGACGAGAAAACGCTTTAAGAACTTTATCTGTTTATGCTCTTTATGATCGTTTTATTGTCTCTTCTGTTTAATTTGATCTTCTAAAGTCTAACTGGTGTCTTTTCAAATGTTTTGTCTTTAGTTTGATTCTTAAACGTTTAGTTTTGCTCTTTTCTCACCTTTTATTCTTTTCTAATGTCTGATTTGATTTCCAAATGTTTTGTCTTTTTAATGTTTAATTGTTTTTTCAAATGTTTTATCGGCTGTTTGAGTTTCTTTTTCTTTCCCAATATTTAATGTTTCGATTAAATCTTGAAGGTTTTTCTTTTTAAATGTTTTACCATCTTTTAATGTTTAATTTTCTTTTTAAGTGCTTCATTGTATTTTCTGTTTAATATTTTGTCTGTTTAATAGAGTTAAACATTAAATACTATTAAATTATATTAAACAGACAAAATATTCAGTTCAACAAGATACAATACATGTCATGAAATTAAACAAAATTTTCACAATACAAATATTAAAAATTACAGATAAAATATTTTCCACAATTAAACATTTAAAAAATACAATTAAACAAGAATATTAAACATTTTTAAAAATGGAAAACATTTAATTAGATTATTAAACCTTTAAAAAGACAAAACATTTAATTGAAAAATTAAATGTTACTTAGAAAATCACATCTTAAATTTCTTAAATCTTTTTAAAAATAAAACTTTTTGAAAGTTTTATTGTATTATTTTTTCCTTTGATTAATTGCTTTTTGTTATGTAGTTTATTTCTTTAATCTTTTTTTCTATCAAGATTTTAACCCCAACCTTAAAAATGAAACAAACCCTTAAATCACAATGAAAATACTTCTGTTGTCACAATCATGAGTTAATCAATTATTCAGTTTATCAATTCAACTTTATTTGTTTAGCACCTTTTACACAGATGACAAAACTAAACAAGCAAAGAGAAAAAAAACTATGCTGAAACTATGATTAAAACTCAAAAACATTTTTAAAAAAAGATTTAACATGGTAATAAAATGTGTTGTGTCCAGGGGATGGAGGGAGTTTATTGAAGTCTTCTTGGGCTCACATGGGAAATCATTTAAAATATAAACTTGATATTCAGTCTAAGGAAACTGGAAACTGCAGAGCGACAGAAGAACCAACAATATCTCCTGTTTTCTCCTTTAATGAGTCGACTCTTCTTGTGCTTTCAGACCAAAGACCTACAGACTCTTCACAACCTGCTCAAACTCTTGGTACAGGACCTCACCACACGGGTCAAGAAGGTTTCCATCTCATTTCTACTCTGAAGCTCACCTTCTCCTGCTCAAACTGCTGACAAATGTTTCTGCTGCTCTAAAGTCTGGTCTCCAGAACTTCCTAAAAACTCTCAAAGTCTCTTCTGCTGCAGGTTGCGTTGTAGAACTGTTCCAGAAAACCTCACTAAACCACATGGAGGGGCCTCAAGATAGTCGTCCAAATGAAACCATACAAAAACCAAACTAGCACAACCCAAACGCTAAAGTCTCCTGCAGCCTACCAGAGAAGCCCTGAGAACAGAGAATCAGGACAGGAACTCTTACCTTCTGGACAACCAACGCTGGTTCTCAAACAAGAATACATAATGTGTCTGACCAAAAACCTCTGAAGACTCACTACAGCCAAGACAAAGACACAACTCAGCTGTACCAAATCCAGCTAATCACTGCACACATTAGCACCATGTGCCAACTGTGGCTGAAGAACCTCATTTACCAAGACAACTATCCAGTACAAAGCCCTAAAACACACCAAGAAACACATTAAAGACGATTTTACTGCTGGAAGCTGCAAGCCAACGCCTAAAGAACAAACTAAAGTAACGGAGCCAAACCCAGTTCAGTGGTGGAGAGAAACAGAGGAAATGTTTGTCTGCAGCTAAACAAAGCAGGAAGACACTGAGCTGCTCAGGTGTTCCTGATAACACCAAGCTGCTCAGGTGTTTCTGATAACACCAAGCAGCCACCTGGACAGCCAATAGGAACACAGCTTCCTGGAAGTCCAGAGGGCGGGGTTAGTGAAGGAAATTTAGTTTAAAGTTGAAGCAGAAAGTTAATAAAGAAAGTTGAAAACCACCTTCTGATCCCTGAAATCTCTGAGTTTTCACACAAAGAACACCTGAACATGTCAAACTGGTTCCATAGTAGAACCGTCATTGTAAAAACGTCATAGTATGGTGTGTTGCTCTAAAAACATTAGGACCCGGCTGTCAGGGAACAAACATGTAAGAACCATGAGAACAGAGAGAATCCAACCAGTAGGTCACAGTTTATCATCATCTAATCATCTCCTGAAGTCCATATGGTGAGAGACATCAGTATCTGGTTGTTAATTTACCAGAGGATGCTTAGAATCATGCTGATGTGGTCTGTACTCTACAGTATTTTAGTGACTCAATAAATGCCTAAGTTGTTTTTTGTAAATGCTTTTTAGTTTTTAATAAACATTGAATAACCTATATGGAATCAATAAATGGCCTTTGCCTATCTTAAGAAAAACTCACTCAGAACTCTGATGTTAACAGTACTAAATAAATCAATAAATACATGCATACACACATAAATAAGTTAATACATTAACTGTGTTCAGATAAGATTTAGATTTTTAAAAAAGTTGTTTATGTTTTTGCAGAATTATTGCTCACTGGTTGGTCATTACATTTTATTAGTTTGATTTCACTGTTTAAAATGATGCCACCTCTTTTCAGACAGAACCTGTGATAATAAAACAATACAACATTTTTAGATCCGTGTTAATAAAGCACTTAAAGCTTTAAGTATGGCTAAATGCTTTTTTCTAAATTAAATATATCACTCCTTAGGTGGTAGTGGCCCCAAGTTCAGTAAAGTTGGAAAGATATTCACAGATTGGGACTTCCAGCATCAATAACTCATTAGATATAGGTTGTCAAAACATAAACGGTGCCTCTTTCCCATTGTTGCAAGGCAGACAATGTGCTACAAGCCCAGTTTTATCAAAAGTAGCCGTCTTTCAAGCTACAGTGTCACTAAAATCACTGCAGCCTTCAACTGGCTCCTGTTGACAAAGTGTTTTAACAGAAATGTAAATGCTGTAATTTGATTCTTTTAATAAACCATGTAACTTGAATGGATGTGATGCTGGTGTGACCACAGTGCACACGTCTGATGTTGTTCATAGTGGTTCAAGGGATGCTCAGGGAGTTTGTGTGTTTGCTCAGACTCAGGAAAAATTACAGGGAACATTGATTATAAGGTTTTATTATATATATCGTAAAAGAAAACCTTTATTACAGCATCTGGTTGTAATCATTCTGTATTTTCTCACTGTCTCTTTCTGGTTGTTTTTGTCTGATTTTAGTCATTTTTTGTCACATTTGAGACACTTTGTGTCTGATTTTAGTGATTGTGCATCTCTTTGTTGTTGTTTTGTCTGGTTCTGATTAGGATTTTGTACCGTTTTGGCTGTTTTGTGCCTCATACTGATAACTGTGCTCTTGATTCTGGTTGTTTTTGTTAGTTTTTGGTCGTTTTGTGTTACATTTGAGACATTTTGTGTCAGATTTCAGTCATTTTGCATGACTTTATTGTCGTTGTCTCTGGTTGTGATTATTTCTTTGTCCTATTTTGGTTGTTTTCTGAATCAAATTGATGTTTGTGTGTCCGTGTAGTTGTTTTTGTGTCACATGTGAGACATTTTGTGTCTGATTTCAATAATTTTGCATGTCTTTGTTGTCGTTTTGTCTCTCTGGGGTTATTTATTTGTTCCATTTCAGTCATCTTGTGTCTCCTATTGATAACTGTTCCTCTTTCAGGTTGTTTTTATTAGATTTAGGTTATGTGTACGATTTTAGTCATTTTGCATGTCTTTGTTGTCGTTTTGTCTCTGGGGTTATTTATTTGTTCCATTTCAATCATCTTGTGGCTCATATTGATAACTGTTCCTCTTTCAGGTTGTTTTTGTTAGATTTAGGTTATGTGTACGATTTTAGTCATTTTGCATGTCTTTGTTGTCGTTTTGTCTCTTTGTTTAATATAGTTAAACATTAAATACAATTAAATTATATTAAACAGACAAAATATTGAATTAGATAATTCAACAAGATACAATACATGTAAGTATGAAATTAAACAAAATTTTCAAAATACAAATATTAAAAATTACAGATAAAATATTTTCCACAATTAAACATTTAAAAAATACAATTAAACAAGAAGAATATCAAACATTTTAAAAAATGCAAAACATTTAATTAGATTATTAAACCTTTAAAAAGCCAAAACGTTTAATTAAAAAATTAAATGTTTAATTAGAAAACTACATCTTAAATTTCTTCAATCTTTTTAATAAAACTTTTTAAAAGGTTTATTGTATCAATTTTTTTCCCTTTGATTTAATTGCTTTTTGTTATGTAGTTTATTTCTTTAATCTTCTTTTTCTGTCAAGATTTTAACCCCAGCCTTAAAAATGAAATAAATCACAATGAAAATACTTCTGTTGTCACAATCATGAGTTAGTCAATTATTCAGTTGATCAATTCAACTTTATTTGTTTAGCACCTTTTACACAGATGACAAAACTAAACAAGCAAAGAGAAAAAAACTATGCTGAAACTATGATTAAAACTCAAAAACATATTTTTAAATATAAGATTTAACATGGTAATAAAATCTGTTGTGTTCAGGGGATGGAGGGAGTTTATTGAAGTCTTCTTGGGCTCACATGGGAAATCATTTAAAATAGAAACTTGATATTCAGTCTAAGGAAACTGCAGAGCGACAGAAGAAGCAACAATATCTCCTGTTTTCTCCTTTAATGAGTCGACTCTTCTTGTGCTTTCAGACCAAAGAACTACAGACTCTTCACAACCTGCTCAAACTCTTGGTACAGGACCTCACCACACGGGTCAAGAAGGTTTCCATCTCATTTCTACTCTGAAGCTCACCTTCTCCTGCTCAAACTGCTGACAAATGTTTCTGCTGCTCTAAAGTCTGGTCTCCAGAACTTCCTAAAAACTCTCAAAGTCTCTTCTGCTGCAGGTTGCTTTGTAGAACTGTTCCAGAAAACCTCACTAAACCACATGGAGGAGCCTCAAGATAGTCGTCCAAATGAAACCGTACAAAAACCAAACTAGCACAACCCAAACGCTAAAGTCTCCTGCAGCCTACCAGAGAACCTCTGAGAACAGAGAATCAGGACAGGAACTCTTACCTTCTGGACAACCAACGCTGGTTCTCAAACAAGAATACAGAATGTGTCTGACCAGAAACCTCTGAAGACTCACTACAGCCAAGATAAAGACACAACTCAGCTGCAGCAAATCCACTAATCACTGCACACATTAGCACCATGTGCTAACTGTGGCTAAAGAACCACATTTACCAAGACAACTATCCAGTACAAAGCCCTAAAACACACCAAGAAACACATTAAAGACGATTTTACTGCTGGAAGCTGCAAGCCAACGCCTAAAGAACAAACTAAAGCAACGGAGCCAAACCCAGTTCAGTGGTGAAGAGAAACAGAGGAAATGTTTGTCTGCAGCTAAACAAAGCAGGAAGACACTGAGCTGCTCAGGTGTTCCTGATAACACCAAGCTGCTCAGGTGTTTCTGATAACACCAAGCTGCTCAGGTGTTCCTGATAACACCAAGCAGCCACCTGGACAGCCAATAGGAACACAGCTTCCTGGAAGTCCAGAGGGCTGGCTTAGTGAAGGAAATTTAGTTTAAAGTTGAAGCAGAAAGTTAACAAAGAAAGTTGAAAACCACCTTCTGATCCCTGAAATCTCTGAGTTTTCACACAAAGAACACCTGAACATGTCAAACTGGTTCCATAGTAGAACCATCATTGTAAAAACGTCATAGTATGGTGTGTTGCTCTAAAAACATTAGGACCCGGCTGTCAGGGAACAAACATGTAAGAAACATGAGAACAGAGAGAATCCAACCAGTAGGTCACAGTTTATCATCATCTAATCATCTCCTGAAGTCCATATGGTGAGAGACATCAGTATCTGGTTGTTAATTTACCAGAGGATGCTTATAATCATGCTGATGTGGTCTGTACTCTACAGTATTTTAGTGACTCAATAAATGCCTAAGTTGTTTTTTTTAAATGCTTTTTAGTTTTTAATAAACATTTAACAGCCTATATGTAATCAATAAATGGCCTTTGCCTATCTTAAGAAAAACTCACTCAGAACTCTGATATGTTAACAGTACTAAATAAATCAATAAATACATGCATACACACAAAAATAAGTTAATACATTAACTGTGTTAAGATAAGATTTAGATTTTAAAAAGTTGTTTATGTTTTTGCAGAATCCAGTATTGCTCACTGGTTGGTCATTACATTTTATTAGTTTGATTTCACTGTTTAAAATGATGCCACCTCTTTTCAGACAGAACCTGTGATAATAAAACAATACAACATTTTTAGTTCCGTGTTAATAAAGCACTTAAAGCTTTAAGTATGGCTAAATGCTTTTTTCAAAATTAAATATATCACTCCTTAGGTGGTAGTGGCCCCAAGTTCAGTAAAGTTGGAAAGATATTCACAGATTGGGACTTCCAGCATCAATAACTCATTAGATATAGGTTGTCAAAACATAAACGGTGCCTCTTTCCCATTGTTGCAAGGCAGACAATGTGCTACAAGCCCAGTTTTATCAAAAGTAGCTGTCTTTCAAGCTACAGGAATAACATTGGTGTCTATGGAGTGAACAGGGTCCGTCTGCAATTTACAGTAAAGAGAGACAAATATTCAATAACTTCACTCTGATACATTGTAGTGTCACTAAAATCACTGCAGCCTTCAACTGGCTCCTGTTGACAAAGTGTTTTAACAGAAATGTAAATGCTGTAATTTGATTCTTTTAATGAACCATGTAACTTGAATGGATGTGATGCTGGTGTGACCACAGTGCACACGTCTGATGTTGTTCATAGTGGTTCAAGGGACGCTCAGGGAGTTTGTGTGTTTGCTCAGACTCATGAAAAATTACAGGGAACATTGATTATAAGGTTTTATTATATATATCGTAAAAGAAAACCTTTATTACAGCATCTGGTTTTAATCATTCTGTATTTTCTCACTGTCTCTTTCTGGTTGTTTTTGTCTGATTTTAGTCATTTTTTGTCACATTTGAGACACTTTGTGTCTGATTTTAGTGATTGTGCATCTCTTTGTTGTTGTTTTGTCTGGTTCTGATTAGGATTTTGTACCGTTTTGGCTGTTTTGTGCCTCATACTGATAACTGTGCTCTTGATTCTGGTTGTTTTTGTTAGTTTTTGGTCGTTTTGTGTTACATTTGAGACATTTTGTGTCAGATTTCAGTCATTTTGCATGACTTTATTGTCGTTGTCTCTGGTTGTGATTATTTCTTTGTCCTATTTTGGTTGTTTTCTGAATCAAATTGATGTTTGTGTGTCCGTGTAGTTGTTTTTGTGTCACATGTGAGACATTTTGTGTCTGATTTCAATAATTTTGCATGTCTTTGTTGTCGTTTTGTCTCTCTGGGGTTAGTTATTTGTTCCATTTCAGTCATCTTGTGTCTCCTATTGATAACTGTTCCTCTTTCAGGTTGTTTTTATTAGATTTAGGTTATGTGTACGATTTTAGTCATTTTGCATGTCTTTGTTGTCGTTTTGTCTCTTTGTGGTTATTTATTTGTCCCATTTCAGTTATCTTGTGTCTCATACTGATAATTTTGTTCGTCTTTGTGTTTTTTTTTGTCAGATTTTGGTTGATTTGTGTCACGTTTGAGACGTCTGATTTTAGTTATTTTGCATCTCTGTTGTGGTTTTGCCTGGTTGTGATTAGGTTTTTGTCCCATTTTGATTATTTTGGACCTCATATTGGTAATTGTGTGTCTGTGTGGTTGTTTTTGTGTCACACTGGAGACATTTTGTGTGTTCGGTGTTCTTTTATTTGTCCCATTTTGTTCATTTTGTGCCACATGTTGGTTATTTTAGATTCGTTTTACGCGTTGTGCGTTTCACGTCGCCCACCGTTTTGACCCTCCCAGTCTTCCGTACTCGCACCGGCTCGGAGCGGCTGTCACAGCGGGGCTAACGTACCGGCTAGCTCGCACCCAGAGGAGGGTAGGAAAGTCGAAAATGGCGGGTTTGCATCCCCAGGTGAGTAAAGGTGAGCTAACGTTTCAACGGAGCCCGTGTTTTCGCCGTGTACCTTGGTAAAAACTGCGGTTAGCTCACTAGCTAGCTGGGGTAGCTAAGCTAAGTAGCTAGCTGGGGTAGCTAAGCTAAGTAGCTAGCTAGGCAGCTCAGGTCAGCTGTCAACACTGAGGCTGCTGCAGCTGCTGCTTCGACGTGGCAACACGGAGAGTAATATAAAAGGCACTAGAATAGGAAATAAAAGACCCCTCCTTTAATTAAAGCCACTTTCAGTTTGTTTTCTGTGCGTAGTTTCGCCCTCAGGCTGTGTTAACCTACATAAAGGCGTCCAGTGAGACCCACTAACCTCCCAGCTGCTATTTCTGTTCCTCATTTCAGGACGATCTGCTGAAAATGACACACACAGAGAACTGGAAGTGAGTGTTTCTGCTTTATTTCTCCATCTTTAAACCATTTCACACCCACGCAGGCATGCACGTGGATCACAGTTTAGAGATTTTGTCTCTCTGGGGTTATTTATTTGTTCCATTTCAGTCTTCTTGTGTCTTCTTTGTGGTTTTTTTCTTCTTTTTTGTTAGATTTTGGTCGTTTTGTCTGTGATTTTAGTCATTTTGCATGTCTTTGTTGTCGTTTTGTCTCTGGGGCTATTTATTTGTTCCATTTCAGTCATCCTGTGTCTTCTTTGTGGTTTTTTTTTGTCAGATTTTGGTCGTTTTGTGTCACATTTGAGACATTTTGTGTCTGATTTTATTCATTTTGCATCACTTTATTGTTGTTTTGTCTGGTTGTGATTATTTCTTTGTCTCATTTTAGTTATTTTTTCACCTCATTTTGATAACTGAGTTCCTCTTTCGGGTTGTTTTTGTTAGATTTTGTGTGTGATTTTAGTCATCTTGCATGTCTTAGTTGTTTTGTCTCTCTGGGGTTATTTGTTTGTCCCATTTCAGTCATCTTGTGTCTTCTTTGTGTTTTTTATTTTTTGTGTTAGATTTTGGTCGTTTTGTGTCACATTGGAGACATTTTGTGTGTGATTTTAGTCATTTTGCATGTCCTTGTTGTCGTTTTGTGTCTCTGGGGTTATTTATTTGTTCCATTTCAGTCATCTTGTGTCTCATATTGATAATTTTGTTCTTCTTCGTAGTTTTTTCTTTGTCAGATTTTGTTCATTTTGTGTCACATTTTCAGTTGTCCAGTTTTGTGCTTTGATTTGATTTGAATGCAACGTTTGGTTGCAGGGTGCGGCACGAGCGTCTGCATATGAAGCACCAGGGACACAAGGCCATGCACGCCGAGATGGTGCTGATCCTCATCGCCACGCTGGTGGTGGCCCAGATCGTCCTGGTGCAGTGGAAGCAGCGGCACCACCGTTCCTACAACGTAAGTAGGGGAAGGAGAACGATTCATCCACAGCGAGGGGACTATGCTTTAAGCCCCGTTTACATGGCAACGTGTCACCCGAAAACACAAAAGTATTTCCTTTGCCTTGTTGGGTTTCCATGACAATGGAGTGGAAAAAATCTACGTTTACATTGTAACTCTGGAAGTGCTGAAAACGCTGTAGCGTGCATGTCAGGCCAGTAGTTGGGGATGCAACTTTGTAGAGACGAACCCCTCGTGACTGCTACCCATTCCTCCACAGACCAGAAGTCCAGCTGCTGATGTAGAGGTCGGCTGATTATCTGGCGTATGTGTTGAACGCGTCTTACACGGTAGTCCGCCATTGTCATGCTACGTGTCCACGGGATCCGTTTTTTTCTTGAATCTGTCCTCGTTTTGGTTCAACCATGGCTAGTTAAGACGTTTTACCAAAGTTTCGTGATGCGTCAGACCTCCACACGCCGTGCTGAATTTGCATGAAGTAGAAGTCCAGTGTACTTTATGCAAACGAGCTGCAGGGCGATTAGAAACTGACGGAGCCTGTGGACTCGTACCATAAGGGTACGAACTCCCACTGATATTGGGTCTTTGCTAGATGTGTGTGCAGCACGTTTGGATGTTGCTATCTTCTTTGGTAGCTGTACTGCAGCCAAGAGGTCTTTTACGAGTTGTTGGTGATTGATCGATTTACCTATTGAGGTAATCATTCCTTTTCTATTCCATTGAGTTGCAAAAGATGTAATTGTGGGAAATGCGCATTGGCTGTCTGTATAAACTGACAGTTTGGTCATTAGCTAACTTACATGCAGTTGTTCACGCTATTAATTCTGCAGCTTAAAAGAAACTAAAGTGAATACTAATTAATGTAAAATGAGTTTGTTTGGACTTGAAGAAGCGTGTTCATTAAAAATTTGTGGAGTCACGTCCAAATAATAAACAAATCAATAGCTAAGCAAGCAGGCATGCGATCATCAACAAACACATTTTTCCCAGTAAATTTTTGTCATATAAATGTCTGTGATAATCCAGTGTTTAATTCTGTGATACCCTTGAACAAATAGTCTGATAGAAGTTGTGTACCTCACTGTAGCTTCACCATAATGGGTGTCTGTTGGTGGTTCTCTAGCTTTTAAATTGGAACAACTCTGAACATTTTCAGCATACTGGAGCACATCAGCCGATGGACCTGTGTGGTGTGTCACCATGTGTCTGCGCATGTAGTCTGATATGGTGGGTTTATGACCCTGCATGCATGCATTCTTTAGCTCATATGGCTTTCTATATACAGTCATCAACACACAGCTGCAGGATGTCCAACAGACAAGAATCACCAAGCAAACAAATATCATTCCCCCTGCCCCCACTAAAAAAAATAAAACCTTCAGCAGCGTTTGAGCCTAATTTTTATCGTTGACTAATTCATGATTTTCCTCTGTCTTCATCAAAACTTTTCACTTTGGCCAAGCAAGTTCAAAAAGAAAACATCATTTAACACATTACCTCACAATACATGCTCAATGCTCACTATTTACTCCTGGGCTCACTTCAGCCCTGTATAGCTTCACTTTTCTCAAACTTCATCTTCACTTTTCCAATTCCCCTGGGTTCAGGGTTATTGTTTCCTCTTTTTGTTCTTTGTATTATTGTGTTTGGGTCCATTTGATGCATGCATTTTGAATCCCCTGTGAGCTTATCCTCAGAAGATCCCATGTTATATTGTTTTATTGTCTCAATACTTCTTTCAACAGTACTTAGTGGAGCTCATAGTCCTTCCAGACTTCTTATCACGGCTTATAGTCCTGTCAGATGCTAAGATTTTCAGTTCTACCGACCTAGAACGAAGGATTTCAGTTTCTTAATGTTGTATCTTAGAAAGAAACAAACTCGGCCAACCTTTGACTTGAAGACACTCATTCTTGCTTAAAAGTGTCTTGAATTGTCACTTCGGAAATGCATTTGTTTAGAAAGTACAGAAACATGCTTCAAATGTCAGAATATCGAAAATAGAACGTTAAAAGTGTTAAAATGTTGTTTGGTTGTTTTGTGTCACATTTGAGACATTTTGTGTCTGATTTCAGTCGTTTTGCATCGTTTTGCCATTATTCCTGTTTGCGATTGTTATTTTTTCTGCGTTTCGGTTCTTTTGGGTTTCACATTGTCATTGTGTCTCTTTGTGGTTGTTTCTGTTCGGTTTGCTCGTTTTACGCGACAGTTGACCCCACATTACTAATTCTGTCTCCTTCTGGTTGTTTTTGTTAGATTTTGATTGTTTTATGTCTGATCTTAAGTCATTTCACATCACCCTGTTGACACTTTGTCTCTTTGTGGTTATTTATTTGTCCCAGTTTCAGTCATTTTGTGTCTGATTTTCTTTAATTTCTCTTCATAGTTGCTAATAACGCTGGATTAATCGTCGAAGGCTGTTGGTGTCGAGCTTTTCTCTTTATGCTAAGTTAGCAGCAGAATTAGCATATGCAGACGGAGAATAGTGCAAAGAGTGAGTTTAACTTGTGGTCCGTGTCCTCCTCAGCTGGTGACTCTGGTCCAGATGTGGGTGGTTCCTCTTTACTTCACCATCAAACTGTACTGGTGGAGGTTTCTGTCCATGTGGGGGATGTTCTCCGTCATCACCAGCTACGTCATCTTCAGAGCCACCCGCAAGCCGCTGGCCTGCAGGACGCCCAGGTAGGAGCAGTTTATTGCGTCCAATCTCTATGGAGTTGGGGTTTTTGCACAACGTTGTTGCTCTTTTTGCTTTTTAAATGTTTCACAATTACCTGAAGTTGATGGAACTGACTGAGAAATGCAGAATATTTTTTAAAAATGTCGTTAAAATCTGGTCCCAACGTAAAAAAAAAAAAAAAAACCATCAAATTGAAATAAGCGTTGAATTGTGGCTTCTTATCACGTATTTAATTTCCAAACAGGGAGCATTTTACATTTTTAGGATATGTTTATTTGACTTGCCGCGTTTTTTTTTACATTTTTCCACACTCTTCGCTTATTTTTCACTGCTATTCAATTTTATTTATACGTACGAATTCACAGCATATGTCACCTCACAGCGCTTCATGTGGTAGATATAAAGTCCTCTATGGAAACAGAACAAGGAGAGAGATTCAGAAATGTTTGCTGTGCAGAACGACACAGTTACAACACCACAAATCATAAAAAAACAATATTATTTATCTTACAAACGTTGAAAAACAACCTAGAATCAAGATGAACATTTTTCCAACTGCCACAAGTGTTAAAAACAATAAAGCACCGCCTGCAGTTCAGCCAAAAATGATCACATTTTTTGTTATTCCATCACTCCTGTGTTCTAATGCTACATTGTGTTAGCTAATGGTGTTGAAAGGCTAATTGATGATTAGAAAACCCTGCAGTTATGTTAGCACATGGATAGAAGTGTGAGAATTCATGGAAAACATGGAATTGTCTGAGTGACCCCAAACTTTTGAACAGTAGTATATACACATCTAAATATTACAGCTTCTGAGATGTGAGCGTTTGCTGCCATTTCTTTGTCTTCATATTAAACTTGTTTGGTTTTTAACTGGTGGTGGAACGAAACAATGTTTTTAAAAATGTTAGTTTGGTCTCTTGGAGGTTTTTTTGCCGCCTTTGTTCAGCCAATAATTCAGAACCGATTCCCTCCAATGACCGACAGAGTCCATGTGCCTGTAGCAGCAAGATCCACATTTATAATAAGTTATCTATATTCCTAACTCCTCAGGATGGTCTACAAGTGGTTCCTGTTGATCTACAAGCTGAGCTATGCAGTCGGGGTTCTGGGCTACTTGGCCATTATGTTCACCATGTTCGGCTTCAATGTCTTCTTCAGGTGAGTCACTGCTGACAGCCAGGTAATGTTGCTTATCTTTAAAAAAAAAAACAAAACGGCAGAACGGCACCATTTTTCTGAGCCAGAAAGAGTAAAAATAGAAATATTTGTTGGATGTTCAATTTTTTGATAGTCCTCAAATGCGTCTTTTCTGATGTACAGTACCGTTCAAAAGGTAATTCACACTTTTATCCATGTGATAACATAACTGCACAAGGGTTTTCTAATCATCAAGATTAAATTGTGGGAGTGTTACTGAGTCCCATCAATTCCTGCCACCTGCTACATATTTAGGTCACGCGATTCAGTATCCGTACATAACGTACACATGTATAACACACACCTGAGCTCAGTGAAAGGTCATTTTTTATTAAAGATCTCATCCGTCAGAAATGATACCTCAATATTTTTAAGCTGAGATGTGGTTAATTTCACCTGAGTAGCTCACAGACAGTTTCAAAGTTGCCGATTCGTTCTGTTTTCGCTGTCTGGCTGATAAATGGTAACATGTATGTGGTTGTTGTAAAGGTAACTTACAAACGTACAGATTTGGACTGAAAGTTGCATATCTGGCCACGTATTGGGACAAAACCAAAGAACCATTTGTTTGCTGTGAAACTTACTCCACTGGTCTGAGCACCTGTAGACAGTCCTTCTACTGAAAGCCTAGTAAAGACTGTAAAGCCTGATGTGACTTGGAGCCTTTTCAGTCAATTTAAATTGACAGCACAGGAGTTATTTCCTGTCTTTGTGTAGGATCAAAGCGGAGGACTCTATGGATGTCGGCGTGATCATGCTATTCTACGGACTTTACTACGGCGTCATGGGCAGAGACTTTGCTGAAATCTGCTCTGACTACATGGCTTCCACAATTGGGGTAAAACAATTTTTTATGGGTTTTCTTTGTGAAAAATGACTTTCATTTTCATGTTAAAGGTATTTAAATATATAAAATGTGTCGAATCTAATGGTGTTTTGAAGTAGAATGCAGTTTAGATCAATATTTGCAGCTCTACTTGTGATTAAATGTGAATGAATGCACACCACGGAGGCCTCTGTGAATTTCTGTAACATTCTGGTAATGTTTTGTCGCGTATTGTTGAGTCTGTGTTTCTTCATGGTTGTTTTTGTTGGATTTTGGTTGTTTTGTGTCGCATTTGAGGCATTTTGTGTCTGATTTCAGTCATATTGCATCGCTTTGCTGCCATTTATTCTGTTTGCAATTAGTTTTTTTTCGCATTTTGGTTATTTTGTGTCATATGGATAATTTAGTGTCTGTTTGTGGTCATTTTGCATCTCTTTATGCTTGTTTTTGTCCCAATTTGGTTGTTTCTTTTTGTCATATCTTGATTATTTGACATCTCTGTCTAACAATATGCCCTTTTTTGGTCATTTTGTATCTCATATTTATAATTTTGTGGCCGTTTTTGGTTGTTTCTGTTCAGTTTTGGTCATTTTGTGTCACATTCAAGGCACAGCATGACTGATTTTAGTGCTTTTGCGTCGCTTTCTTGCTATTTTGTCCCTTTGTGGTCATTTTCCTGTCACATTTTGATTTTGGACGCAGTTGACAATGAGCCCAAACACACATCAGACGAGGTAAAGAAATGGTTCAATCAGACTAGAATGAAGGTTTTAGACTGGTCTCCCCAAAGTCCTGATTAAAACACACCAAGAACCTGTTTAAGAAACAAGTCTGAGTTAGACAACAAATTTAGTTGAACCAGTTCTGTCTCAAGGAGGTATAGTTGGGGTAAAAATGGACAAATGACAATCATATATTAGCATTATTAGCAGATTTTGTCATATTTCCAGAAGACCACCTACGTTGAATCAAGCCAGGATACTGTTCCTTCAGTGACTTGTTGCATGTGTGGAAATTATCAGTAATTCTTGTATATTTAATGAAAATAGTGATTAATAAAACTTTTGTGTTTTTGTAATAAAACAGTGAGTTTCTGAATGTCTGATGTTGGGAAACTATTCGATCGTGTTCATCTAAAAACGCTCTTGTGTGTGGTTTGTGTCAAATCCGATCAGTTACAAATAACCGCGATCGATCCCTTGATAAAACCCTGAAATAACGTCCACTGTATGAAATACGCACTGTGTGTTTTCAGTACTACAACAAGGGAGGCATGCCGAGCCGGAACCTCACTGACGACATCTGTGCAGTGTGCGGTCAAAGGATCCTGGTGGACGTGGAAGAGGAAGGATTCATAGAAGACACCTACCAGCTCTCCTGTGGACACATGTATCCTCCAGTTGTGTTGGTCTCTGCAGGAGGAGAGGCTTTTATGATAGCATTTACACCCAAGGGTGCTTTATTTTGCATCAAAGTTTCAGGAAATACTACCATGAAAATTCAGTTTGTCCAAATGGTTTTGACAGTACAATGTAACGCTTTGGCACACATGTAGTCATACACTAAAGTTTACATACACTTTAGAGATCATGTATATCATGACAGTTTTGAGTTTCTAATGACTCTTTTAACCCTGAATTTTCTATGAATGAATGACTGGAATGCATGAGTCTTTGTCATGAAATACAGTCGCTCATCAGATTGATTGAACAAGTGAGAAAGTCACTTGGAGCCCAGTGTTTCCTCTAGGATTTTTTCCTCCAGCGACGGCAGGCTTGTTGCTTTGTATTTACTGCACAGACATAGGAGTGTTTTCGAGTTGGTTTTGTGACTATAAACATGAGGGAAGTCTACGACAGGATGCTCTAGTTAGCAACATGGAGCCTGGAGTAAACAAGGTTGATGTGTGGCTGTTTTCCGTCCTTAACTTGGCTCGTCCCTCCAGATTCCACGAGTTCTGCATCCGCGGCTGGTGCATCGTGGGGAAGAAGCAAACATGTCCGTACTGCAACGAGAAGGTGGACTTGAAGAGGATGATGAACAACCCGTATCCTTTAATCCGACCTGTGCAGCTTGTTCTGTCCCCGACACAATCAGCACATTTTCATGCACAACAACTTCAGTATATTTAACGAATCTGTGCACATTTTTACCTTCGCACTAGGAATCTTTTCTGGCTTACAGGCCCTTGAAATGGTCCACACTTTACAATTCTTGTCGCATTTTTGAGTCCTCGTAAGTTCAGGAGGTGGATACATGAAATTCAGTTTTCAGGGCTAAAAAATACATTTGAGTTCTGTCCAAATCAGTTATTGGGTCATTGCATGTCAAATAATCAAAATTTAGAGCACAAAGATAGAGATATTTTTAAAGATTTCAGCTTCATACATCAAATCCAGGCTGTTTTTTTATTTCTCACGTTGAAAATTACTGTTTAAACAACAATATCTCAGAAACTATTAAAGATAAAAGCCTGAATCTTTCACTGTTTTGCTGTTGCTCATCATGTCTTTGCTTCAGACAATTGTTTTGGTAAATTGTAACAGTTTGATACATCCCATAATACTGATGCTCAAAGATGGTTGTAGAGAAAATGAACAAAAAACACAAATTAGTCTTTAGACTGTGACAATTATTTTTGATAACTTTTGACCAACTTTATTTGTAATTCTGGACAAACCGAGATAGACAAAATTTGACGAATTTTGACTGTGGCTTAATTTGTCAATTTCTGATTCATTTTTTTCATAATTTCTGGCAAATTATGAGACATTTTGGAAGGCTTTTGACTCATTTTGGACTTGTGTCATTTTGTACAAATTCGGGACAATGTTTTTTGTAATTTTGTATGAATTATGTTACATTTTGGACAATTTTTGGCTAGTTTTTGACCAATTTCATTTGTAATTTTGGACAAACTGTGAGACATTTAGAGAGAATTTGCCTACTTTTGACCATTTTTGACTATTTGCAGCTGATTTGTACAAAGTTTTTTTGTCATTAGATATTTTTGGCAATTTTTGCAACACATCCAGGGCACCAATGATTGTTTCTATGACATAGTCTCATAGATTCTGATTCAGTTCAGCCAAATGTGCAAAATGTGTTTCTGTTTTCTGATAATTCACCAGAGAAAACTTTAAAAAGTGCATTCTGGGTCAACTTTCAAGGCTCATATCATCAGGTAGTTGATCAGAACCAGTTTTAGACAATGAAAGGATAATTTTACACACAGAAGATACCAGAATCATCTTCTAGACCAGAGTTCTTCTGTGGCAAAATGACATTGTATTGCAGACATTTGTTAACGCTTGCAAATGTAAGGGTCAAATTTCAAGGGTCAAACTAGTTGGCAGAATACAGAGCTTGTTTGAGAGTCTTTGAGATTATCTGATGGCGTTTGGTCATTTTGTCAGTTTATTCTGTCAGCCTGTTTCAGTTTGTGAGCAGCAGAGACGATGTGTGATGTTCGTATATTGTATTTTCTACAGGGCAGGAAAATGACGGTGCGCAGATTGTTGTGGTTTCAATCTCAAGTGTCAGACTTTGAGAACACGATTTTTGCCTCAGCGCTCCTTAATTCTTTCACCTCCTTCCAGCTGGGAGAAGACACATGTCCTGTACGGTCAGCTGCTCGATTGGCTCAGATACTTGGTGGCCTGGCAGCCCATCATCATCGGTATCGTTCACGGGATTAACTTCACCCTGGGCCTCGAGTAGCGCCTTGAGGAACGCCACCCAAAGTACGCCTGGAGTCGAGGAAAGTGCCAGAAAGGTTCGGCAGCACATGGTGGAAGTTTCGAGAGTGTCGCTACGCATGCTGTTCGTGTCGAGGCGACAATGCCACATTGCGTTTTTATTTGCACACTCCTCCCTGCTGGTTTTGTTGATTCTGATCGTCAGAATTTTCTGTCTAAAAAGATGTGGAAAGCCTGTTTACATTTCGTGCACCTTTGTTACAGAAAGTTCCGTTTTAATTTTTATGGAGCTGAAGTTGATGCTGAAATGTTCCACTTCATGTAGCAGCTGATCAACAGCTTCGTAGGCTTGCGGCAGCCAAATCTTCACGATGACTCGAGGGGTCAGTCCAAGTGTCATGTTTTATAACGGCTTTGCTGGGATTCGCCCAACGCAGCGGCTCAAACAACCAATCTGTTAACATTTGGTGGCTTAATGTGGAAACGTTGGAAGTTTCCCGTCAGGTAACGGAGCTTTCTTTTGCCAAATTGGACAGAGATAGCTTCTTTATGAATACTGCTGCTGATGAAAAGTTTGTTTTCAATAAATATTTATAAATCTTTAAAAAGTTATGTTCTAATACTTTAGGTTTAGTTTAAGATTTTTTGTACTTTTGTATTTGTTCTGCATGTTTTGTGTGTTCATGCTGTCATTCGCGTTGCGTATATGACTTTGATTTTTCACTTGTACTAATATGAATCCTGCCAAAAGGTGAATTTCTCAAACTAAATGATTTCTTTTAATTGCGTATCAGCTTCACATTACTCTCCTGCCTTGTTTATATCTGACAATACAGGATTTTACAGAGAAAAAATAATAATAAAATGGAGAAAGTGAAGTAATAAATTCTTACAAAAAATGAAAAATGACCTCCTGAACCTCTATGGAAACAGCAGAACCACGGCTAGAAGGAAAGATGTTCTGTTTGGCATGGTACATTTAAAATCACACAAATCATAAAAGTAAAGCAGTTCATTAGTTATCGGTGGAGCAGCAGTACATTTTCCCCACACAGTTTTACTTTCTGTTGGCTTGTTTTTGTAAAATTTTCAGTTCAACATAACTGACTTTTATCAGCAGACCCTGAAGAAACTCAGACGCTCCGTTTGGTGAGTGCATTTTTATTTTCTACTTTTAAAGCACTTTTAAATACAATTTTTGCACAGTGTAACATGGACCATGCACCTTAGAAACTGTTGCATACCAGTTCATATTTAAATACCAATGCACCGCGCTAACTAGGCTAGCTAACCTGTCAAAGCCTGATGAGAGGTTAAGCTAGCAACGGATGTTTGTGTCGGTCGGGTGTTGTGACTCAGTCTGCCCCCTAAAGGCCAGTGATGGTCAGGCAGCTTTGTCAAACATGCAGTCAAAAAAATCACCTCTGGATCAAATGTCTTTGGAAAACAGGCTCTCAAAAGACGAGTCTTCAAACAGTCAGAGGCTGTAAGAACAAACATGAGCACATGACACACAACACTTTATGTCGTCATGTACTTCTGCAGACTTCTAAACACTCCTCTTCCGTCCTGAAAAGCCACAACCCATCCATCTTCAAACCCAGTCAGGATATTTCTATCATCTTTATGTCTGAATTTATTCACGTCTGGGGGGTGCATGATGCAATCATATCAAAAGTTTGACCTTCTCCCTTTCTTAAAAAAATCACCCAATCCTCTCCTTCCACGACTATTCTTGGGTTTTCCCTGTTTCATTTCTGCTTAGCTCATCTTTCCCTTGATTTCAACTCACGACTGCAGAGAGAGACTTTGTTGTCTTGTTTGGTTTCCGTTGAGTTGTAGTTTACACAGGATTGTTCAGTGTGTATGAACCCAGTTTACACGTCATGTTTTCAGTTTTGTTCTTGTTTCTACTCGAGTCTGGTTTAAGCAGCCTGTTGTCCTAGTTTTAACTTTTGTGACCAAGCATTGTGGGGACGCTGGTTCTGGTTCAAGTAATATTTGGGAAACTTTAATGGGGAAAGCTTAAACTAGTGGGGAAAAAAGGTGATGAGACCAGAATTTAAGATGTAAATGGGATAAGATGATTAAAACACATTAGTGAACTAAAAAGGAACAAAGCAAAAATAAATAAATAAAAATAAACAGTGATATAACCAGAATTGAAGATTTAAATTGTATGCAATGATTTATAATGCACTGCAGCAGGCTGAAAAGAAAACAAATTAATGATCTTGGACTGGTAGAGTATGAAGAAGATTTCTGATGAGACTTTGGATGTCTGTGGTCTTAACTACATTGTTTCAGAGTTCTTCCTGTGCGGTTATGGTTTATACATTTAGTTTTGAAGTGAAAATGTTCATCCACACACACAAACAGAAGATAGACTTGATCACTGATGGATTTTCTTTTGATCTTTTTGACAAATTTTTAATGACACATTTAGAACAAAGTGATTTGGACGATATATAACATGCTTTTGTTCAGAGAAGTTCATCATGGATGAGTAGTTAATGGGCAGGTTTGGCGTTCAGAGGGTTCATCTCTATTTGATCCCACGAGGTCTGACACGTTTTAACACAACGTGTTTATGTCACTGGAGGAAGGCATTTCCTTTCTTTGCTTTCCTGGGGAAACAAGCAGGGGGATTGAAGGCGGTACCGGTAGAGATGTGGTATTTCTGAAGGGTAAGCACAGATCAGGAGATCACTGCTCTTTATCACTGCTGCTGACTGTAGAGCAAGTACAGGCTAAATACTGGCTGATGATGCACATCTTCTAGCTTTCTCTCTAAATTTAAGGATTCACGCTCTGTTTGCCAACCAACGGATTAAATTTGTCTGCTCAAAGCTGCAAAGAAGAACTGAAGTCGATTTTCTTGTCTCCGCGCATCACTACGGTGACCAGAACCTCACAAGTTCCTTCACAACCAACAGGTAAATTCTTTTAAGTTTGGACAAGCACCTGATTTCTGACTTAATTTCAAACCATTTGAAAGCAGCAGTGAGTTGGGTTTGAATCTAACCTTTGCCAGGATAGAAAACTTCTGATATGTGTGTTTGTAACTAGTTCAGAAAAGTTCTGTCTTCACTGTAAAACAGAAACAGTTGTGTCTTTAGCGAAACAGTTTCTCTGTTACCGTCTTCTCTTCCACATGGACAGGAAACGTCCCAAACATAGCTGTTTATCAGACATCAAGAATGTTCAGATGTTTAAGAAAACGTCTGTTGTCACTATCTGACCGTTATCTGGTCAGATACTACAGGACAAAATAGGAAAGAAATACAGGATCTCTACACATGAACACACCATGGTGACAGAGATTTTGCAGATGGCTGCACCCAGTGAGGTGAAAGTGGAGGAAAAGGAGCTCGAGGATGATGTTTCCAAGGTCAGAACACTGATAGTGTAGGAAATGTTTTATTTTTACATTTTTTATTACATAAAGGTCATCTAAACTTAATTTTCACTTGGGCAAATACAGTAAGACACAGAATTTCTTGTGTGTTTCAGAACAAAGTTCCAAGAATTATGCTCATCTGAAAGGTTACAGGAAGTGGCCGTCCATTTGGCCACGTAGACAGAGCAGCAGGCAGAGAGAATGGTTGGAAAGAACAGCGCTACCTGGTGGTTACAGCCAGGAAATGACCCAAACATAGCAAAATGGGAATAAAATACAGCCACTCTAAAGATAAATACACCACAGATTCAGAAATGCTCTTGTAGTATCTGATCTGAGACGTGTTACTAAGTTAGTAGAATGGAATCTGTTTTGCCTTTTGTAGTATCTGACCAGCAATTTGTGGGAAAACATACGTTTCCTTTTTCCCTACGTAAACAGGTAGTCTCTGACATGAGATATATGTTTTTCTGTTTTGGTTCTGGGAATGTTTATGTTGAAGAGGCTTCTGTGCCTGGGAACTTTGCAAAGTGAAGTGGGGCCTGTCATTGAAGGAAGTCATACGTTATGTTATGTTCCCCATACATGAACCTATATAAGTGAGTGCATACTGTTATTCTGTGGGATTTCCGTATTGGCTTGAAGTCTCCTCAGGTAGACCATGGTGCCTGATCACTGCTGTCTTTTTATATAATAAATTATAAAAGTAACTGTGTCAACGGACGTTTTCTTCAGCATCTGCACATCTCCGATGTCTAAGAGAAACCATGACACTGCAGAGATGGAAGGATGACAGTTTCTTCAGCTCTCCATCAATCAGGTCTGTAGGGTAGAGCAGCCAGAGGAAACCTCTCAGAGTAAAAACACACGACAGTCCATCTGGAGTTTGTTCAGCTGCATCTGAAGACCCTGAGAGCGTCAGGACGGAGATTATCTGATCTCATATAAACTCTTGGAGCAGAACTCATCACCTGCAAACAGCATCCTAACAATGAGGCACGGTGGTGGCAGCATCATGCTGTGGGGCAACTTCACAGCAGCAGAGGTAGAAAAGCTGGTCTGAACTGAGGGGAGTGAGACAGATGTGGAGGGACCTGACCATAGAAGTTCAGATGCTTCAATAGAGTGTGATGGAGTGTAAGAGGCAAAATGAGATGTACTATTTAAATCCTAGTGTGCAGACTCCGACTGGGATATGGGAAAGGAACATTTTGCAATGCTGTATAATGTATTCAAGACTAATCAAGGCTTCTTCTTCTTCTAGTGAAGTCTGGAAGCTACAACTGCCAAAGGACTGAATTAAGACCCTGGAAACTTTGTATAGCAGATAAACATCATCTCAGGTGAGCTCATGAAGTGACCTTATGGAGATTACAATATATGGTAGTGCAGGACAACAGCAGCACAAACCTTCAACTTCTAGATAGTGTCTAGCTTTGTGTAAAGGCAAAAGTTTATGAGGCGCTATTAAAAATAAATCTGAGATTGTGCCTTCAAGAAACAAAAATCATGCACGAAACTCCCTGGAAATCTGAGTTCTTCTTGCTTTACAGATGGCTGCACCCGGTCAGGTGAAAGAGGAGGAAAGGCAGGAGGAAGTGGAAAAGCAGCAACAGCATGAGGAAGAGGAAGTGGAAGTGGAGGAGGTAAAGGAGGAGGAAGAGGAAGTGGAGGTAAAGGAGGAGGAAGAGGAAGTGGAAGTGGAGGAGGTAAAGGAGGAGGAAGTGGAAAATGCGAAGGAGAAGGGAAAAGAAGAGGAGGACAACATTGATTCAAAGGTCAGTACGCTGATATAGTGCATGAAATGTGTTTTGTTTTTATTTTTTTTATTTCATAATGGGATCAAGTTACATTAATTTTCTCGCTCTGATTTCCATCAGGGTCGACACTCCCATCAGTTCATAGAGAAATTAGCAAATAAAGATGAGAAAATGTGCATTTTCCGTGGTCCATCTCGTTTCCGGAATACAATGAAAAAACTAAAAGAAAAACTTACAAGGACTGAGGAGAAGAAGACGAGTGGAACCGGCAGCACCGACAACACTGATGAGAGTTACGGTTGGATTAAACGGATGCTGAGCGAGTTCGATGGCAATTCCTTTCGGAAGCTGCTGGAGCTGAAGAAGGAGAACTTTGGAAAGATCCAACAGTCTTTCAGTGAAGTTCACAGAGTCAAGAAGCTGCTCAAACTGGGCAAATCAGTTTGTAAAGTCATCGTTAGCGATGTTTGCCAGGGAACAGGGTTTGTGCTGTTTGACAGGTTGATCCTGACTAATGCACATTTATTTAAGGATTGTGTTAAAGAAAAGAAGCTGCAGGAGGATACAAAAGTTTATGCCCTGTTTAACTATGATGAACCTGAGCCATTCACTAATTATGACACCTTTGCCGCAGAGAAGATGTTCATTGACTTAGACTTGGAGCTAGATTACGCCATTCTGGAGCTCAACCCTAAGGGCCAAAAACACAACCAAACAGCAGAAACAGAGGAAGCTGAAGTACCACCAGGGCTCCTGAGTATATTTGGTCCTCCACCTGTCAATGGCGAAGCCTGTCTGATTGGTCACCCAGCAGGAGCAGTGAAAAAAATAGATCCTACATGCATCATTCCAATAGAGAAGAGAGAGGAGGCTGTGGACAAACATTTACATCCCTACAAAAACACACTGTTCATTGTCCAATCAATCATTGGCATGATCCAAAAACAGCACATTGGAAGCATAATTATGGGAGGGAGCAAAGCAGATAAAGTCGTGACCTACAACACTTTCATGTATCACGGAGCTTCTGGCTCCCCAGTGTTTGATGTTAAGTGCAGAGTTTTTGGTTTGCACACTGCAGGATACGCCTACGGGTTTCCAAAAGAGACAGAGAGTGTGATTGAGTTTGCACTACCTCTGCTGACTATATTTGAGAACTTTGTGAGAAAAGTGAAGAAGAGTGGAAACAAAGAGCTGCTGGAGAGAATTCAGGAGAATGCAATCGGAAACTCACACCTAGAGCAGATCATTGAGGAACTGAATGCTGAGGAGAAAATGGAAACCAACTAGCCGAGCAGATCAGAAGCTCCTCAATGAAAATGTCAAACCACATCTGGCTGATCATTTTCTGCTTCATAGAATCATTTTACTCCAAACACCCAAACCATCAAGTGGTGTTTTTTACTCTGAAACTCATCAGATCCAACTTTGTACTTTGAGATGCTTTATGTTTTATTTTTGTGTTCTTTTGTCCCCCTAGCCATCAGACTGTACAACTCCTCACTGAGTGGTCAGAAGGGGCCCGTTATGATCGCAGTAGAACCAATGTCATTGTAAAATGTCCATGCATCTGAGGTAGTTTGATAAAACTGTTTTTCTGCTACAGTTAAAGTCACTTCAAACCACTCCAATTCACTTTAAATCAGTGTGCCTTGGAATGTGTAAAGATTGATATAGATTTTAAAGTGTTTTTATAGTATTGCACAGCAAGATTTTCAGAGTATATACTACCCTTTAATGTTAATGTTACTAACCTGCCTTTTGGTTATTTAAGTTGTTGTATGTAAGCTAATGAATACTTGAATTTCCCTTGGGATTAATAAAGTATGTATCTATCTATCTAGCTTATACACTTACAACCATCACTGTAATTGAGTTTTGTTGCCTTTTTTGATTTTGTGTTCTGAGTTCCTGTGGAAGACGTGTGTTCTGTAATAACTTTTACATGGAAGCTTCACTTTTAGAGTCGTGGAAGTAGTCTTTGATGTATGTATGCATTTGTGGCAACATTAGTGTAGATTGGTGTACGTCTGCCTTACAAATATTTTGTCAGTTTGTATGTCTGTTTTAATTAACTTCTTTTCATAGTTTTCTACTTTTCATTCTGTCTGGGTTTTATTTATATTACGCAACAGAATAGAGAAATGTCATCACTGTTCTGGATCATTCTCTTTCACCTCGTGACTACGATATAGATACGCCCTTTTACACCTGACCCTTGCTGATTGGTTCTCAGACTTTCAGACTTCCTCGTCTTTACCTTCAGTGATTCAGAGAAGAGACCAAGGACAGGTGGTGGCCGGAGTGCAGCGCTCACAAGAGGGATAAATTTACAAATTAGTGTGTTTAAACCCTCACGATCACCCTTCATCCAACTCTGGTTCTCACGGAGGCCGTCTGACACGCCACGTTTCACCGCTTGTTTGCCGAAGTCACCAGCTCTCAATCCCACAAAGGGGAAGTTCCAGGTAAACTCTGACTGGGTCTTTTGTCTGACTATGATATGAGTAAAATCCATGTTTTGAGTGTATCGGAGAACTCTTTTCTATGATGGAACTGAAAAAGAATTTGGTGTTTTCGGTTGAGAGTTGTGTACCGGTTGAAAAATAGACAAGTTAGTCGCAATGACACTAAAACGGGAGTGGCTGGGCGAGGCCACGTGTAAAAATAAGATATGTGAATAATATCAGTAGTTTTGATATGTAAAATGTACATTCAAATGTATGTGATGAACCTTCGCTTTGTTCTTTGTATATATTTAATGATGTGTGTGTTGTATTCTACAACTCTGGACCTGTTCCTGTCAAAGGAGTGCACTGTTGTTGACTTGGCCTTCTGCCCAAAGAGACAGTTAAGAGATGGTGAGAACAAAGTAATCTGAAGGCAGTTACATTCCCTGCGGGATGTTTTTGCAATGCCAGATATTGTGTGAATGCAGCTGAAGTTCATGTGTGATCCTGTCCAATGCTCAGCCACACCCTCAGTCGAAGAGACCTGCATCTTTTCATACATCCAGGACTCAGAGATGTAACCACCGACTGTATTTTAGCCACCTTGATGTGAAACATTAGTGTGTGAAGTCCAGTTCTGAAGCTTTGACTTTGGAATTTGGACGTCACCATCTTGATCTTTTCTAACTGGACAAATGAGGTGTTGAATCTGACTGAGGATTGGAGGGCGCCGTATACTCCTGCTGTAGTCACATGTCAATCACAAGTTAGCTACAGTCACCCTGCTTATTGGTCTATTCTCCATAACTTGATCATCATGCAACCAGAGCAGTCGCCCCCTGCTGGCTGAAAGAAAGAATGCAGGTTTGAGGCACTTCTGCAGTTGCATCACTTTTCAGACCTCGAGGTTGCATCCTTCTTCCATGTATGGGTTATTCCATTTGGTGTCATCAGGAGCCTTCTGCTCGAGCATCTCTGATTTTTGAAAAAATTACAGATATTTAAAATGGTAACTGTGAAAACTTAGCTGAATGTGTCAAGTACTTTTTGAGACACTTTTTTTTAAGGAAATTGTTGATCCACACTAACCACATTTTCTCACGCATTGAAACTTGAGGCTGTTTGAACAATAATATCTCAGGAAATGTTGATGATAAAAGTCTTAAATTTTCAGTTTTCCCTCATCATGTGTTTGATTCTGAATCTCCAATACTGGATAATTAGATTAAATCATCTCTGATTATGGGTGAGTTAAAAATGTTGAGCAAGTATGACAAGTTGTACCACAAAAACTAAAATATTCTGGACACTGTGTTGTACTTGGCTCAGACCACTGACCAATATTTAATTTTTTGTGGGTCAACCTGCTCAATCTGTCATAAAGGTTAAATGAAAATATCATGTTTAATTTATTATTGTGACATGCAGCTACATATGGTTCAGAAAATATCAACAGTTGACTTCTGCATGATCAGTTTGTTTTGTCAATATGAGCTCAAAGCTGTGACTTCTTCTGACGGCGTCCTTTATCTAATATTTTAACTCATGGTCGAGCCGAAGGCCCCCTGCTGATTAATGAAGGAATAACCCTTTAGTGTTTTGCACCTACTAAAATTTTGGTGTTTGCCATTTCTTGGTTTAAATGATAAATAATTGGCAGCTCTATCTTATAACTCAGTGGTATTCGAAGCGCTTAAATTTGTGTCTGTCATTCACTCAATTTCACACACATTCACACACCTTTGGGTTCAGTGTCTCAACACGTGAAGGGGCAGGAAATGGAACTGTTAACTTTGTAATTATTGGACAACCTGCTCAACCACCTGGGCCACAGCCACACCCTGGTTTATCACATAGATTTAACAACCTGGCTCTGTCCTGAGCTTTGATTTTCACAGTTTCATATCTGTTGCAGGGCGTCGACGCCTGAGTTCTTCAAACATTCCCTGAGGCTTTGAACCATCAGTCGATTGGTGCAAATTGTTCCAAGGTGAGTCATCCCTCCTCAGTCTGGATCTCTGGAAATAAAGAAATAAAACACCTTCCATTTTACTCAATAACACCCATGTTACTGATGTTTTAATGTCAGGTGAAAATGCCTTCCAATAGGCGAAAGGTGAAAAGGAACATCGGGTCCTTTTTTAATAAGAAAACTGTAAGTAACGGCACGGTTAATAAATGTTTAAATTTTTATTATCTTGTTACCTGTGTAGGTCAGATTAGCCACTGCATGATCAACTGATTTATTTTTTCTTTGTGTCTTTTCATCAGGTCAGTTCTGGTGGCAGCAGCAGCACAACGAGCACACAGGCAGAGGAAGCTTCAACTTCTCAGGTGAGTTTATGAGGTGACTGAAAAAAAGGTAACATATTTTGAAGTCATTACAGTCCTGTACAACAACAACAAGACCAACAACGATGAGTTAAAAACTAAAAAGCTTTGTGAAGGTTAAAGTGTACGAGGTCCGATCACAAAGTTCAGAGATTGCACCTACAAAAATCAAAAACTGTGAGTGACTGAAACTTGGCCACTGTCGCCTTTGCAGTCTTTTCCTTGTTCAGGGATACACTGTTCCCAGTGCTCTTCCTGAAAGTTTGGTTGTGTCAACATGTCTAACCCTAACTCTTGCCTAACCTTTATGCCCATTCTAGAAAGAGAAAAAAATAAATTCTGGAAATTTTGTCAAAATGTATGTTTGATCAAGTATATGCACACAGCAAATTGGTTTTGTTGAAGTAGAAAGTTGTCTTAATCAAATTTTTTTTAGTTCTATGATGTCTTACCTTCTCCTGAGTGATTCCAGTCGACTACAGCTGCTGACTCTTCTGAGCCAATTTTAATAGAACCCATTAGATCCACTCATTATCTCAAACACTACAGTGGGAAAGTCTGAGGAGCTCAGAAAAGATCTGAAAAAGAAAATCATTGACTTGAACAAGATTTGAACAGATTTTGTCATATTTCTAGAAGACGTTTTCTAATTCTATAAAAGAACCAAAATACATGATTGTCTTTTGTGATGCAGATTCATGTATTTCAATGATTCCCTTCGGTCATATTTTTCATCATTGTGGTTCATTTTTCAATCTAAAGTCCTGAACCTCTGTGGAAACAGAACAATATGAAGAAGCAGAGAGAATTTGGAAGTGTCGCCTGTGCAGTTTGATGCAGTTATAAAGACATAAATCATAAAATTTAGGCTTAGATCTGGTTATGTTTTCCAACGTAACATCACATCATAGATGAGGAGTTCATTAATGTGTTTCTATTTTGAAAAGTTCCATCTTAAATCCGAAGTGAAATGTGTCTGTAGAGAAACCGTTTCTCAGTGTGTCAAGCTGATTCCTGGTAATGCAACATTTTAGTTTTATTTTAATTGTTGTCCATGCTGGCAGAAAACCAACCTGTCTGTAAATGTGTGCACACTGAAGCGTTGTGTGGCAAGAGAGAAAAATATACAGCATTTGTGAGAACAAAGCAGTTTCACTGTAGCTTGTTTGTAAAGAATAGCTGTAAAAGACCACAGCCTGAGTGCAGGAAGGTGTGTCAATGCCAGGTGCTGTAAGAATGCAGCCAAACTACATACTTCATAGAGTCTGCCTTTGTGTCGGTCAGCCTCACCCTGGAAACAAACTACAAACATATAGAGCAGTGGTTCTCAAATTTTTTCTGCCAGGCTCCCCTTCGGAAGACAAAAAACTTCCGCACCCCCCCAATAACTTTGTATATATACAAAGTTTTTTATTTTTTTTAATATATATATATATATATATATATATATATATATATATATATATATATATATATATATATATATATATATATATATATATATATATATATATATATATATATATATATATATATATATATATATATATATATATATATATATATATATATATATATATATATATATATATATATATATATATATATATATGGGCTGCACAGTGACGTAGTGGTTAGCGCTTTCGCCTTGCAGCGAGAAGATCCCTGGTTCACGTCCCAGCTCGGATCTGGGATCTTTCTGCATGGAGTTTGCATGTTCTCCCTGTGCATGCGTGGGTTTTCTCTGGGTACTCCGGCTTCCTCCCACAGTCCAAAAACATGCTGAGGTTAATTGATTATTCTAAAATTGCCCATAGGTGTGAATGTGAGAGTGCTTGTGTGTCATATATGTAGCCCTGCGACAGACTGGCGACCTGTCTAGGGTGTCCCCTGCCTTCGCCCGAGTCAGCTGGGATAGACTCCAGCCCCCCCCGCGACCCTAGTGAGGATTAAGCGGTGTATAGATAATGGATGGATATATATATATATATATATATATATATATATATATATATATATATATATATATATATATATATATATATATATATATATATATATATATATATATATACACCCCTAGTAAAAATAATCAGAGCACATGAGCCGAGGTGGTGACGTGATCAAGAACACCAGTGCTCCAATTGCATATTAACAATACATTCTTGGGTTCTTGGTCGTCTGTATTTGCCAAGTACGGACTTTATAGAGAGAGGCAGAGATCCAACTTGGTTGCCATTTTTGTATGAAGTCTATCCCTCTCACAATATCTGCTCTTATTGGCTGTGAGCTACACCACCGTCCGATGGCTACAGCCCAGAAATGTCACAAACATAGAAAAATAGGAATAAAATACAAGATCTCTGCAGATAAATACACCACGGATTCAGAAGTTCTCTGCAGAGATGGAAGGATGACAGTTTCTTCAGCTCTCCATCAATCAAGTCTTTAGGGTAGAGCAGCCAGAGGAAACCTCTCAGAGTAAAAACACTTGACAGTCCATCTGGAGTTTGTTCAGCTGCATCTAAAAACCCTGAGAGAGTCAGGACGAATATTACCTGATATCATATAACATAAACTCTTTGAGCAGAACTGATCATCTGCTAACAGCATCCCTACGGTGAGGCACGGTGGTGGCAGCATCATGCTGTGGGGCACCTTCACCATTCATAGTTCATTAACCCTTTGATGCATAACCTGGGTCAAAAGTGACCCAAATCCAATGGAAAATGGGTATCTCCTCATGTGGTCTACGCATCAAAGGGTTAAAACATAACCCACTACGACCTCAGTAACAGACTTTAACCTTCAACTTTCTGATAACGTCTGCAAAAACACAGCATTTATCTGCCTTTGTGAAGATTAAAGTGCATGAGATGCAATCAAAACTTAATGAGATTGCGCTTACAAAAAGCAAAAACTGTACGTGAAACTTCCTGAAAATGTCCGTGCTTCTATTCCTTTATAGATGGCTGCAGCCAGCGAGGTGAAACAGGAGGAAGTTGAAGAGGAGGAGAAAAAGGAGGAAGATGATGCTGATTCAAAGCTCAGTACGCTCTTATATACATGTTTTCCTTTTCTGTGTATAAAGGTGATCGAGTAACTGTTATTTTCTCTCTGATTTCCTGCAGGTTCAACACTCGCATCAGTTCAAAATGAAATTCCCAAATAAGGATGTGGAATACACCATTGACTGTGATCAACCTCGCACAGTGCTGGAAGCAATAAAATCACATCTAAAGGACAAGTTTAAAAAGAAAGGCTATTCTGATTCAAAAATCATCCTTCAGCTGAGTAAAAAAGGTAAAGAATCCATCGTTGCAACACATTTCCCCTGTTCTTGTATCGAGAACGGGGAGTGTCTGGTCATACACAGTAAAACAGAAGAGGTCCGAGAGACTCAAAGCCAATATGATGAAATATTAACAAGAGACAAATATTCTGTCTTCTACGTTTCTAAAAAGGGAGGAGAAAACATGATAGGAATGAATCTTTTGAAAAGCAATCCTGGCTCAAAGTTTGATTATCTCTGTGTCTATGCAAAGAAAGGAACTTCTGTTAAAGAGGCTCTGGAAAGAGACGGTCGCTTCGTTGACCTTGAAGACTTCAAACTGTCTGAAGTCGAGAAGTCAAACAAACACACTCTGTGCACACAAAAGGTCGACAATCTGGATCAGAAAAAATTCAAGATATGTCGAGACAGAAAAACTGTAAACCGTAAGAATGAAGAGGCCAGCAGTGAGCAGCAGGGACGGCCGAGTACATCAAAACAGTCGCAGCAGAAGTTTGACACCAAGTCAGTGTTAGATGAAGTACAGAAGAGTGGAATCAGTGTGAAAAGAGCGATGGAAAAGACGGGTTGCAAGGTCAGACCTGCAGAGATTTATGAACTACTGTGTAAACAGTTTCAGGAACTGAAAAGATTGATGGAGAGTAGATTTCCTTGTGATTCTTATCAAAAAGCTCTGAACCTGAAGAAGGAGAACTTTGGAAAGATCCAACAGTCTTTCAGTGAAGTTCACAGAGTCAGAGAGCTGCTCAAACTGGGCGAATCAGTTTGTTTGTTAAAGTTAAATATATTTCAAGTTAAAGTTCAGGGCACAGGATTTCTGCTGTTTGATAACTTCATCTTGACAAATGCCCACTTATTCGAAACGTGTACTAACTTGCCACGTGACCAATGGAGAAATCATGTAAAGATTACTGCCACGTTTAACTATGAAAATCCTGACTGTGACTCAAACAGAAAAGAGTTTACAGCTAACCTGTGTGGTTACATCAATGCTCTAGATTACGCCATACTGGAGATCAACGTTGAGAGCCAAAGCTCCAACCCAACAGCAGAAACACAGGAAGCTAGATTACCACCAGGCCTCCTGAGTAAATTTGGTCCTCCACCTGTCAATGGTGAAGCCTGTCTGATTGGTCACCCAGCAGGAGCAGTGAAAAAACTAGATCCTACATGCATCATTGAGAAGGAACAGAGAGATCCAGCTGTCGACCAAAATTTAGAGGAGTACAGAGATTATATTTTCACTCTCTGCGCCATCAAACAAGAGATCAGAAAGGATCCATATGCAGATGTTTATGTGACCTACAACAGTTTCATGTATCATGGAGCTTCTGGCTCTCCAGTGTTTGATGCTCATGGTCGAGTTTTTGCTTTGCACTCTGGTGGCTTTTTCTTTGGCTTTGTAAAACCTAAAGACAGTGTGATTGAGTTTGCCTATCCTCTGCTAACTATATTTAAGAATTTTGTCAATGAACTGAAGGAGAATGGAGAAACAGAGATGTTGGAGAGAGTTTGGAAGGCAGGAAATGGAAACCCATACCTAGAACAGATCATTAAGGAACTCAGTGTTGAGGACAAAATGGAAACCAATGAGCCGACCAGATCAGAAGCTCCTCAATGAAAATGTCAAACCACATCTGGCTGATCATTTTCTGCTTCATGAAATCATTTTACTCCAAACACCTAAACCATGAAGTGCATTAGAGGTGTTTGTTTACTCTGAAACTCATCAGACCAACTTTGTACATTGAGATGCCAGTGTATGTTTTATTTTTGTGTTCAGCTTCTACAATTATAACCATCACTGTAATTGATTTTTGTTGCCTTTGTTGATTTTGCGTTCTGAGTTCCTGTGGAAGCCGTTGGGTCTTCTGTAAAAATTTTTGCATGGAAGCTTCATTTTTCTAGTTAGGTGTTATTGAGCTTTGTTGTTTTTTTTTACTTTGTATCTCAAATTAAATTTAAAAAATGGTCTTAAGGGCCAAAAACAAAACCAAACAGCAGAAACAGAGGAAGCTAAAGTACCACCAGGACTCCTGGGCAACTTTGGTCCAAAGCCAAACCAAAATGTTGTACTTCATAAAATCATTTTGCTCCAAATAATCACACAGTGATGTACATTAGATTTTTTTTTTTCTCTGAAACTCACCAGCTTTGTATTTTAGGAGAACTTGTATGTTTTGTTTTCATGCTCAGCTTCTGCCACTATAACCAGTGTGAATGTTTGTTGTTGCTTTTCTATCACCAATGTTGTGTTCTGGATGCACTGGAATCAGAACCATCTGCTGCCGCTGGAAATATCCTGGTATTATATTAAAACTCACTTTTACTGCAGGTTTCTTGTCTTTATTCTCTTCTTGTTGTCTCACTGCACAGTTTGATGCTTAATTTGATGGCATGCATGGTTTTAGCTGCAGTTTTGCTGCTGTAAATAATAACTCCTTATGATAAAAAACTATTTGTACAAACTATAGAAAACTGTTTGATGGATCATCCAATTCCAAAAAATTAAAAAGTTACGCTTTCGCTAAACGAGAAATTTGCCCAAAATCACAAAAAAAAAACCAGTCCGCCTTCACTGCTGCTTTCACTCAGGTGCTGAAGCCTCAATGATAAACCAACAGCTCCCCCAAGTGGCCATTTCACCAAACTATCAGCGAGAAACAACCTTCGTGAACAGAAGACAATAGAACTCAGAAATGTCTTTTGCTCAAAATGACAAAAGGTCAAACGACTGAAACTGTGAAACAAGAAAAATCAAAATGGTTGATTTTCTTTGATTTATTTCACAAAACTGAAAAACCCCTGTTATCAACAGTATCCAACACTGCAAAAAGAAAAGTGATGACTTCACGTTCCAGAAATCAGATGACTTCTACTTTTAATTTGTCTCCACATTTCTTTTCTCCTTTTGTTCTGCAGTTTACCTGCAAACAGACTTTTTGATTTGTCACTAAATGTGATCACTGCAAACAGTTTTTTTAACGTAGTATACAATGATTTCATGATATTTTACATCCCACCCATCAAATTTCAAATAATCCATGTAGAAAATACTAAAACATGCAGTTGTTGTGTAAATGTTCTTGTCTTGAGACCAAAGAATGTTTAAAAATATTTTTAAAATACCAAATAAGTCTGAAGTTCCTCCTAAAATGTCATTTTTCTCTTGTCCCTCCCCCCCGATGACCAAACTGAATCTCAAATAAAACAGTTCAAATGACATTTAAATCTCCTTTTTTCAGTTTTAATTTTTTTCATGATGTCTCTTGTAATTGTGGAGCATTTTTTTAATCAACATAATATTTTAAATAATAATTATGATGGATGGAACATGTGTCCCACAACATGCACGCAACCCTGCTGCCGTTTTAGTTATTTTCTGTCTATTTTTTGTCGTTTTCTGTCACGTTTTTGTCATTTCATGTCTCATTTTTGTCATTTTGTGTCTTGTTTTTGTTGTTTTGTGTCTCGTATTTGTTGTTTTAGGTATTTTGTGTCTTGTTTTTGTTATTTTGCCACGTTTTTTGTCGTTTTGTGCCTCATTTTTGTCGTTTTAGTTGTTCACTCACTCTACCTCATATTATCAGGATCAGACTAATTCTTTGGACTGTTTTCCATCAGTCAGTTTGTCCTCTTGGTCAGCAGTAACAGCAGCTAAATATCTAGCTTCTACTGCTGAGAAAAAGATCACATTAGCATGGATTAGCATCCCTGTTACTGTGATTAGAGTAGGGTTAGCAAACAACACAGAAAACATGGAATAAAAATGCTGCCATTGATGTGGAAGCTGAGCCAACCAAGCCTTTGGTAGTTTATTATCTATTATTGATGATTATGGAGCAGAAAATTGTAAAAGAAAAGGTTTATTTTGCAAAAATTTTGAAGCCCAAATGTCCTCCAATTCTGGAATGAGCCATTTACTGTTTCCAGCTGTGACGGTGTTCTGTGACAGTGGGTTAAAAGTTCTTCACCATCCAAGACATCCAGGGATAGTTGTCTGTATAGTACACTGCTGCGGCTAATAGGTTAATTGTGCCATAGTTTGACGGCTTTAGAGTAATGAGTGAAGTATTTTAGAAATCAAAGCAATGTTTAGTTGAAAGAGAGACACTTTTTTTCCCTCCCGTTTTTCAAAGTATTGATATCTTTCCCACCTCACTGCTTCTTCTTCCTGTCTTTCTGTTTCTAATTTCTCTTCCTCTTTCCCTTCCTTCTCATCAGTCGTCCTCATCACCTCCTCTTAGAGCTTTGCGGAGGCTCCTCCAGAACTCCGGCCTTCGCTCCTCCTCCCGAGGCCACTCCAGGTAGGTGGTGGAGCTCATGAGCTTGCGCAGTTTGTAGAAGCGTTTGGGGACGTCGTCCTTGGACAGCGGTTCCAGCAGGACCAAGATGGCCGCCTCTCCGCCGGCGTGCCCGTCGAAAAGCCAGAAGTGGGAGAAGTCGAGCTCGTAGCGGCACCAGTCAGACTGCACGAAATTCTCAGAGAGGATGAAGACGGTCCGCCGGCTGCGCTCCATGGCGCTCATGATGTTGTCCACGATCCAGTGTCCAGGAAGGAAGTCCCGCTTGTGGAGGCACAGCGTCAACGACCGCGAGGTTCTGGGATCCCCGGAGTCGGACTCGCTGTCGGAGTAGCAACAAGAAGAGGGGTCAAGATTCTGAATCTCTGAGGAGGATCTTGGTAAGAGAGTAATGAAGTACATAACACAACGTTTTGCTACAAGACACCCCCTACTCCTAGTGTCACTCCTTTATTCCCTCACCTACTGTCAGGCACAACTTTCTTACCTTGTGTTGTCTACCAGAACTCTTGATTCTATCATCTTGTGTCATTAATAATTGTCTGAAAAAGCCCTTATCTTGTGATCATCTGTCATTGATTAGCAATGATTTTTAAAGCAACCACCATTACCTTCTGTATTTGCATGCTGTCACCTCTGTAAATGTTCTGGTGTTGTGTTGATGTATGCCGGAATACTAATTAGAACACCCCACTACAGCAAACTTCTCATGAGGATTATGGGTAATTTTCTTCAACAAGAGTGACACATCTTCTCCTTTGTCACATCACTGCTGCGGATATTTTATCATGTACAGTGTGTCCTGGGTTGCTGTGGCTCTAAGGTCAGCACACCAAAGGCCAGTGAATTTCATCTTGTTTACATCCTTGTGGCAGCTACGCTACAAGGGAATAGGTAGATGTCAATCTACAAGTGGACTAGAAAGTAGCATAATTTGAGAATGACTACACGTCTGAAGACTCTACAACTTCCTGTGAAAGGAGGGTAATCGAAGCTTAAGGGTTAATGAGTCACGAGCCAAAAAGTGGATCATGCTCTTTGGTGCATGGCTCAGCTTTTGGTCAAACCCAAAGGTCTACTGAGTGTGTTGCATTTCCTGGCTAACAGAGCAATGCTTCTGAGAAAACACCAGACATACTCACCTCGGCTCCTCCAGCTCAGGCACCAAGAAGTTTTCCACCCAGCCGGCATCTCTCTCACTGTAGGAAACGAAAGCGTCAAATGACAGCAATGCTTCCGAACCCTCGATGACTCTGTGCCTCTGCCGGCGCCGGGAGCTGTGCTTGGCCTTGAGCCAGGCCCAGGTCATCTTCAGGTACCAGAAGGCGTGGAGGCGCCACAACAAGACGCCCAGCAGGACCCCAACAACCAGCGCCAGCCCACAGCTCACAGACACAAACAGAACCCGGTGGCAAGTGACAATGGAGAGGTGGACTCGACCCACCGCTTCCCCCTGCAGGTAGAGAGGAGAGTCGCAGACATAGTTGTCCTCACCGTCTGTTAAATGGATGCCTTCGTGTCCTTTAAGCGCAGACTGGAGGAAGTTGACAAAGTCACAGGTGCAGACAAACTGGTTCTGACCCGCCTGGAGGCTCTCGAGTCGCCTGAATGACTGGAGGTCTAAGCGGCCGAACATGTTCAGGGTGTTTGACTGTAAAAAAAAAAAAAAATAGACAACAGGTCTGATATGGGTTTTTCAGGGCCAATGCCGATCTTTGGTGATCAAGAAAGGCCGATAACCGATATTTGGAACAGATATACTACTGTTCAAAAGTTTGGGGTCACTTTGAAATGTCCTTATTTTTGAAAGAATAGCATTTTTTTTTCAGTGATGATCACAGAGAGACATTTCAGAGAGAGGAGGATGTGTCAGACCTTAATTCATCAAGAGTCAGCCAATAAAAAGAGACGATATTCATAAAAATGTCACGACAAGCTACCACAGAGACGACTGTAAGCAGGTAGGAGTCTTACGTGTATCGTCAGTGTTTGCAGATTGGGGAAGAGCTGCCCAGGCGGTAAACTCAGAAACTTGTTCCCAGAGAGGTGGAGCTCTTGGAGCACCGGCAGATGCTGAGTGAAGCCTCTCAGATTGTTGTTGCTCAGGTCCAACACCTGTATATGATGAAGCACAAGATGACAGTCCTGCATCAGCGTTAGGATTCGTGCTTCGTGGTTCAGTCCTCATACCTCCAGGGTGGCGGGTAGACAGGGAGTGGTGGTGGTGAGCTTGGCCCCAGAGATGTTGAGGTGTCGCAGGGTGGAGGGCCAGGGGCAGCTGGGGGGCATCGAGATGTAGCCGGTCCTGCTGATGTCCAGGTGGGTCAGCTTGGAGAGCTTCGTGACCAGCCGGCTCACCGTGGACAAAGACTGGACAAAGAAGTGGCAGACATGTTGTCTTCAGAAAAAAAAAAACTCCTTCCAGATTACACAAATTTTACTGTAAGTTTCATGTGTTCACCTTCAGAGGGTTTCCACTGATGTTCAGCACTCGGAGCTCCTTCAGCGTTTCGTGGTCGCCGCACAGCGTCTCCACCAGCGTCAGGTCGGTCAGCAGGTTGTCGGACAGGTCCAGGTACTGCAGGTTCACCAGCAGTTTGGACGTGATGCAGGGCATCACGAACACCTGAAGGGAAAAGTCAGAAATCGCTGAATGATAATGATAACTTTACTTCAACGGGACCTTAAGAGAGTGCTTTGGGTTTGGGAGGCAAAGCAGAAGCAGAAGGCGTCCTAAAAACAGGAAGTCAGGCAGTGAGGCCAAATAAAGTTAGGAAAAGTACAATATGGCAGTGTAAATGAATACAACTAAATGAAAATACAGCAAAGTCACAGTCATCACGTTAAAACCCAACTCGAGGATCCATGTGGTGAACATTTCTGCCATGTAGCAACTAAAACTGGGCTTTATTGATCTTTGGAGTTATGCCCAGAATGGGACGTTAATGGTAGTTTCCATGGTGGCCTTTTCTATAACACACCATCGTGGGTATTGTCAGGAAAATCAACCAAAATCTTAGCTAAAAATTGTAAGATTTTCTCAAAATAACATCATTATACACGTCTCATTGGAAAATTACACAAATATATAGTGTTTGTGCCAATAATTTATATTCAAAATTACTCAAAATTTGTCCAGAAAAAAACAGCAGCAGAGAGAAAGATCTAAGGTTGCAAAAATGTAAGTAGTTCAATATCTTTTGTAGGTAGAACCTCAACATTTTCCAGTGTTGGTTTTGGTTTTTTATGTTGAAGAAATTAAACTTTTTCATTATACTGCACAGAAGACAGTTTATTCATCTTCTTCAACATTGTTCTATTTCCATAGAGGTGCAGGACTTTCTATTGGAGTCAAAAATTAACCACAGTGAAGAAAAATGTAATAAAAACTGCCAATTTGAAATCCAGTCTTTGCATGTTAGGACTTCCTGCTTGGTCTATGACTGACACCATGCTATTGTTGGTGTGTTTTTCACCTTGGAGTTTATGACGGACACTCTCCTCGGGTATTGCAGCAAAAACTTCAAGTCCAGAAGAGAGAAAAACTTGAAGACGTCCAGTACCACGACGTCTTGGGCGAAGAACTCATCGATGCTTCTTTGATCGGTATAGCTGGCCTTCTCCCACCTGCCGCCAACCGAGAAAGGAAAAGCAACTCAAACAACCCGTTTGGTAAGACTGATCCCACTATGTGGCGCATTGCAGTTCAAACTTTACCACAGAAAAAGGAAAAAAGTCATGAAATTACAAAAAAACTGTCAATGTAAGGTATTGTTGGTGTCATGTCTACTGACACCACCATTCAAAAGTTTGGGGTCACACAGAAAATTTCATGTTTTCCGTGAAAAATCACACTTTTATTCATGTGCTAACATAATTGTACAAGGGTTTTCTAATCATCAATGAGCCTTTCAACACCATTAGCTAACACAATGTAGCATTAGAACACAGGAGTGATGGTTGCTGGAAATGTTCCTCTGTACCCCTATGGAGATATTCCATTAAAAATCAGCTGTTTCCAGCTAGAATAGTCATTTACCACATTAACAATGACTACACTGGATGTCTGATTCAATTAATGTTATCTACACTGAAAAAAATGCTTTTCTTTCAACAATAAGGGCATTTCTAAGTGATCCCACACTTGAACAGTCGTGTAGGGTTTTCACCGCAAGAACTCAGGTCAGGCATCGGGGTTGCCAACATCAACCCACTAATCGGCCCTTTAAGCCTTTCCATTGCGCCGTAAGATCCAACAGGTTTGATGTCCGGGATGCAACTCCAGATCTTTGAGTCATGTAGTGAACTTCACATTGTTGACGCAATTGGATGAGGACACACAACAAAACAATAAAAAACGATTTTGCTATCTCCAAGTTTAGTACAGGGGGTTCTCGACTTACGTCACAGTTCTGTGCCCACAGATTGACGTAAGTCGATTTTCACCACAAGTCGGAACTCGGGCGAAAATGTAAACAAAGCCATTATATGCATCCAGATATCGATCAGTTCTTTGGAAAAGTCATGTTAAAAGCGTTTTATTATATCTAATTTCAGTTCCATGGCTTTCCTTTTCTTCAAAAAGGCCACCAGGAGAGTCAGACTTACGCCTGGGAGCCATAATTGAAGGGCAAAAAAGTTAGTGAATGTAGCACAATCCAAGGTGGTGTACAACCGGAGAATGTAAACAAAGCCCTGTTAAAGTGCTGCTTGATGATGTATTCATCCACTCAGCTTGCCAACTAGTTCTAGCACATCGTAAACCAAGGACCCTCTCTATCCAGTCCCCAGAAGTGCTGCTTTTTCTGCCTTAAAAAAGGTTCTACAGGGGCATTTCCTGTGGTCAGAATGTGTTGAAAGGGTTGGGCCACCCATCAATACTATATCTATACAAGCAAACACAGAAAAACATGTTGGCTACCCACCTGCCCTCACCCGTCAGTGTTATACCATCCACGGAAAGGTAGGTGATTGGAACTCCATCGATCACCACCAGGAGGCTGACAACGGCCTCGTCGGACACAGACAGGTTACGGAAAGACAAATGCCTGTGTGGGACACCCCAGAACAGTGACTGGTTGGTTTTTCTGTGTCACAGCAAAAGCAGGAGAAAAAAAGAGCTTGTGACCGGACCTGATCCGCTTCCTGGCCGACTCTCTGAGGGGCTGAACGGACCAGTTCCCGATCAGATGGAGGTCCTCCAGAGTGATGGGCGTCTCGGGGTACGAAACGTCCCCCAGCACAGCCGAGGCCACCGGCATGTTTGTCAAGAACGGACCATGGAGGCTCAAAGTGACACGACCCAGCGGCCAAATGTCGGCTAAAGTGCCTGGCTCATATCTGCAGAAACAGAAGTGAAGGTAGAATTACACATTGCAAAGTTTCCTCCTTGTTTTCAGTAGATTTATCGTGTTAACCTGTTGTACTGGTCGTAATTAAGAAGCTTCTAATGCTAAAAGACAAAAGTGAATACTAAAAAATGCCCCAAATGACTCAAATTGTCCATTTTAAGCACATTTTTAGTCAATTTGAACTAGTTTCAAATTATTTTAAGCAATTTTGAGTCTGTTTGGTTCATTTTAGACAAATGTAATGAAAACAACACACAAAAAATTACATAAATTTACAAGATCCATTCAGCATGGTGAAACATCTTTCTACAGATGATGAGCAGAGTGTCTGGAGAGCAAACATGGAGATAGTTAAATATGTGGAGACAAAACGACCCAAATGAGACACAAAATACCAAAAAGCTAGACAAAAAAATTACACAAAATGACAAACGAGAAAGAAAATTAGACACGAAATGGGAAAAACCAAGACAAAGTGACAGAAATAAGACAAAAAACTGACACAAGGATACATGAAATGGCAATAAAGGAGACACTAAACTGCAAAAATAAGAAAAAAATGACACAAAATGAGAAAAGTAGACACAAAAAGTTTAAAAAAAAAAAAAAGAGGTCTCCCTCTGACTTCATTAAGCATCGCATGAGGCTTTGTCGTGGTGCCCCTTTTCGAGCTAAACCCCCAGCGCCCCTCTCAGACCTGGTCAGGTTGTTGGCGTGGACGGTGAGCTCCTCCAGCTGGGTGACTCCAGACAGATCTCCCCTCCTCAGCTCCTCCAGAGCCGGACCTCCGAACGCCAGCCTCCTCAGCCGGACGAGTCCCCGGAACAGCGGCGGAGAACCCAGGCAGCTGCAGGAGAAGAAGCTGTGCTAAAACACACACCTGGACGGCACATTTGCAGCAGTAATGTGGAGGTCACCTGAGCTCCTCACCTGTACGGGTTGCTGAGCAGGTTGAGCTGCTGCAGAGCTTCCAGCTTTCTGAACCACCGGTAGTTGAGGGCAGCCAGCTGGTTGTCAGACAGATCCAGTTCCTCCAGACTCCAGAGAGAGTCGAAGGCCGATGGATGGATGGCAGCTAATCCGTTACCTGGGTGACAGCAACATCTAAAGTTATCACAAAACTTTGTTAGAAGCGGAGTGGTCTAATCCACAAAACATCTAAATCCAAATTAATTATTTTTTGTAATATTTTATGGTCTAGATTTTAGTGGCAGAGTTGTCTAACCCACGACCCAAATATAGACAGTCAAATGTCGGACCATTCTGAAAAACACTAAACTTTGAACCCATTTTTCTCAAAAACTGTGGGTCAGACTTATTGTCCAAGATGATTCAAAAATGATCGAAAACGACTTGAAAATGTTCCAAAATTATCCAAAATGACTTGAAAATGATCCAGAATTACAGAAAAATGTCCATAAATGATCTAAAACGATGAAAATTTGTTCAGAATGACATGAAAATAGTCTAAAATGACTGGAAAATTATCAAAAGTTTCTCTCAAATGATTAAAAATGATGCAGAATTACACTAAATTTGTCCAAGATGCTTTCAAAATCATCCAAAATGACTCAAAATTAATCTAAAATGACTTGAAAATGATCCAAAATTGCATAAAATTCTTCCAGATTTACACAAAAGTTGTCAAAAATGACAAAAATCCTCCCAATTTTCTCAAAAACTAAGAAAGTGAATTGGACTTATTTCCAAGATGCTTCAAAAATGATCCAAAAAGAGTCCGAAATTACTTAAAAATGATCTACAATTACAACAAAATTTTTCAGAAATGATCTAAAACAATGTAAATTTGTTGAGAATGACACAAAAATAGTGTAAAATGACTGGAAAATGACTAAAACACTGTCAAAATTTCAACAACCCACAAATCCCATCAGTGTTACCGTGGAGATCAAGAGCCCTGAGTCGCGTGTGGCCCATCAGGTCATCATCCATCACCGTGGCGATGGCGTTGCAGGAGAGGTCGATGGTCAGCGCTCGGTCCGTTACCACAGGAATGTGGGTGAATCCGCCGTAGGAACAGTTGCAGGAGAGATGCGAGTCGCAGCGATGGCAGGACGACCTCCCGTCGCCCGAGTCCGACCTCCCGTCGCCCGAGTCCGACCCCTGACCCCGGCAGAGGTTCAGGAAGAGGAGGAGGAGGGCGAGCTGGCAGCTGGTTGGACGTCTCATACTGCAGGAAGTGGAGGTGGATGGACGACGGCCTTCAGAAGACACCGAGACTGAAAGCAGAAGTGAAAGAAATGCAGGGAAGAAATGGGATTTGATAAAAGAGGAAGTCTTCGATGTTTCAGTGAAATGGTTCAACACTTTACAGTCATTACTTCTAAATTAAACAGCAGGAAGCAACCTTCCATTACTTCGACTCTAATCTTTTCAATACTTTCTTCTCATCATAGCTCTTTCGGTGTCACATCATCTCTTTACGCTATTTTCTCTCCGAAACAATCAAACCCAACAGCTACATGTGAAACTGTCTTTGGAGCTCCTCCAGATCAATCAATAAGATGTAACGCAGTTCTCTGACAGCTCTTCATGTGTAATGACATCATGTTTAACAGCCATAATTACAGCCCCGATTAGTGGCGCTATGACTCTTTCTACACTGCAAAAACTCAGAACCTTACCAAGTCTGTCTTATTTTTAGTCAAATCGTCTCATCCCACTTGATTTCAGATAAATTCACTGAACAAGAGACATTTCAGCAGATGGAGAGACTGTTTTAAGACGATGCATCTGAAGTATCTTGTTAAGTCAAACAATCTTGAAATTATCTTGTTTTGAGTTGAATTTTACAAGAAAACTCAAAATAAGTTTAACCCTCATGTCGTCCTGTAGGTCCAATTGACCCGTTTTAAAGTTTGAAAATGTGGAAAAAATATATTTTCACAGTGAAACTTCTGATGTCCACATTTTCAACATTTTTGGGAAAACTTTGAACATTTTTTGGTGGAAAAAAGGAAATGTTAAAAATGTTTCTTAAGAACAGTCACAAAAAATCAATCAAAATCCAGCGAAATTCGCTGGATTTTGGTTGATTTTTATGTGAAAATATTAGAAGTTTTACTGATATATATGGAATCACTTTAGATATTTTTAGGATTTTTTGGAAGATTTTTACTAATTTTTGAAAATATTTACAAGAATTTTCTTGCCAAGTTTGAGGGATTTTTTTTTTTAAACTTTTAAGGAATTATTGGAATTTTCTTCCTGAAGGTTTTTGCAAATTTTCAGAAATTTGGGGATTTTTTTGCAGATTTTTTTGGATTTTTTTCAGACAAGGAAACAATATTTTTTGATGCTTGTAACTGAAGACAACAGGAGGGTTGATAAATCTCAAATTAGGAGGTTACATGAAAGCAAAAATCTGTTTTTGAGTGAAAAACTGCTTCTTTTTTTTAAGCATGTCTGGCTTATTTTAAGACACCAAAGCTTGACAATCCTGGTAAAATAGAGCTTAAAATAAGTTTTCCCAGCTAATTTTAAAATCTCAATATTCTAAATATCATATCTTATTTCAAGAAATCTTACCAAGACATTTTTCACTTGTTCTATTGGCAGATTTTTTCATTTATTTCAAGGTAAAAGTTCCTTGAAATAAGTTTTTTTTTCTTGTTTTGAGAGGAGCATTTTGTCCAGTGTATACCTGCAGCCATGATTAGTGGTACTATGACTCCTTCTATTCCTCCTGATTACTGCTGACACTGTGGTTCACTGATGTTTAGTTGATCTTTCACTTTTTGTTTCTTCTGTTCAGTTCTTTTCCATGTGGAGCCATGATGACAACACAGACACAGTCTATAAGTCCTAAACAGAGAGAGTCCTGATGCTCACAGCTCATTTTAGGACCATGTTTATGCAGTTAGACTGATTGGAAACCACAGGTGGACTCAGGTTGGTTTCAGTCATCACAGGTTTTCTAACTTGTGCATCAGTGACAACAGGTGGGTTGAATTTTGTTGAGTTTCTACTTTTTGGGGCCTGAAATTTCAATATATTCTAACATTTTTGTTTGTATTTAAGCGCAAATAGTTTACTTGTCGCCTTGGAATTCTTGCATTTATTGAGAGCTGATCCAGATTTGAATTACCTGAATTAATCAAAAGCAAACTTTACTTTTGTCCTTGCACCTGTGACGTCCACAGCAAACACAACAAACATCCTCTGTACAGAAGAGGAAGTGACGTCCAGACGTCCAGTGTCGTTGTTTTGTTGCACTCAAAGCTGCCCTGCTTTGAGGACCTGTATTTACTGTTCTGGGATTTAAATCCTCCGGCAAGTTTAAAAAAGATCTTTAGTGACACTCAGCTGTTTGAATGTTGGTCTAAATCTCTGTCCATAAGTGAAATGAATAAGTGAAATAAGGACGCTGGTGAAGCTTTGACAGGTATATACACCTCTAAACGGTTGCCACTAAGTTGAAGGTACTCGGTCTCAATACAACTTTCGGAAAAGAGCCAAGTTGTCATGACTCAGTCTCAGTTTCAGGGGTCTTGACTGCAACACTACGATGACGTCATTGTATTCTGCAGCATTAAGAGGTCATTTCATTGGTTTCTAGATCAAAAGTTTGCTTAAATACACTACTGTTTAAAAGTTTGTCACTTAGAAATGTCCTTATTTTTAAAAGAAAAGCATTTTTTTCATTGAAGATAACATTAATTGAATGATAAATCCAGTCTAGACATTGTTAATGTGGTAAATGACTATTGTAGCTGGAAACAGCTGATTTTTAATGGAATATCTCCATAGGGGTACAGAGGAACATTTCCAGCAACCATCACTCCTGTGTTCTAATGCTACATTGTGTTAGCTAATGGTGTTGAAAGGCTCATTGATGATTAGAAAACCCTTGTGCAGTTATGTTAGCACATGGAGAAAAGTGGGAGTTTTCATGGAAAACATGAAATTGTCTGGATGACCCCAAACTTTTGAACGGTAGTGTAAGTAGACATGAGTTTCCACGGCCAGAAAAACCAACAACTGTTTTCTACTCCAGTGTTGACCTTGAAATGAATATTTTTACCATCCTGTTTTCTAAAGACATCGGAAAAATTAGAGCTACGACAACATCAAAGTACTTACCTGTTGCTGGAGAGTCTCTTCAGGTTGATGCAACATCATCTAATAGTCACTTTGGGATCCTACATTGTTTTATGGCCCTCATTTGCTCATGCGCTTCCCTTTTTTAGGCGTTTATGTGTTTGTGACGGCTGAACTGGCCGCTGTTATAAAACATGAAAATCACAACTGAAACAACTTTGAGTCAAAGTTTGAGGCCCAGCAGCAGCAAGTTTCATGTTTGGTTGGAGGATTCCATTAGGACTCGGCGTTGCCTTACCTGAGTGTTGATTGCTGCTGTTGTTGTCTTTGCAGAGCTGATCCCTGATTAGAGAGAAGAATAAAAATCTATTTACAGTGATGAAGACTGAGTTGAGGGGATTTTATGACTTCGCAGGGAGGAAGTGAGGACTTGTGTGTGAAGCAAGCGTGAAAGGAAGTAGTGAGCATGTAAATAAAGGAGGAAGCCTGTAAAAGTGGAATAAGACTAATTTTTACATCTCATGAACTAATTCTACTGCGCTGACACTGGTACTTTTAAGAAAGTGACTCATTCGTGACAGAAGCTGAGTTTGTTAAGTGTTGGTCTTTTTAAATTTCATCGAGTTGAGCATCCACATTTTTTATATATAGAGACATTTTGTTTTGCAGGTGGTTGCTGTTGCTGTGTGTACAGGACTGTAACCACAATGGCTTCCTGTCTGCGTCAAACCATCACTCTAACTGGCTTCAAGTCGTGTCCGGTGAACTTTTTAAAATGAAAAATAACTCCGTTGTAACATATAAGTGAGAAATCAAGGAAAGTGCTACGAATAATAAAAGCCGATAAACTGGATGCTTAACATAAATCAGTTAATATTATGTTTAGAGCATCTCTGTTACAGTGTTGGTATGCAGAATACACTACGTACACACTTAGTAGGCAAGTTGTTTTCCTGAGGATTTGTTTTATTTTTAAAGAAATACAGTGTTCTCAATCAATCCAAAATGTCGATAAACCTCAAACCTGAATATTCAACGAAGGAATTGTGAGTTCTGGCTTTATCACGAGAACATCTATGTGTGCACGATTATTAGGCAACTAAATGAAAACTTAAAAAATTCCCATCTCACTTGTTTACATTCATTTACTGGAGTAAGAACAACAAGCAAACAACTCAAAATTTACAAATAATTCTTCTCAAATCTTTAGCAGTTAATTTGCATCTTTTTTCTTCCATGTTTCTCATGAACCTGTTGACTATTTGCAACAAAACGTTGGATTGTTCAGTGATCACGCCTCAATAGCTTACCCACTTCGAGAGTGCTGCATTTTTGACTTTTCAGTCTGTTGAATCTCTTTTTATGTCAAATGTGACCGAGGTAAAGAAGCTGCCTAATAATTATGCACACCTTGATATAGAGTGTTGATCACTTTAGGCCACAACTTCCCTCATTACCAAAATAAACATCACCTGAAAATACGGAAATCCAACAAACACTCAAGTTTATATAGCATTGAGTTGGAAAACATGCATGAAAATGACGATAAGGTCAAGATACTCACTTTCCTAATAAATGTGCCCACAGTTATTAAAATACAGACTGGAAGTCGGTGCATGGCAGCTTGTTAAAGTAGCAGTTTGGTGTGAAAATTGTTTCTAAAATACCATCTGAACACCAACATGGTAAACTTCAAAATGACAAAAACAAGTAGATGAAATGATGAGATGTTTGTTATTTCACAGGAAAGTCGAGTTTTTGTCTTTATTCAGTTAGTTTGTACCTCATGTTTGCAGATATTCTGTCTCAGATAGCTGTAATCACCAGCAGTTTTGGGTTGCACCATCTTCGTATCACTTTCACCGCTTTGTTCGGCGTCTCAATGGCGTCCCACCTTGTAGATTCTGAGTTACTTGTAACTTTAGGTCCGTTAGGAGCATTTAAAACGCAGAGTGTGATACATTAAATCTTCTGTTATCTTATACAAAGCTGCACCCATCCTGTTTTTTTCTATTGTGAATATCTGGGTCACAGACTGGGTTGGATAATATATCATGAAGAAAACCTCATAAATAATCCAGAGCAAAGTGAAGCTAAAGATGCTGCATTGATTTTCAGGTTTACAGACTCTAAACTCTTTTCATTGGCCTCGCTTTCTCATTTGGGTGCATCAGCCCACAATTTAAGAGATTCTTCACCAAATCTTTGTAATTTTTACCATGTGTAAACTGGAACAAACATGCAGATAAATGTTTATTAAATGATCCATTAACACAAGTTCTCAAAATTGGTCCAAAATTAGCCAGATTTTCTCTAAATGTCTTACAGTTTGTCCATAATTTGTACAAAATGACAAAAAAGTCCAAAATGAGCGAAAAACTTTCCAAAATGTCTCATAATTTACCCCAAATCACCAAAACAATGTGTCAAAAATGTACAAATTAAGAAAATTTGCCAAATTTTGTGTAACTGCCTCACAGTTTGTCCAGAATTCTAAATATAATTGGTGAAAAAGAAGCTGAAATTTGTCCAAAATTACCCCCCAAAAATTCAAAATGAGCCTAAATTTGGTCAAAATTTTAAAACAAATTCCAAAAAAAACCTAAAAATGTCCCAAATGTCACTTAATTTGTCCAAAATTATAAATAAATTTGCCCATGATTTGTACAAAATGACCAATAAAAGTCCTAAATGAGGCACCAACCACCGACCAACATGCTAATATGAGCCTTAAAGTTGACCCAAAAGGCACATTGGTGAATTTTCAGAAAACAGAAACACATCCAGGGTAACAATAATTGTTTCTATAACTCTATGTCATAGACATTAAACTGTTCACACTAGGATACATCCCATAATACTGATGCTCACCGTTGGTTATAGAAAACATTAACATAAACCAGATTCAGTGTTTAGACTGTGACACCTGGATGGATGTAAAACCGATCTGGTGTCACGAAATTGCCAAGCAGACCTGAGGAGGTCTGCTTGGAGGCATTGATGGAGTTTTCATGCAATGCCGTAGCTCCACAAACTGCAGTTCCTCATATGTCCACTAGAGGCCGCCTTCAAAAGTGAGCCAATCCCCAAAATACCCAACTTTCCTGCAGAAATAAACCTCTTCATAGCCTGATTTAAACATGGTCTTCATGGCTAATTTCCCCCCGTTCATGACCACTGTATGTACGTCGTCCATTTAAATTTAAAGTTATGCATAATTAAGAGTGTGGCTTCCTGGACCGACAGCCATGGGACAGTCCAAGGTTGCCTCAGCTCTGCCTCTTGGCTTGTTTTTGGTTTAGGTTGGACATAAGAGGAGTCAGGAGTTGGTTTCAGTTAAAAAGCAGCTTGTTTAATAGAAGTGTAGATGACGGCGTCCATGCACCAGGGGGCGCTACAGAAAGCACTTACCTGATTTGCACTTTCATGATGACACAGCGAAAAGCTCCCCGGTTCTGTTAGCGTGACCTCAAGAGGAGTCAGATCTTGTGACACGATGGCCTCAGTTACTCTGTGATAACATAATTAAGATGCAACAACATATCATAATAGGCGGTATTGGACACCAACCAATTTATAGATATTCCGTGATGATGTGATACGATACAGCCCATCTCAAGAGGTCACAGTGTTTAAATTGTCTGCAACCCAGATTTACACAATACGAGGACGTAAGATAAGAGCAGCATCGAGTGAGATAAGAGCACATGATGTGATTGGAATAATTCTTTTGAACCTAAAGTTACAGGTAACCTGAAAAGGTGCAAACAGAGGAGATATGATTTTGGGAAGCCGAGACTCGATGAACAATGCGGCCGAAGCGACACCAAAGCGGCGTAACCCAACACTCATTGTGATCGCAGCCGTCCGAGAGGGAATAACTGCGCCCACAATGGCATGTTTACGGTGAATAAACAAGGTAAAGGTGAAGGGATATGTGCTGAAAAGACGCATTGTTATTGTGACATTCGGCCTCAGGGCTACAGTTAAAGTTCTGGGAAATGGAGACGAGCCAGAAATCTGAGGGATAAAAGGCCGAGAAGCCGTGGAGGCTGCCAGACGCGACTCCACACTCCAGCTGATCCAGAAGATAGCAAGTCTGCTTCGTGAGTCTTTTTCATGTTTTACTCATTCTGCTTCATTTGCTTGCAGCATTGTTGAGTTGTGCATGTGCATGGAGTTCTAATGGTCAGCTGTGAGCATGCAAACCAATATTTTGAACCATTTTGAGCTCATTCATCTTTGACTTCTGTAGAAAGTAGATCTTTTTGTGTTAAAATCAACTTTTTCTTTGCTCAGGTGGTCAAATCAAACTTGAGACACAATTTGAGAGTCATGCTTTTTTTTTAAAAATTGTAATTCCACATCACTCAAAGCAACAAAATCAACCCTGTCAGTCGAAAATGAAGTTGTATTTGTTGCATAATTTCAAAGAAATTATGGATTTTAAAGTAGAGAATGTTCTGCGAACCCAAAAAACGAGTTTTTGAGGTGCCTTGTCTTTACAAAATCTGCAAAATTGCACCATTTATCAGAGCATGAAACCATGAAAAACAGAAGGAACCATTGGATTTTCAGGTTTCCTGTGGTCTAATAGTCAGTGGTCATCTAAAATCACTTTATTATGTTTATCTTGATTAAAAATTTGCTCTTTTTTATTTATTTATTTTTTTTTACCAGATTTCATAGAAACAAAACAAACCAAACAAACATTGAGATATAGATGAACAATTGTTCAACCCAAAATGTTTGAAGTTAAAGATGTCATTAAAAGCCCTACTGGATGAATTAAATAAATGCAGCATGGCTCAGAAACAGTGAACAGAGAGCAAGTTGTTGGAGACACATTCAGCATGGAGAAACATCTTTCTACTGATGATGAACAGAGACTCCAAAATTACTAAATATTGTACAGATTGTTCAAAATTGTTGTTTTGAACCATTTTTTCAGTCTTTTTGAACTAGTTTCAAGTCATTTTGGACAGTTTTCAAGTTAATTTGGACATTTTTGGACAAATTTCATGCTATTTTAGATTTTGGATCATTTTTAGGATCATTTTTGATTATTTAATGTTACTTTAGTAAAGTTTTATGCTCTTTTGGACAACTTTAGAACAAAATCCAACCTACTGGATCAATAAATAACATGCAGCATGGCTCAGAAACAGGGAACAGAGGAACAAGTTGTTGGAGATCCATTCAGCATGGTGAAACATCTTTCTACAGATGATGAGCAGAGTAGAGAGGAAAATTCTGCAGAGGCTGGAAACATGGAAATAGTGTAATATCTACTGAATGTGGACCTCAAGTGACAGAAACAAGACACAAAATGAGACAGAAAATAACAAAAACGAGACAAAAATCTGAAAAAAACAAGAGAAAGTGGCAGAAATAAGACAAAAAAAACTACACAAATGAGTCACAAAACAACAAAATGACAAACGACACAAAGTCAAACGAAAAAATGACATGAATGGGACACAAAATGACAAAAAAACAACATAAATGAGCCAAAAAAAACAAGACAGAAACAGTGAATAGAGGAGCAATTTGTTAGAGATGCATCCAGCATGGTGAAACATCTTTCTACTGATGATGAACAGAATAGAGAAGAAAAAGCTAGAGAGGAAACATGGAAATAGTTAAATTTCTATATAAGACAATGACAAAAGTTAGACAAAAGTCAACATAAAAAGGCAAAAAACCAAGACAAAGTGACAGAAATTAGACAACAAATGGACATTAAACAACAAAAATGGGACACAAAATGTTAAAAAAGACAAAATGACAAACGACCCAAAGCGAGACAGAAAATGATTTAAAAAAAAAAAAAAAAAACAGGCACAAAATGACCCAAATTAGACACAAAATGACAAAGACTAGACAAAAAAAAACATAAAATGGAAAAAAGGCATAAATGCCCCCCCCAAAAAACCCATGACACAAGCAGTGAACAGAGGAGCAAGTTGTTGAAGATACATTCTGCATGGTGAAACATCTTTCTACAGACAGATGAATATCTTTTAAGGTATGGCCAACATTTTTTCCAGCTTTTAACTCCAGTGCTTTGGAAGGTCACCCACCCTAGTCGTGGTCGTCATGTTCGCCGCCAGGATGCTCGGTGTGCTGCTGGCGCTGTGCACCGTTCTTTCCCTGAGCCGAGGAGGTCCGGTCAACACAAGCGTCGCCATGAAAGGGCCCTGCCAGTACAAGAGGATGTACTGCCCGTACTATCCTGATGAGTACTGCCCGGAGTGCGACGAGCACGGCTACTTCATCCCGTGGCAGTGCTCACACGGGTACTGCTACTGTGTCAACGTCAAGACCGGGGAAGAGATACCGTACACGAAGAGGCCGGAGGGCTCCGACCCACTCAACTGTGGTGAGTGGTTGTGAATTTAAACTGTAAAAAAAGAGAACAATCAGCCTTTCAGGTTTCTGATGGTCTATTTGTCAGTAGTCGTGGGTGACACCCAGCTCTGTCAAGAGTATTACCTGGAAACTTGAGGCCCATTGGTACTTCTAACCAACCCAGCCTCCACAACATTACACTCCTGTAAAGCTCCAGTTAAGCTTTGAAAGGAATGCAATTTTGTTGTGTTGTGTAGAGGCGCTTTAAGTCCAAACCAGGTAACCAGAGTTCCACAAAAGCTGTGTGGTTTGGCTTTGATCGGCATGTTAGAAACTGGATTTGACTTTGGAAAAATGCAACGGTTTGGGGTAAAATAAGACCCTTTTGCTTCATAACTGAAGCTTTTCATCTATTTTCTGGGTCACTGGGGTGACCAGTCCTGTTTTGTGGAGACTGGGTTGGTTAAGAGGTGATAAAAGCGGTGAAGGTCGGGCTGCTGTGAAGGAAAATTGAATGAAACTAAAAACTAACACGAGTACTTCAAGGATCGTTGGAAAGTTCTGGTTGAGAGGGTTAAATAAAACCCCTGAGTACTTCTGCCACCACTGTCCTTCACTCACAGCAATGAATATTTCTCATTTAATATCAACAGAGGTGAGTTTTTTCTTGTGTTGCTGTATATAATTTTCAACTGACACCAATATCAGATGAGTTTTTCACAACTTCAGGAGTTTGGCAGCATTGAGCTGCAGTCGAAGTACAAATATCTTAAACTTTTGCACCAACTCAAGCAAACAACCCCCCCCCCAAAAAAAAGCCTGATGTGCACACATAACTGAGTTGAACTGGGTTTGCTTTTCTTCTAGAACATGGCCATTACTGCCCGGATGGCTGGACTTACTACGACGAGCAGTGCTACAAGTACATTGACTCCGAGAAGACATGGATCGAAGCTGAGGTGAGGACTGATAGAGCGACAAAGACTAAACACTGGTCTCTTAGCCTTTCATACATGTTGCAATTAGGACTATTTTGGGGGGTAAAATCACATCTACGAAGCTTGTCCAATGGCCCTTTATCATGTCATGTGTCAGAAAAGAGTTTAAAATTCAAATCATTTACTGTGTAAGAAGATCAGTAATGAATGAAGAATTGTCTTTTCCCTCTTGGCAACTCCCGATTTTCCAGGTTTATTGTCGAAACTTGAACTTGGGCCAGAAGCCATGAACAACCCCAGAATTCTTTGTCATGGTTTCCGCTGCTAGCTTAAACCGCCACAATGTCCGATTTGCACCACATCCTATGAAAAAGTAAAAAATTCAGCTCCCCCTAGACACTGAGAAGCCTCATCAGAAAACAGGCCGAACCGTACATGAAGCTAAGCTAGGTGTCGAAGTTATTATCGCACAATAAACTGAAAACAGCACAAAAATGTTTACCAGACATCAACCAAAATAATGGTAGAGAAAATTTAACTAAGGATCTTTGTTTGAGCTGCATGACTCCTCCGATGTCGAGGTGAAGGCCACCCATCCCGATTTGTAATTAATGAAGTTTGTCTTGCTTGTTCCAGTTTTACTGTCTGTTTGAAGGGGGCAACCTGGCGTCAATCCACAGTGACGAGCAGAGTTATTTCCTCAAGGGTCTGACCAAAGGAGATGGCCACGACTTCCCACACGCCTGGATTGGTGGCTTTGATGCCATATATGTATGGAAATACTGTCTTTTACTCTCCTGCTCATTAATAGATTGTTGATCGATATGTGACCAGGAGGCGTTACAGTAGATATTTAAGAGAATAACACGGTTAGAGTTTGGCGCAATAACGTACTTACGTTGAATCTGCTTGCGTTATACTGAAGATATTTTTGAATTTTTGTATCCATCCACAGACGGGTTATTGGATGTGGAGCGACGGCTCTAAGTTCCACTACGACAACTGGTACCACGATGAACACATGGCCCACGACGGCTACCACTGCCTGAAGATGAACTATCACCGTAATACTACACACAAACACACATCACTGTACCTTGACATGTGTTCCTGTAGACAACCGGTCGTTCCCTCTGTACCAGAGGTGCTAATTTTAAACTGCTTTCTCAACTGAACATTTTATTGATTGACTGTTACAACGAAGTGAGTGCAGTGAATCTTTTCAATTTTCTGATGAAGGAATTTTCATCATGAATGTGTTATGATACCACTTGATTGTAGAAACATCATCTTCAAAACACAAATTTTGACCAAAGTCATTAACTAGCACAGTAATCTTTGTCATGGTGCCTGTTGCTAGCTAAAACCCTATAATGCTCTCTGACCGCTAACACAAAACCACTTGGAAAGTTTGATGCAGATTGGCGTCTGTACAGGCGAGTTAGACAGTACTTCCTGTTTCATGGCAAAACATCCGAAATGACCACCATCAGTGCAGCTTGTTGTGTTGAACATGCCCTGACCACCCGGTCGTGCCATGACTGTGAATGTACAGGGTGCCCCAAAAAATTTGACATCATTTTAAAAGCAATTATCTTGAAAACTACTAAGTCTAGCTCAGTGAAATTGAACAGTTTAGGTGTTGAACATCATAAGTTTACTATGGGACTGATTTCATAAGTGTTCAATATGTGCACCGCCTGTGACACGCTGCACAGTCTGGGGTGACTGTGTGCCAGAATATTCCAAGACGCAAAATGACTTCTCTTTGGGAGGGAACGGCTCAACCTGAAAACAGAACAAAAATACAACATTAAATATAAAATCTTGATCTGTTTCTATACATTCTGTGAAAATTTGAGGTTATTTCAACAAGAATTGCCAAAATCTTGGCCTGTGAAATGATGTCCAATTTTTTTGAGACACCCTGTATATTGGCCTATGGATGTGATTTGGACCAGACTGCAATCACACGTCAAGACTGAGGCAGATAGGAGCATGTAGAGGCTAGTTAGACACCACTTCCTGTTTCATGGTGAAACATCCGAAATCCGCTGGCTGCCATTTCCATGCCCTCAGACTTTTGTGGAGCGTTTTGATAACTTATGTTCATCCATGCCTGCTGTACATCCTGGTAAAATTTCAGCTCTCTCAAGGTTACCCTGTTTGAGTTTATAGCTTTCGAAGAAGTGCAAAAATGACACAAAATCATCCAAAATATGAATCATAATTCAAAATGGCCGACTTCCCATTGGGTTTTGGGTATTTGTACAAGAGGCTTTTTTGTGCGCCCTGACAAGTTGCATATGCGTACCTAATTTCATAGCTGTAGGTGAAACGTGGTTCGGGGGCTGAATTTTCATAATTTTGCAGGGGGCGCTATTGAGCCATTCCCCTAAAATATCAACAAGCGGTGCTCGGACCCTGACAGTGGGACCAGCCACAGTCGCTGTGTTTCTGTTTTCAGCTTGAAATCCTTAAAGTCTGATGTCTTTGTCTTTGTTTTTGTTGCAGTCAAGTTGCAGTGGTACCCTGACTACTGCAACAGCACTCTGGGGTTTGTTTGCTGCAAGCAGATATGAAGCCAGACGGACGATGTGAAAAACTGACCACAAGGTGGAGCTGTGTGCCAAAGTACCGACCACCCAACACAAAGGCTTCCTTTCTTCCTCAGCTTTTAGGGGTTCACTTCAAAGTTAGGGTTAGGGTTTTCTGGCCAGTCCACCTGCCTAGATCTCTCCATGTGAACTCGCTGTAGGCGTCTTTTTTCCAATGATCATCTCTTTTTCTTTGTATTGAAAAAGTACAATCAAGCATGCTGCAAGAAGTGTAATTATAATAGCAGTAAAACTAAGCAATAAAAAAATACAGCAACAAAGACTGGACCAGTGAAGGTTTTTGTTAAAGATTACACAAATTTACACACATTTTGTTCACACAGGTGTGGCTTTTTGTCCAAAGTTCTCAACTTTAATGTAGAGCAACTTTAAATAATATAGAACAACTTTAACTCCTTTTTAAACAACTTGAAATGATATAGAACAACTTTAACTAATATAGAGCAACTTTAACTAACATCTCATTTTAGAGCAACTTTTACTAATATGGAGCAACTTTAACTAATATAGAGAAACTTTAACTAATGTAGAGCAACTTTAACAAATTTTAGAGCAACTTTGACTAATATGGAGCAACTTCAACTCATTTTAGAGCAACTTTAAATAATACAAAGGAACTTTAATATAGAGCAACTTTAACTAATATAGAGCAATTTTAGCTCATTAAAAGCAACTTTAACTAATGTAGAGCAACTTTAATTCATTAAGGGCAACTTTAACTAATATAGAGCAACTTTAACTCATCAAGAGCAACTTTAACTTATTAAGAGCAACTTTATCGAATATAGAGCAATTTTAACTCATTTTAGAGCAACTAACTTTAACTGGTGACAGAAGAGGGAAGAAACAGAAACCAGCCACATCTAAGGAGCTGCAATCAGAGAATTTAAACTTCTTAGTGATTAATTTAACAGCTGAAGACGTCCAGCGATAACAGATCAAATTAGCATCCAGCCTACATTTGTTTACTAGCATGTGTGGGCGTTGAGGACAGTGATCTCGTAACACAACGTTGCCTTTTGGACTCGAGCAAACATCGGTTGCTCCATCGTCCTAGTTTCCCGACAGCGACGGGAACTGCTGCGACTTTTTCACCAAATGAACGACGTGAGCTGAACTTCAAAAACACCAACTGCCGTGTCTTTACAGAAAAAGCTCAAATAACAAATCCAGAAAAAGAAGAGCTCAGATTCTCCAAAACAGAGAGATTAAAGTCATCTTGTCAACAGTCAGCTTGAGATGAGCTAATATTTGGATTTCACTGAATGACCCGAGTTCAAATCAGGTAAAACATTGAGTCAGCAGAGTTCTCGCTACCAGAGAGATGAATAAAAATGGTTCCAGGTGGGTGAAAATAAGCAAAGAGGAGTTTAGAAACGGTCCTTTCTGAATATCAAACCCTGTCAAACATGCCAGGAATCGTATTCTGATTGAGAAATGTTGAAATCACTCTTCCTTTAGCTGGAAAATATTCAAAATGTTCACATTTTTTGACTTCGGAATACAAACTGGCTCACTTCCCCAGTCTGCAAAACCAGTGTTGAGTTTGTTTTTTGGGCTCTTGTGTTGGTTTTCCTTCACTGTGGTTCATTTTCAGTGCAGGAATGTGTTCAAATGGCACAAATCATCAAAAAAAGTAAAGCGAAAGTTGAATTTCTTTGCTTATTTATTTGGCAAAGAATGTGGAAAAGCAACAGACAGCAGAAACCGTTTACCCGAACATCGTAAAGAGACTGAAGTCCTGTTGAAAGTTGTTTCCACTCTGCCTGCATTTCAGCTGAAAACTCCCTGAATTCTTTAATTCATGGCATTTGGTCGTAGACGTGTCTTTGTGGGCTTCACTGTTGCACCGAACAACTCAGAGTTTTTAGCTTTTCACAGAATCTGGTTTGTGCAAACAATTTATTTATGGTGAATTTTTAGACGAGATGTTTAGAAGAAACGTAATTTTGATGATATATTCAGAATCGGTCACCAACGTCCACAACACACAAGAAAATCTGGTTTCAGATGTTGGTGTCACTCCAGGAGTAAAGAAAGAGAAAAATAAAAAGGCTCTAAAAAATATAGAACAACTACAACTACTAATAGCAACTTTAACTAATGCAGAGCAACTTTTATATACATCAACTTTAACCAATAGTATCAGCTTTAGCTAATATAGGGCAAGTTTAGCAAATATAGAGCAACTTTAACTCATTTTAGAGAAACTTTAACTCATTTTGGAGTAACTTTAATTAGTAGAGAGCAACTTTAACTGTAATGCATTTACAGATTCTTACACATGTAGAAAAGAATATATCAACAGGAATGCAAAATGAAACCTGCTACTGAGAATATGGTGCAAAAAGCAGAGAATATAGCTGTTAATGCAAAAAAATGTACAGAAATACCTTTTTTATTTTGTTTTTTATTTTATTTATGTTTTTTTACAAACCTTGACACCAAAAGTCACACATGATGAGTTCAAGGACTATAGAAGAGCTGATTGTCTCTGTTTTGACAGTTTCTGGTTCTGATAAACTGACTTTGGTTCAAACACACTGGACTTTAGAGCAACGCTGCGTTTTCTGAGTGTTTTGACGTCTGAGCAAACTCTGGAGTCCTTTTGCCCTTTTGTTCCCCGACAAACAGACCCTGAGTCAACCTGAACAAAATGTCCCGGCAGTTAATGACCGACTTCAGCGGATCAATAAACGTGGGAGAGGATGGAGGATAAAAAGCAGATGGAAGGAGGTTTCAGGCTCAGAAACGGGAGCAGAGCAGCTGATGACAGTTGGAGGAAACTAACTTTACAAGGATGAAGACGCTGCTGCTGCTGTATTTGTGCGTTTATGTGAGCTGGGCAGCAGATGATGTGGAATATGACGACTACGGCACGGTGAGTCTGATGAAATCATCACTATATTATATTATACTGCACCTTCCATTCTCTTCCTTTCTAAAGGGTAAAATCTGTGTCAGAAATGCTGAGATTGAATTTAGGTGTTAGAAAGAAGAAAACCACAAATTTATTGTTCAAAAACCCATTGCAACATTAAAAGCCTTATTTAATTTAAAGGGGTGAATTTAAAGCATTTATTGTTTACAAAACTGTCTATTATTATCATTATTATTATTATTATTATTATTATTATTTCACTTCAAATCTTTGTTGCTGATCAAAGGCTGATGGTTAAAATTATGTGGCGTCATTTTTTTTATTCTTTTAAATTCACAAATCTAAGCCCCTTTAAAAAACAAACAAAAAAATAAACATAAAAACACAAAGAATCTTATGTGTCGTTTTTTCAAGTTTAAATACTGTTTCCTTGCATTAGATGTGATTATCTTGTATTTTTAAAATTAACTGCTGTGAATTTTTAATTTATTTCGGACATGTTGCAGCATTAATAGCTCAGATTATGTGTTAATTAAAAACACATTTTGGTGTCAGACGAAGCTTTTAAATCGCACAAGATGCAAAGAAAAACCCTTCAGTTCTAATCTTCACTTTCTTTTTTTTCTTTTCACCGCAGGACGCCAAAACCACGGACCAGAACACCACCGTACGTACAACAAACCCGCTGCGTCTCTTTGCTTAAACTGCATTTAACGTTTGGTTTTTCCCCACTTTTACCCCGCAGGCTGGAGGTAATTTAAACGTTCGTGGTCATCGCCCCCTGGTGAAAGGCAGAGAGTACTACAGCAGAAACAGAAACGCCCCTCCCCCAATCAGCGGCGGCAGCAGGTACGACATCAACCAGCTTTCCACAGGTGTTTGGCTTTAAAGTCTCCCCGGCAGGAGGACACATGTTGGACTCTGAGTTGTGGGAAACCATTTGAAGACTTTTTATTCCACATTTCAGCACCGAAAAACATAAAAATCACAGAAAAACAAAGACAAAGTGACGGAAATGAGCCAAAAAACAGACAAAACAACCCAAATTCAACACACAATGGCAAATGAAAAGACAAAAATGAGACGCAAAAGAGCAAAAACCAACACAAATCAGTCACAAAACAGCAAAACAAACATGACAAAATGACCCAAATTAGACACAAAAAGAGAAAAACTGGACAAAAACATCAAAATGTCAAAAATTCGACATACAATGACAAAGAACTACACAAATGACTCAGAAAGCAGCAAAAAAACAGGACAAAACGACACAAAACTACACAAAATGACAAAAAACAAGACAAAATGACACAAAACAAGACAGAAAAAAGACAAAAAACACACACAAAATGACCCAAAGTAGACACAATGAAAAAACTAGACCAAAAAAACCATAAAAATGGCAACAAAGGACAAAATGACAAAAATGAGACACACAATGACAAAAAAACAACACCAATGAGTCACAAAACAACAAAACACAAGAAAAAAGAAAACTTTACACAAAATAGGATAAAGAAAGAGACAAAAAACTGACAAAAAAGACCCAAATTAGACACAAAATAACACAAAAGCTAAACAAAAATAAGACGAGTCCAGAGGGTTAAAAGATTTAATTGTAAAACTTTGATGTTTGACGTCATGCATACTTGAGACAAAATGAAAAACACACACAAAACGAATCAAATTAGACAAAAAATGACAAAAAAAACAAGACAAAGTGACACAAAATGACCCAAATGAGACACAAAAAGCCAAAGATTAGACAAACTGAGTTCAGAGGGTTAAAAGATGTAATTGTGAAAGTTTGACACTGAAAGTCGTTTGTACTCGAGACAAAATGGAAAACACACAAAATGACCCAAATTAGAGATAAAATGACAAAAAGCCGAGCTGTTGTGCGTTTTATCGTCCAGGTATCGCGGCCGGCCGACTCCAGCGCCGGTCGGAGGTCAAAAGGTGGAGGAGAAGGTCCAGCAGCCGGAAGCCGGAGGATGTAGTCACGCCTCAGAGCAGATGGTGAGAAGAAAGAACAACATCCAGCATTCAGGAGGCGATTAATGAACCAACCAGACTAACGGAGTTGTTCATGTCCAACAGGGCGTCCTGTGTCCAACCGGCTGTGAGCTGAAGACGGCGCTGCTGAAGCAAGAGGACGACGTCAAGAAGGTAACAAAACCTCAGCTGTGCAGCTTCAGCCTGTCTGTCTGTTCAGAGCAACACAAAACCAGACAGAATGACACAAAACGGGACACAAAACAAGACAGAATGACACAAAACCAGGCAGGAAACGACAGTAAACTGACACAAAACGACCCCAATGAAACAACAAAATGACAAAATGCAAGACGCAGTGGCACAAAATGGCAAACAAGACACAAAATGAGACTAAAAATGACAAAAAAGCAACAAAAAACAACAAAAAAACAACACAAATGAGACAAGAAATGACAGAAGCACCAAGACAAAAACAGTGAGCAGAGGAGTAAGTTGTTGGAAGTTGTTATTTTGTGTCATTTTGTGTCTGTTTTCAGTCATTTTGTGTCTTTTTTCAGTCATTTTGTGTCTATTTTCAGTCATTTTGTGTCTGTTTATAGCCATTTTGTGTCTTTTTTCAGTCATTTTGTGTCTATTTTCAGTCATTTCTGTCTGTTATAGCCATTTTGTGTCTTTTTTCAGCCATTTTGTGTCTATTTTCAGTCATTTTGTGCCTGTTAAACATTATTACCGTTTTTGCTCGTTTTTTGTCCCTCTGTCTTAATGTTTGCTGCTCCTTTTGTTCATTTGCATTTCCTTTTGGCCATTATAACTCTCTTTGTGTCTTATTTTGCCTCTACATTTGCTCATTCTGTGTCTTACTGTAAGAAATTTATATATATTTTTGCCATTTTGTGTTTCTTTTTAGTTTGCTTTGATTGCATTATTTTTACTCATTTTGTGTCTGTTTTTGGTCGTTTTGCATCTCCTTTAGGTATTTTATAATGTCTTTGTGGTCGTTTTGCATCTCCTTTAGGTATTTTATAATGTCTTTGTGGTCGTTTTGCATCTCCTTTAGGTATTTTATAATGTCTTTGTGGTCATTTTGCATCTCCTTTAGGTATTTTATAATGTCTTTGTGGTCGTTTTGCATCCATTTTTACAGTTTTTTTGTCAGGAGTTATGATGGTTAAATTCACAGATGTAACAGAACCTTAAATTTTACATTTTTCGAGTGTGTAAGTACACTGATTGATTCTGTAGTGAAATCGTTGGCGTTTCCTTTTTAATTCCTTTTTGCCATCTGATTCTCACAGAGCATCAGGCAGCTGAAGCCTCAGGTGGAGGATTTGTCCCGATCCTCCAACAACATCTTCAACTACGTCAACGGCATGTCCATCACTCTGCGGGAGAGGCAGCGAGTCTTTAACGGTGACGACAAGCGCAAAGTCTATCTTTTTAAACCGATCACAGTAATATTAAAACGTTCACGTCAAAACCGCCATGTGTTTTTTAGAACCAAAGTTTTAATTTGAATAAATTGGAAAAACAAAAGAGAAACAGCGAACAGAGGAACAAGTTGTTGGAAGTTGTTGTTATGTGAATCTTTTCAGTCATTTTGTGTCTGTTTTTAGTCATTCTCTAAAATCAGACTGTTCTTAGATGAAGACTAATGTGGGCTTTTTTGGGGACTTACCTATTTCAAGTAATCAAAGGGACATATTTTTGGAACAGACTGAGTTCAGTTAAAATACAAGTCTTGGTGTTGAAGTGTAAATTTTGCTGAAACTCCTTTGTTGTTTTGTGTTCCTGAATGTTGGCAGACAACAACCGGGTGGTGGGTCAATACACCGACCGAGTGGAGGAGCAACACGCCTACATCAAGGAGACCGTGGACACCGTTTTCCCTTCAAACATCAGAGTGCTGCAGGTAAAGCAGAGCTGACCAGAACCGGAATAAAATGCTTAATGGGAATTAAAACAACGAGCCTCCAAATAAAATGATTGTTTAATTGCTGCAGGGAGTTCTGGACAAGATCAAGCTGAAGATCCAGAAGCTGGAGAAGGCCATCCAGACCCAGAAGGAGGAGTGCAAGGAGCCATGCAAGACCAAATGCCCCATACCAGTGGTGTCCGGTAGGTGTGATGCCCCCTAGAGGTGGTAAAATAACCTCCACGAAACCATGAGATGAAGCTTAAAACACATTAGGGACTAGTTGGAGGCCTTGGTAGCACAGTTCTTCCTCTGGGGAGCAGGAATTAGATCATAATCAGAAAGAGACACAAAACAACCACTAAGAGACAAAAAAATCATTACAAAGACACACAACAAACAACAACACAAAATGACCACAAAGAGACACAAAATGGTTAAATAAAGACACAACAGGTTCATACTGTTCATCCAACGTGGATCACAAATGTTTTTGTGAAGCTTCATTGTCGCCTCGTTGGGACTGTTCTTAAAAAAAGGACAAAACTGTCATCTTCAGAAAACTGTAGGACCATGTGACAGGAAGATTTTCCATAGTTAACCCTTCTTTGTTGTGATTCAGGTAAGGAGTGTGAGGATATCTTCCGTCGTGGAGGAAAAGACTCCCAGATGTACCTGATCAAGCCCGATGCCTTCAGCTCTCCATACAAGGTCTACTGCGACCAGTCCACCCTGAACGGAGGTGAGATCCAACCGTCCACCCAACTAAAGTTTGTTTTTCCTGCAGACTTCACTCGGTCTCTGTGTTTTTTCTAAGACTGTTTCTTATCTCTCTCTTCCAAGGATGGCTTCTCATCCAGAACAGGCTTGACGGCAGCGTTGACTTTGGCCGACGTTGGGATGAATATCGTCGCGGATTCGGCAACATCGCCTTCGATGCCGGCAAGGGTCACTGTGAGACTCCTGGTGAGAAGACCAAACCATTCCACTGTCTTATACTCGACACTGGTTCAGTTCAGAGCTATTTATTTGCCTCCTTGTCTTGTGACAGGTGAGTACTGGCTGGGTAACGACCGCATCAGTCAAGTGACCAAGATGGGCCCGACCGAGGTTCTCATCGAGATGCAGGATTGGACAGGAGCCAAGGTGAGTCCTCGGGGTTTCCAACTACAGCAGAAATGACTACTCAAATATGAGGATTTTCGACTTGTCTTATGATACTAAGGCAAATACACTTGGCTTTGGTTTGGTTTTGAGGACCTTCTCTTGGGCTTTAGGACATCAAGACTGTAGAGCGCAACTGATACTGAATCTTTGATTATCGATTGAAAGTGAAAAACTTTAAAGCGCTGTTTTTCTCAAACCATGAAGATACTACCATCTGGTCAGCTGTGATGCTTACAAATTATGGAAATGCACCATTTCTAGATGAGCCCAAACTGTCCTTTTCTGCTTTATATTTTTCAAAAGAAGAAAAAGTGCATATCACACAGTATGCATATACACCACTGTTCAAATGCTTGGGGTCACCCAGACAGTGTCATGTTTTCCATGAAAACTCCCTCTTTTATCCATGTGCTAACATAACTGCACAAGGGTTTTCTAATCATCAATGAGTCTTTCAACACCATTAGCTAACACAATGTAGCATTAGAACACAGGAGTGATGGTTGCTGGAAATGTTCCTCTGTACCTCTATGGAGATATTCCATTAAAAATCAGCTGTTTCCAGCTGGAATAGTCATTTACCACATTAACTATGTCTACACTGCATTTATCATTCATTTAATGTTATCTTCACTGAAAAAAACTGCTTTTCTTTCAAAAATAAGGACATTTCTAAGTGACCCCAAAATTTTGAATGACAGTGTAGCTGCAATATCTGCCAATAATGACTGATAAACTAGGCCAGTTGATGTATAGGTGTCCATATGTTGGATTTTTAATAAAGGGATAAAGGCCAGCACAAAGAAAGACAAACTCCAGACAATAAACTGTAGTTCTGAACAAACTTCAAACACTACCTCGGTGACATCCTGCTTACTTTCATCTTGACATTAAGTTGGGTTTACTTAATGATCAGGGACAACTGATTCGAAAACCAAAGAATGCCATGAAGAAAATGTGCCTGATTAACTTTGTGGGGAATTTAAATCCAAGTTAGTTCGGTTGATGAATGTCTACTTTAAATACCCCTCTACACTGTCCAGGAAGAACTTTGTTGTTTCTTTTTCGAATGAATCTGAAAAACATTGCTGCTTTCGTTGAGGTCCAAGCCCAGTACCGCCAGTTCACCATCCAGTCGGAGACGTCCAACTACGTGCTGGCCGTCGACGGTTACTCTGGTAACGCTGGCAACGGTTTCCTGGAAGGATCCCTGGAGCTGTTTGGTGAAAATCGCACTATGACCATCCACAACGGCATGATGTTCAGCACCTACGACAGAGACAACGACAACTGGTGGGTGTCCTGAAACAAATGCATTGTCCGAACTACAAGTTTTCTGATGTGTTGCTGAACTTTTCCGATTTCTGTCCTTGTTCGTGCCCGTCAGGAATCCCGGCGATCCATCCAAGCAGTGTGCCAGGGAAGACGGAGGCGGCTGGTGGTACAACCGCTGCCACTCAGCCAATCCCAATGGCCGGTACTACATAGGCGGGGCCTACACGAAGCAAATGGCCAAGCACGGCACAGATGACGGCGTGGTGTGGATGAACTGGAAGGGCAGCTGGTATTCGCTCAAGGCCATCAGCATGAAGATACGGCCTTTCTTTGCCTCCAGATAGCCGTGTCGGACAGCGTCAACACATAAAAGACATACAGGAGACTCTGAGGAATATTGCAGGAAGAATTTAGGTTTAGTAACATGAGTTTTGTTGACGCTGCACCACTGAAAGTTTGTCGTCATTTGGCTGTAGCCTTTACACAGAGTCTGGACAAAATGGCGTAACAAGAATGAAGAAACTGAAATATTTAAAGCATTAAAAAACAGCATTAAATGAAAGCCTGACATGTAGGGAAGATGTTTTAATGTCAGAGAAACGTGATACCTTCAACATTAAGGAGAGAAACCGGACGAGCTATGACTAAATCTACTGCGATGTGTGTGTCTGTCTTGTTATGTGTGACGTCGTCATTGTGACACTGACTGTCCACTGATACTCAATAAATGAGACAAACTGTGCCACCTTCTACAGAGTTTTCATTTTGTTGTCAATAATAAACAGCTATAGATAATTATATTGTGAAAAAAATCATGATGTATTTTGGAGGGAAAAAAAAACACGTCATTTTTCAACATGTCGCAAAAACATGCCACATGGTGAAAATACTGCAAAGACACTATAGTAAAGTCTATTGTGAAAAACAAATTATGTATTTTGATGGCATAAAATGTCATAATATACCATGTTGGGAAAAAAACACACTTTTTCAATATGATTTAAAACCATGACATATGGTGAAGCTACTGTAAAGTAAGTTGTGAAAAACGCTATAGTAAAGCTTTCTTTGAAAAAATACCATGCTGTATTTTGACAGAAAAAACAAGTCATAGTTTTTTTTCATGAAAAGGCGGCAATAATTTATCGACACAAGTTGCATTGCATGGAATTTGTCAGTGTTTTACTTTTCGTGACAAATTCTAATGTTTTGTAAGAGCATTTTGTTTTTATTATTTTTACCATTTAAAAAAAAACCCTCATAACTCTGCTCCAGCAACGAAGATGATTATCTGTGTTTTTACACCACAGAGGAGATTATGAGCTATAGAAAAGGGGAGGACAGGGAATCAGTGGGATCTTTTTCCTCTTCAAAATCATGATTTATTTTGGCGAGAAAAAAAAACGTTGAAAAACACCATTTTTCAACATGTCATAAAAATATGCCATATGGTGGAAATTGTGCAAAATATGTTGTGAAAATCGCTATAATAACGGGTATTGTGAAAAAAGTATATATATAGTATACTATATCCTATGTACATGTCATATGGTGAAAATAATGTCAAGTAGGTTGTGAAAAATGCTCTAGTAATGTTTTCTTTAAAATAAAAATTATGTATTTTGCCGGAAAGAAGGTCATAGCATAGTATGTCGGGAAAAAAATGCCAATTTTCAACATATCGTAAAAACATGCCATATTGGTGAAAATAGTGTAAAGTATGTTGTGAAAAATATTATAATAAAGTTTTCTTGGAAAAAATGTCTAAAAATAAAAATAGCCATAGTGTAATATGTCCTCAAAAATTCTTTAAAGTATGTTGTGAAAATTGTAGTTGAATAGCGCAGCTTCTGAAAAACGCAAGCAATAAAGTTGAATTTCCTCTCGAATGTATTGAAGTTTTTATTTCATACACCACAGAACACTAAAACATTCGTTCAAATTCTCAAAAGAAAACTCCCATTTTTTACATTTGATGGCTGCAAATAGTTCTTTGTTTAATCTGTATATTCCAAGTCCTTTGCATTTTGAGTCATCATTTTATCATTTTTAATTGATTAATCTAATAATGGCAACTGATCAATTAACAGTTAACATTCTTATTCAGTTTTTTGAGCACCCCCAAAAAACTTCAAAAACATGCATCAAACCACAACCATCTAATAAATATGTTCAAATACATTCATTTATAAACCAAAAGTGGTAGCACTGCACTTTAATTCACAAAATACAAATTTACAGGAAAAAAAGCAATATTTTTGCAAAAAGAAAAACCTCAGAAAATGTTTTTTTATTTCAGTTTATTTATAGTAATGAGACTCAACAGTGAGGAAATACTTCAGATTTCAGTATAGAAATATTTAGAAGGACTGAGGTTATTTAGATTCAAAGGCAGTCTGAGCTGTTGGTGGTTTTTAGTCTCTTTTATTCTTGGCCTACCACCATCACAGTGTAATACAAAACCTTGCCAACTAAAGATGATAGTTCAGTTTGTTTGCTCTTTTAAAACCTACAAAGTGCTTCTTTTGCAACATGGTCACATCCCACCTCCAGCTCGGCGGCATTAAGTCCCTCCTCCATCGTTAACCGATTCTGTCCGACGTCCTCAAACTGAGTCAACAGTTGTCTCCGGACCGTCGGGATGCTCTTATATCCTGCAGACGACGCCATGCCTGCATCCACGGGCTGCACTTTGATATGAGGGACGTCTTCAGGAGGCCTGGTGGCCTTGTTTCTCCGGGACAGAGCCTCGTCCATGCCAGCTCGAAGCGTTTCATAGCTGGAATGATCGACTTCGAATGGCGGCGCCGACCGGCAGGATCCGTGACAGGATCGTAGCTTCATGTCAATGTCCACCTGGTAGCAGAAACGAGACGTTAGTAGCAAAGCATGAAGCAGAGCAACGAGCGCTAAAGAAGAGTTAAAATTTAAACGCCATCAAGGTGTCACAGTAACCCAGAATGTATCTGTGATTTGATGGACCAGATAAAATGTGAATTAGTGTTGCTACTACGACTGGTTTTAGTCTTGGACTGTTTTTTAGGAGTAGTTTAGGTCTGGTTTTGGTACTGACTTTGAACCGGTTGTTGATTTTTTTGTATTCTGACGGGTTCTGAACATTTTTTTGGACTGGTTTAGGTTTAATTTTGGTCCTGGTTTTAGACCTTTTTAGGACTGGTTTAAGACAGTTTCAGGGGGTCTTTTTTTTAACCCCAACAACACCAAACCTACCATCAAGCATGGTGGTGGCAGTGTCATGTTCTGGGGCTTTGTAGAAGAGCTTCTGGACTGGTTTCTGTATGTTGGACTGGTTTTGGACTTTCTTGGGACTGGCTTATATTTGGTTTCAGTCTTGGTTTTCCTCGGTTTTGGATGCGATTTAAAATTGGTTTAGGATTTATTTTACTCTGGATCTGGTCCTGCATAAGGACTGGTTTCAGACTGTCTTGGGCGGATCTTGGACTTTCTATAGGAATAGTGTAGTTTTGGTTGTGGTCCTGTTTTTGTACTGGTTTTCAAGTTTTTACGACTGGTGTCAGACTGTTTCTAAACTGTTTTCAGTTTTGGTTCCAGATGGTATTCTGATACTGGTTTAGTATAAAAATGGAATGGAGGCCGTGAAAAACACAATGGTGAGGCTTTCGTTTAAAAAAAGAATCATCATGAATTTTGGCGCAAAAAAACGCCTTACTATACTATGTCGAAAAAAATGCGATTTTTTCAAACATGTTGTAAAAACGTGCCATGTGATGAAATAATGTAAAGGAGGGTGTGAAAAACACTCCAGAAAGGTTTTGTTTGAGAAAACAAATCATCATAAATTTTGGCGCAAAAAAAAACGCCTTACTTTACTATGTCGAAAAAAATTGACATTTTTCAAACATGTTGTAAAAACGTGTCATATGATGAAATAATGTAAAGGAGGGTGTGAAAAACACTCCAGAAAGGTTTTCTTTGAAAAAAAAATCATCATGAATTTTGCCGCAAAAAAACGCCTTACTATACTATGTCGAAAAAAAATGTGATTTTTCAAACATGTTGTAAAAACGTGCCATATGATGAAATAATGTAAAAGAGGAGGTGAAAAACACTCCAGAAAGGTTTTCTTTCAAAAAAAAATCATCATGAATTTTGGCGCAAAAAAAACGCCTTACTATACTATGTCGAAAAACAAATGCGATTTTTCAAACATGTTGTAAAAACGTGCCATATGATGAAATAATGTAAAAGAGGCCGTGAAAAACACTCCAGAAAGGTTTTCTGTGAAAAAAAATCATCATAAATTTTGGCGCAAAAAAAACGCCTTGCTATACTATGTCGAAAAAAAATGACATTTTTCAAACATGTTGTAAAAACATACCATATGATGAAATAATGTAAAAGAGGCCGTGAAAAACACTCCAGAAAGGTTTTCTATGAAAAAAAAATCATCATAAATTTTGGCGCAAAAAAAACGCCTTACTATACTATGTCGAAAAAAAATGACATTTTTCAAACATGTTGTAAAAACGTGCCATATGATGAAATAATGTAAAGGAGGCCGTGAAAAACACTCCAGAAAGGTTTTCTTGGAGAAAAAAAATCATCATGAATTTTGGCGCAAAAAAACGCCTTACTATACTATGTCGAAAAAAAATGACATTTTTCAAACATGTTGTAAAAACGTGCCATATGATGAAATAATGTAAAGGAGGCCGTGAAAAACACTCCAGAAAGGTTTTCTTTGAGAAAAAAATCATCATGAATTTTGGCGCAAAAAAAACGCCTTACTATACTATGTCGAAAAAAAATGACATTTTTCAAACATGTTGTAAAAACGTGCCATATGATGAAATAATGTAAAGGAGGCCGTGAAAAACACTCCAGAAAGGTTTTCTTGTGAAAAAAAAATCATCATAAATTTTGGCGCAAAAAAAACGCCTTACTATACTATGTCGAAAAAAAAATGACATTTTTCAAACATGTTGTAAAAACGTGCCATATGATGAAATAATGTAAAGGAGGCCGTGAAAAACACTCCAGAAAGGTTTTCTGTGAAAAAAAAATCATCATAAATTTTGGCGCAAAAAAAACGCCTTACTATACTATGTCGAAAAAAAATGACATTTTTCAAACATGTTGTAAAAACGTGCCATATGATGAAATAATGTAAAGGAGGGCGTGAAAAACACTCCAGAAAGGTTTTCTTTGAAAAAAAAATCATCATGAATTTTGGCGCAAAAAAAACGCCTTACTATACTATGTCGAAAAAAAATGACATTTTTCAAACATGTTGTAAAAACGTGCCATATGATGAAATAATGTAAAGGAGGCCGTGAAAAACACTCCAGAAAGGTTTTCTTTGAAAAAAAAATCATCATGAATTTTGGCGCAAAAAAAACGCCTTACTATACTATGTCGAAAAAAAATGACATTTTTCAAACATGTTGTAAAAACGTGCCATATGATGAAATAATGTAAAGGAGGCCGTGAAAAACACTCCAGAAAGGTTTTCTTTGAGAAAAAAATCATCATGAATTTTGGCGCAAAAAAAACGCCTTACTATACTATGTCGAAAAAAAATGACATTTTTCAAACATGTTGTAAAAACGTGCCATATGATGAAATAATGTAAAAGAGGCCGTGAAAAACACTCCAGAAAGGTTTCTTGTGAAAAAAAATCATCATAAATTTTGGCGCAAAAAAAACGCCTTACTATACTATGTCGAAAAAAAAATGACATTTTTCAAACATGTTGTAAAAACGTGCCATATGATGAAATAATGTAAAGGAGGCCGTGAAAAACACTCCAGAAAGGTTTTCTGTGAAAAAAAAATCATCATAAATTTTGGCGCAAAAAAAACGCCTTACTATACTATGTCGAAAAAAAATGACATTTTTCAAACATGTTGTAAAAACGTGCCATATGATGAAATAATGTAAAGGAGG